>SNQJ01S0009112.1:108327-170640 GCA_010110895.2 Picea sitchensis | reverse complement strand
ATATGTTAGTGTCCGCACCTACCGATTAGTCCGATAACAATCTTCTTTTTGGTTATCATCAAATCAAGATGAGGGAGGACGACATCTGAAAAACATCTTTTAGATGTCATTACGGCCATTATGAGTTTTTGGTGATGCCCTTTGGCTTAACCAACGCCCCTGCTACGTTTCAATCATGTATGAACCATGTGTTCAACAAGCAGCTAAGGAAGTACCTGTTGGTATTTTTTGATGACTTGCTTATCTATAGCAAGACATGGGAGTAACATCTCAGGCATGTGGATCAGATCTTGTCAATCATGGAGGAATAGTCATTGTATGCTAAGGAGTCCAAATGTGAGTTTGGAATGACAGAGGTCCTCTATTTAGGACACATCATCGGGGAAAAGGGGGTATAGGTACATCAGAAGAAAATACAAGCCATCATGGAATGGCCTACTCCTAAGACACTCACAGAATTGAGAGGATTTATGGGTATGTGCACATATTACAGGAAGTTTGTCAAAGGATTTTCTTAGTTGTGTGCACCTTTGACCGATTTGACTAAGAAAGGAGCCTTCAAGTGGGACGAGGAGGCTCAAATAATGATGGATAATATGAAGGAAGTGATGAGTACATGCCCAGTCTTAGCCCTTCCAGATTTTAGCCTTCCTTTTACCTTGGAGTGTGATGCCTCCAGGGAAGGAATAGGGGTCGTATTGATGCAGAAGAGGCACCCTCTTGCCTATGAGAGTTGGAAACCCAGGGGTCCAGAGATACTCTACAGCATTTATGACAAAGAAATGTTGGCTATCATGCATGCACTAGCCAAATTCTGGAAATACTTGGTTGGTGCTCGATTTGTGGTCAAGTCAGATCATAACAGTCTCAAATATCTATTAGAACAGAAGGATTTGAATGAGAGGCAGCAGAAATGGGTAAGAAGAATACAGACCTATGAATTTGACATTGAATTTGTCAAAGGGAAGAACAATGTGGTGGTTGATGCGTTATCCAGAAGGCCATCCATCTTTTCCATGACCGGGGTATCAATTGACTGGAAAGACCATATGGTGATGGAATATGCAAAGGATTAGTTTGCATGCCAGCTATTGGATGGGTAGGCACAAGATGATGACTTCAAGGTTATGAATGAACTCATCTACTATAAGGACTGAATCTTTTTGGTTCTTGAATCAGCCTTCAAGGCTAAGATATTGCAGGCGTACCATAACTCACCAATGGCAGGACATCAGGGGATCAGTAAGACGTACAGGCAAGTGAGAGAATGGTTCTCATGGAAGGGCCTCAAGGAGGACGTGATTAAACATGTAAAGGAGTGTACTACATGTCAGGAGAACAAAGATGATCACATGCATCTAGCAGGACTACTACAACCCTTACCCATTAAGGAGCGCAAATGGGAGAGCATATCCATGGATTTCATCATAGGGTTGCCAAAGACACAAGGGAAGGACTGTATTTTTGTAGTAGTGGACAGGTTGACCAAGTTCGCACATTTCTTTTCCATATCTATTGACTTCAATGCCGCACAGGTGGCTGAACTGTTCTTTAGGGATATCTTCAGGTTGCAGGGCCTCCCCAAGACCATTGTCAGTGACAGGGATAGCAGGTTCATGAGTACATTCTGGTAGGAATTATTCAAGTTGGTTGGTACGACTTTTACCCCTAGCACCAGCTATCACCCTCAGATGGACAGATAGACAGAGATAGTCAACAAGTGGGTGGAAGGCTACCTCAGAAATTATGTGGTAGGACAACAGAGAGCGTGGGCCAGATGATTGCATTTAGGAGAGTACTGCTACAACACTACCCAGCACATGTCCATAGGCATGTCACCATTCAGGGCCTTGTATGGTTACGACCCTTTATCTTTTGGGGATATTGATTTCGGTGACAGTAGAGAACTTATAGTACAGGATTGGATACAGCAGAGCCAAGACATTCTCAGGGAGTTGAAGGATCATCTACAGAAAGCATAGAACCAACAAAAAGTCCAAGTAGACAAACACAGGGTTGATCATACTTTTGAGGTGGGTGACCTGGTCTACCTAAGGCTCCAACCATATAGGAAGGAATCCATCAAAAGGAGCAGAGTAGACAAATTACAGCCACATTTCTTTGGGCCCTACAGAGTGAGCAGGAAGATAGGGGTTGTAGCTTACGAGCTGGAGATTCCATAGGGCAGAAAAATACACAACATCTTCCATGTCTCCTACCTTAAGAAAGCCCTCAGCCAATACATCAGACCTATTGAGGTGTTACCCCCCATGGATGAGGAGGGGCAACTTGTTTTGATTCCAGAGGAGGTATTAGAAGTCCGAGAGAAGAGGCTCAGAAACTAAAGAATCAAGGAGTACCTGATCAGATGGAAGGATTTACCCATTGAGGATGCCACCTGGGAAAAGGAGCACGTGGTAAGAGAAGCAGGTTTGGAATTGCTTGAGGACAAGCAATTTCAAGCAGGGGAGACTGTAATTTCCCCCACCTCTTGATAGAGAGGTGATGAGGAGACTCAGTGGCCTGGGCACCCCCACTAGGTCATAGTCTCACACTGAGGGGGAAGGTCAACTAGACTAAAGTTATATTTTTAAGTTGACTTGAGAAAGAAAAGGGATAAAAGGAGTAAAAGATAACTCAATAGAAGAACAGAAGCTAACCCTGGGAGTTAACCTAACTCAATAGAGAATTAGAAGGAAAAGTATAAGTAAGAGGTTGGGGCGCACCTATTATTCATTCTGGATTTGGTATATTGCTTTTTATTTCTCTTAACCATTCAGTTTGGGGGTTTTGTTGTACAAACCCTTGTGAGCAACTCAGTGGTGAAATATCCACTCACCTTGTTCCACATCTTGGTCTCGGGGATGAAAGACTCCTCCACACCATTCTATTCTCAACACATCTCCATCTAGCGCTTCAGAAGATAGCAGGGTTGTATTGTTCTTGTGATTCCAGCAACGACGCACCATCATCTAGAGGGGGGTTCGATCCAGCTTATCCAGAGAGACTGTGGCCATTTCGACACTTGGGTTTTGTTTGTAGGGACACAACCATCAGTTTGAAGGTTTTTCTGGAGGGTTATCATCATTGGATATTTGTCTACAGATTAGTATGTCTTGGAGGCAAAGGGGACGTCCTATGATTCAGTAAATCTCATATCTACAAGGCTACACTTGGAATCTGAGTTTGAAACTTCTCCTACAGGGTTCTCATAGCTGGATCTACATTCCTGGGGAGTTTCAAGGCATTTGGATGCTTTTCTCATCAGGTTCGAATCACCTAGGGTTCCAGGCATCAAGGAGGGTGCAACTTCAGCAGAAGATTCAGAATTTGGAGGAGTTTTCCTTGGACATTCAGCTTGAGATTCCAAGAGGGTGATCCCATCATCCTGATCTATCATCTTGTCGAGTTTGGACTCATTTGGAGTCTTCCTTCAGTGGGATCGATTTATTGAGGGTTTTCAGTCTTCTATTGGAGCATGGCATTCTTCAGCTGGAGGGTTTGGCAGTCAGATCTGCTTGTATTGATCTTCATTTCTTATTCATCCTTCGGAGGCTTATTTTGTACCGACAGAGCATTTTGTAGCAGCTCATATCTATTGTCTATTCGGCCATCTGAGGATTATTCCAGATCGGCTATCTATTGTATTGGTTTCATATTGCTCATAATAAAAGGTCAAATATTGCTTGTGCTTCTATATCTTGATGTATTGTGATCTTCATGAGTTGGATGAATCTTGTATGAATGCACTTAATAACTGGATAACTCAATAAACACCTGCACATAAATCAGTGGCAGTTAGTGGTTCCAAGTGAAAATTTTGGCTTGGGATCATTACACCGACTTCTTATATTGGATGCTAATAACCTAATATAAATTATCCTCTTGAGATGACTTCTAGGGTTATTAGCCAACTCATTAGGGTTTCTTCTTGCTTCCTGGAATATTCTATTATCGTCAGGTTTATACGTGGAAGTAAATACCTCCCACATATACCATAATATCAACACTCCCTCCGAGCTAGGGAGGTATTACAAGTAATGGTCTTGAGCACAAACATATCATTCACCCGGTAGCATCAATATAGTTGTATAGATTGTCTCATGACTAGGTCATGAGCACTATCAGTGTCATCAGTTGCATCATCTCTCGGAACCATACTCTATCTGAGTAATCGGACATGATACTCACTCCACTGAGTGATACAAGAGCCATTCTTATGATTTAGAAGAGTAAATTTTCTGAACTATTCTCTATTTGGGAAATCTTTATTCATCATTCATCTGGCTAATAATTATTTTCAACACTGTTGATAGTCTTCAAGGAAATCAGAACAATTTCATTCAATAGAACACAATTGTGTCTATCCATAGTAGTACACAACTACAATCCATTGGTTCACTACCACACCAAGTACCACACAGATACTTGATCAAACAGTGGAGCACATCCACCACAATAGTATACATCTATTGTCTAGAGACATATGGTCTTCATAACAATCAGCTTATATCAACCTGCACAGAAACAATGTTATGATATAAATCGAATCATCTAGGCCATTCTTCCACTCACATATGTGAGATATTGGAAGAGAATCTGCCCTCGGAAGGTAAAACATCAATGATGAGTTATCTGGACTATTCTTTTCAAGAAAGGAAGAATAACTATCCTAATTTCTGAGCCTGGACCATTCCCCACCCTGGGCCATTCTTCCGACACTAAAAAAAGTGTAACCTGGAGAGAATGAGTCTGCCCTAAGGAATGTCTGTCCTTGATTGTTGAACCTAGACCATTCCCCACCCTAGGCCATTCCTCCAGCACTAAACAAAGTGCAACCTAGAGAGAATGAATCCTCCCTAAGGAATTATTGTCTCAACCATTTCCCATGTTAACCACAAGAGGAGATGTATGTCATGCACCAACCTTCAAAACGGACCATTCCTCATGTTAACCACAATGAGAAATCATTGTCCGACGAGGTGGGCCAGTCTTCTTGAGTAACCCTAAAGAAGAGAGACTGCCCTACACCACTCCCCATGTTAACCACAATGGGAAGTCGCTATATATGGTACATCAGCAATCTGGACCATTTTTCGAACTGGGAAATGTTTGTCCGTCAGAAATATCAATCCACTTTCCGAACTGGAAAGTATTTGCTCATTATGGACCATTTTTCGAACTGAAAAATGATTGTCCATCAATCAATAATACATCAGTTCTCCCTCCCAACCTGGGATTCATCTCTCCCTTTTTCAATCAGGAAGTCGTCTCGACGAGCTCTAGCTTGAGTACGCAAACTCTTTCATCTTGAATAGAATCTTTACCAAAATGTCTACTTATCTGCTCATCTGTGGAGATATGTATTGGAGAACCACTTTCTCCTTTCTGGAATTCATCACAGATAATGTAATGCTTGATTTTAAATGTACTTTGGTCTAGAACACTAGTTTTCTCTGAAGGCTTCATGTAGCTCTGATCGATAAAGTATATCATTGTTTGAAAACTGGAACATATCCATGTGGCACTTCTTCTGTCATCATGAGATCTAATCTTTTGAGTAATCATGTTGATACAATATCTTTGTTATAGAAAATATTTACCACACTTATGTTGTGCACTGGAGGTTCTCCACCAAGTTATCTTCTTCCATCTGCATACAAGGGTCTCTTTCTGGTATGCCTCAAAGTCTTGAGGTTTCTCTTCATACGCTCTTTATTCAATTGCTCTGGATAATAGTGTTTGCATTCATCTGATGTAGAACTTCAACCCATGGATATTATGGATGATATAATGACTCATGTAGAGGTATGTATGGTTTACTGGAACAAGTAATCATCATATTATTTTCCCTCTATCTGGGAGACCCTCTAGTTCTAGATCTTGCAATGCTTGCATCTATACATTGTTCTTCATCACAAATTATAGTTCCTATGCTTGATTTCTTTTAGTGAGTTCATATTAGGTTGGTAATATTGTGATTCTTAATGACTGGTTGTTCTGGCTTCTCTTTCTTTCTTGGAATCTTCATGGTCTTCCTAATGTTTTTCTTTAGCTCTTGGGTCCATGGAGTTTTTTATAGATTATGTGCCCTAAAGATTCCACTTCTTCCTTTCATTCTAGAATCATGGATGTGTATGGACAACCAGGGATAATTTAAGGCTTCTCTTCGAAGAAGACTTCTTCTGAGATTGAACTGAACATATACTGTCTTTCATGGCTGCCACCATGGACATATATTTCATCATCTTCAATGGATCATAGGATTAGCTCCCTCCCAATCCTTGCTTCATGTATAAGTGCATATAATCGACTCCCTCCGTCTAACAAAGTCCACTCTTTCGTCTGCATCCTTATTGTCTTCTACAATATATAATTGGATCCCTCCGTCTAACAGAGTCCACGCTTCCATCTTATTGTCTTCTACAAAATGTTATAACTCTTTCTCCAATTTTCTCTTGATTGTTGACTTCTTTATGTCTTTGCTTCTTCTAAGTCTCTTCATGATTGATTATGATTTTGGCTTATCTTGTAATAGCTTCCACATTATTTGTTTGATGTATTTCATCCTTTTATGTGTATTATCTGACTTGTATAATGATAGCAATCCTTATCTTGTTGTTCTTCCATAAGTATAGTTATTATTCAAACATATTATCTTCTAAGAGATAGATATACAAGATATGTACAGAGACTATGCAAACAAGATATGTACAAGAAATAAGAAGAGTATTGTTACCTTTAGAAGAATAAGTCTCTTTCATCTTGCTTAGTCTTTTTTATAGGTTCCTTTTCTTCGGCAACTGATGCTTTTTGTTTCTCCTTCCTTTTCTTTAGCTCATGACAGTAATTCTTGTAGTGACCGTACTTTCGACAGTTGAAGCATTGTATTTCTAAAATATCTTTATCTTGATTTGTCTTCCTCTTTGAACCAAACTTCCTTTTGTTCCTGAAATTCTTGAATCTTGTTGTGAAGGCTTGATCATCGTACTTATTTTGGGGTTTCTCTTTTGCACTGATCCTGGATTCCTCTTGAGCACAGCAAGTCCAAAGTTCTTCAAATGTAGGATACTCCTTCCTTGTGTTCATGCTTGCGGAAAATGCATCCCACGTCTTGGGAAGACCATTGAGTACTATGTTTACCAATTCCTTCTTTGAAATGATTTCTTCAATAGCTTGTAGTTGATCTCTTAACTGAGATATTCTCACAAAGTATGATGTTATGTTGTCATCATCATTCATCTTCATGTCATGGAGCTCATTCTTCAGACTCATTATTTTCCAAATGTTTCTAACTGAGAAGAGGTTTGTTAGGGCATCGTACATATTCTTCTATGAGTCAAGATGGGATATGTAGGGTATCAAGTGGTATTTTATAGATTCCACTATGATACTCATAGCATTGATGTCACCATCTTTGAACTTCTCCATAACTGCAACGTTTTGTGGTTCCTTCTCTTTTCCTTCTTCAAACTCTATTTTCACGATCTTTCCTTTCACTATATCCAACACTTTATTCTTGGCAAGGATGAGGTCAATCCTTGTCTTCCATGCTCTTAAGTTAGAAGCTCCATCTAACTTGTTTTCTGACTTCATAGAGTAAGTCATGGTTTCTTTGACTTGGTCAACCCTAGATCTGACCAAAAACTCAAACTTAACGTCTTGGCTTGCTGAGAGTACCAGGATATGTGCTAGGCTAGGGCACACTGATCTATCTAAAAATTAGGTCAATCCATTCACTTAAGGTGCCTCAACAAGAGGATTATGGTTTCTGCAACTGTACCTGCTAGTAACCCTAGCGGTAGTGCTATGGTGACTACTCCTGTTAGAAACTCTAGTGGCAGTTATTCAACGAGCTTAATATCCTTACGGTTATGTTTCCTTCCAGTGGTTAGACTGAATGAAGGAGGTGTGGGCCCATAACCTATTACAATATAATGGATGTGCTCATTTTACCATTGAGAATATCACTATTTTCACCCAACCATAGGCCGAAGCCACCCTCCGAGCACCTTAACCTTGACAGAGAATCACTCTGGAAGCAAACCCTAGGCTAGATAGCCAAACAAAGGGTAGCACACCTTTCCCCAAGGATAGTACACCAACAAGAGTTGATCAGATAGTCCAAACCCTAACCAAGAGATAGTCCAATCCAAACGTGATCTGTTAGCTGCAGCAGTTGCAATGGCAGCTCTACTCCAAACCTGGGCATTGTAGTGCACACAAGTGTTGCTCTGCAATTCTGAGACTGCCCTTCTAGAATGAAGATCGGCCTCCTATATTTATAGTAATTACGGCTAACTGCCTGGGCCGACTTCTCATTCTGGGTATCTGTCTATTCAGTATATATTATTTCTTCTGGCCAAATTCTTCTCTTGGAGGCTAATAACCTAATAAAATTATCCTCTTGAGCCGAATTGTCTTCTAGGTTTATTAGCCAACTCATTAGGGTTTCTTATTGCTTCCCAGAATATTATATTCTCATCAGGTTTACACGTGGAGATAAATGCCTCCCGTAGCTACCATAATATCAACAATGGTAGCTCTGAATTTAGTGTTTCTAAATTGAGGCTTCAGAAAACCATTTTCCCCATGAGCAGGGATTTCTGTTGCAACAGCAATTTTATCTTCAAAACCTACAACTGGAGGTTTCCCACCTTAGTATTAGCACCATCAAAATTATCTGCAAACTCCCTCGCCACCTATCTATTGTACCCTTGAAGTTTTTCTCAAAACCTTATGCAACCCAATTGTTCAAAGGATGCTCTGATTGTTGGGTCTGTGTTTACCAAATTCAAACTATGTGGCTCAAACCTCATGATATCACCACCCTTTTCATTCTTTCTTCTATGTTCTGGAGTTGTCATGATGTTGGTATGTGTCAACCTTGTGTAGACTATAAGAGTGTGCAACGATTATTAGAACAGGTGCATAGCAATAAATTACAATTTTCAACTTGTTGTATCAAGTTAACACTTCAAATTCTGATACTTTGGATCCTCTGCGCAGCAAATGAAAATAGTAACCTTTGTGCAGCAAATGAAAATAGTAACATTTACGCAGTGTGTAGCAACGAACAGAACAAGGACTTGTGTGCAGAAAATGAGAGTAGTGTCTTCTACGCACCAATGAACAACAGTGTCCTATGTGCATTTTCTATAGCAAAAAAAAAACAACAGCAATCTTTGCACAGCAATCTTGGCCAGGAGGTTTTGAAATTATGGATGAAGAGAAATGATTTCTTGATGCTTTATTTACCTGGAGGGAGGATAAATTTGAAAGATAACGTCAATTAAATCATGAATTATGCCATCATACCTTGTTGTACCTCTATACGCAGCACTAGGATGTTGTACAACAACTTGTGTTGTGCAATGGTTTTCTTGATGATGCCACATGTCCTTGATAGATTTGATTTCATGAAACCATTAGAAATTTGACAAGACTGACTCCGATTGTCTTGGAATGACATCATGACCCTTCAGTGACATGAAAACCCACATCTTGGCACAAGTTACATGGTTAAAAAATAAAACCTGACCCATGACAAACAAACCTATGACTCGTGATTTAAGAAAAAATCATACAATGTTCTTATTTAACCCAAGACGTGACTTTATCCTATAATTTTATTCAAAACCTAACAACCTATTTATAGGACACTAACATGTATGATTATTTTCCTTGCCGCATCCATGGGTTGGATACTACATCAGATGGATTTGAAGACATCCTTTCTTGATGGAGAGATTGAGGAAAACGTTTACATCGAGTAGCCAAATGGATTCGTGATACATGAGAAGGAATCTCATATGTGCATGTTGAAGAAAGTCCTATATGGACTAAAGTAGACACCTCATGCATGGTATGAGAATATTGATGGATACTTGATGATTTTGGGCTTTAGCGAGAGTGTTGTTGATCCCAACCTATACTACAACAATGTTGGTGATGAGTGCCTGATTTTGGTCCTATCTGATTTTGGTCCTATATGTTGATGACTTATTCCTCATTAGTTCAGGAAGTCTTATTGTTGAATGCAAGTGTGCATTGGCTTTTGAATTCGAGATGAAGGACCTTGGTATGATGCACTACTTCTTGGGACTAGAAGTTTGGTAGAGTATTGATGACATTATCATAAGTTAGGGGAAATACACATTTGAGATATTGAAGAAATTTGGAATGACAGACTGCAAGCCCATGGCTACACCAATGGTGATGAATCTAGAGAAATTGAATGAGACTTCTTCTGATTCAAGAAAGATTGATCCATGTATTTACAAACAATTGATTGGATCATTGATGTATCTGGTTAACACTAGACCTAATATATTCTATGCAGTGAGTGTACTCAGTAATTTTATGAGTCAACCAAGATAGACACACTGGATAGCAGCGAAGCATGTCTTGAGATATTTACAAGGAACAGTTGGTTATGGACTGAGATATGCCTCCAGTGTAGGCATCATATTTCATGGATATGTCAATGCAGATTGGGCAAGGAGTGCAGTGGATCGGAAGAACACCTCTGGTTGTTGTTTTACTTTGGGATCTTCCATGGTTTCCTGGTGCAGCAGGAAACAGAATTTTGTGGCTTTGAGTATCGCAGAAGAAGAGTACATTGCATTATGTGTGGTATTCTGCAGAGAAGTGTGGCTTCGCAAGATCCTTGCAGACTTATTTGAACATGATATGGATTCCACTACTATCCATTGCGATAAGTAGATTTGTGTGAAGCTCTCAGATAATATTGTGTTTCACGATAAATCAAAACACATTGGGATCAAATACCATTACATCATAGATATGGTGCAGAGGAAAGCAGTACATGTGCAGTACCTTTCTACACATGATCAAGTTGCAGATGTATTCACCAAACCGCTTGCTAGGACGAAGTTCAAGTACTTCTATGAGACACTTGGCTTGGTGGAGAATGCCTCCCTAGCTAAGAGGGAGTGTTGATAATTGTAGCTTCATGAGACATTCTCCATATCGTACTCCTATGGACTGAGTTGATATGATATGTGAGAACTCCTATGTGATAGGTGAGTCGTACTCCTCTAGACTGAGTTGAGATGACTTGTGTTGGTCTCTTATCGTGCTCCTTTGGACTGAGTTGAGATGACTTGAGATGGTCTCCTATCATACTCTTATGGACTTAGTTGAGTTGACTTGAGATGGATCTCCAGTCCATACTTCTATGGATTTAGTTGAGTTGATCCATTTGAGAGTGACATCCCTTGTGGTTGAGCACATGTGGACTTGTCCCTAGTGGCAGAGCACTAGAGGATGTGTGTGAGACCCCTTGCTATATTGTCAAAGAGTAAGACTATTGTAAAACCCTAATTTGTATTGAGAAGAGTACAAGTCGGTCCTATTGTGTAAAGACAATTAATATTATGTAAAATGCTAATTGCATTATTGAGTTGTACAAGTCGGCACTATTGTGTCAATAGACATGTCTATTCATTGAGTTAGGTCATGTATATATTAGTGAATGATCCCCATTGTGGATCGTTCATCTCATTCACTCAACGCATCACTTGGAGAGCTATAATTTGGTGTGCACTTCTTATGCACTATCTTTCTTGGTCATAGAGAACCATATTATGTGCGCTAGGGTTTTGACTTGAGCGCCACCTTTGTTGGCACCTATATTTTTGGTGGAGAGGGGTTCTTCTCTTGGAAATATAGCAAAGGGTTGTTGGGTTTTTCCTTTGTTTGAGAAGGGTTTTCCTAGGATAACTTCTTGTGTCTTGTGCATGGTTATTCTTCTTGTGATTTTGGTTTACCGCGGAAATTGTATTTTCTATTGCTGCATTGTTTATGGTTCAAGTTCATGCTAAATTGAAAAGAAACTACTTGTGCTTGAGCCATCATTAAAAATTCAACACACTTGTTATTTTTAGATTTGACTATTTCATTTCTTGTGGAGAACTTCATTTACTTAGAATCTTTCACATCCATCCATGGATTCGGTTGCCTTGGGATTTACACATGTCGATTGGTTACATGCATTTTGTGGATCACTTGCTATTTTTGAATCATTCTCCTAGGAGGACTATTTTATTGTTTTATCTCTCATGAACCTTGGAAGGCACACTTTGTGAGATCTTCTAGGTGGAACCTTAAGCACGTCCTCCTAGGTTGAACATTATTTTATTATATTTTTCATGCATCCATTCTTGGAGGGTGAATTCTATGTGGACATTTTTCATGTTGACCTAGCTACCATGACTATTTTTAGTTGTATTTCCTCTCTTGGAGACTTTTGATGTTATCTCTCTCCTATTTTTATATGAAAGAGAGTTATCCTTGAGTATTGTGTCCACATATTGTGACATGGTCAACCATGGAATGAAGAGGAATTTAACTACTCCATTTTATATTGTTTCATTGAATTTTCGTGGAGTTAATTAGCAGAAAACAATTCATTATTGTATGATAAAAAAGACTCAATCTATAAAGAGGAGATTTTTCTCCATTGTAATAGTCATTTGAGACTTTGGGGATTAAGGAGCTCTCCCCTTGGACATCATTTGTACATATTCTTGGAGCCTTATGGAGGAATGGAGGTGTATTTTCGTTTAATGTGAGGATTTCATTGTGCACTTATTTTTCACAAATGAACCATGTTTCATTTGGATAGACTAATGTGGTGTTTCAATACCTCTTATAGCTAGTGTTGTTATGCTAGCCTACTATTTAATAAACCCATTTTTTTCTAGATTAACTTCACCATAATTTCATGACAATGTTGAAGTGTGGAACCTTTAGCCTTCCAAGGTAATTTTCTTGTATAAAAATCAACAAGCCAGGATGATTTATGGCATGCATAGCAGGCCCTATTTCCTTACATTTACCTACACTTTCCCTCTTTGATCTATGCTTCCTTGACTCCATTTTCCCAAGGTGTGATTAGGAACTTGGTATTGAAGTTTTATTTCATCTTTCCTTCTCACACCACTCATTCTTCCACTTGGATTACTACAACCTTTATTGGTTAATGCTTCCTCTTCACAAAATAACCATCTCCCTCCACTCTATAGCCTTAACAATCCTATCCTTAGGAAATCCCCCCTTGAGTTGAAGAAGAGCCATCCAAAAGTGAGAGAAAGAGATACTTTGGTGATAGTGAGTAGCCTTCGTGAGTTGCACAAGACTAGTCCCTTTATGCTTGGGATTGTACATTATACAAGGGTGCTAGATTTTGTTGTAACATTTTTGTTGTTACCAGTGTTATCGAAACCGGATTGGAACCGACAAAACCGGTTGGTCTGACCAATTTTGGCACATTTATGATATGATTAGGGCATTTAGGAATTTTTGGGTTGGTTTAATACCAAACCATCCTTAAGGTACTGAATTAGACGATTTTGTATAACATCATATGGTGCGAATAGGGACCACCGAATTCCAATTTAAAAAAAAAAAATTACAATAAATTAAAAGATGGTATGCCTAATAACTAACCCTAGGGCCTACTAAAACCTATTTAAAGAGGTCATCCCCTCTATTTCACTCACACTATTAATTTGCGATATTTGGAATTCTTGAGTGGTTTTGGAGAGTTGTTTGTAGGGATATTTTGAAGAAGTTATTGGGAATATTTGGAGAGTTGGTTAAAGGATAAGTTGAAGATATTTGGGGTTGATTTTCTTAGGCATATTTGGAGTTGTTTCAAGGGAATTTTTTTTTAATTTCTTGAACTGTTTTGAGCTATTTTTGGAGGTGATTGAAGGGTTCATTTCTAGATTTTTTTGGGTTGTTAGGAGCTGTTGTTTTCTCTACTGTTAGGAGCTACTATTCTTCTCAATATTTGGAACGCTTCTGAAGGTATGTCAAGGCTACTCTTTTTCTCTTTAAAATTGTTGTTTTTTTCCTAATAATTAAGAATTCCTAGGGTTTTATTTGTGTATTTTTGTTTGTTGGTGTTTAAATTCTCATGGCCCCTCAATACTAGAGGGATCCAACATGGGTTCATTGCCATTTTTATAAAGAGGGAAAAAAATATGCAACTATTGTAGGAAGAGATTTAAAGGTGGGGGTATCCATAGGATAAAACAACACTTAGTACATGAAAGAGGCCAAGTAGAACCTTGTTCAAAAGTCTCTAATGATCAAATGCGTATATGAAAGGTTATCTTAAATCCTTCCAACCAAATAAATCCAAGAAAAAAAAGATTAAAAAAGACATAGGGAGAAGTCAAATTGATGATTCTTATGACAATTTCCCTAAAGATCATTTACCTAGTCTTGAAGAATCCTCCACTTTTCCTATTGGACATAGAGATGAACAGGTTTATGGCCCTAGTTCATCTAATTTGAAGAGGGAATGTAAAGAGATTGGCTCTTTCTTTGTACCCTACACCAGCCCTAGTGCTTATCCCACCCTTGATGCTAAATGGAAGAATATAGAGAAGGACGATGCTTGGGGTTGCATTGTTAGATGGTGGTATTATGTAGACATACCTTTCAATGCTACTAATTTTGCATATTATCAACACATGTTATATTTTTCCGCTTCTTGTGGTCCAGGGTTCAAATGCCCTAGTTTTCATTATATCAAACGAGAACTTTTACAAAATGGGGTCCAATAGATGAATACATCATAGAGTTTGAGGAGTCATGGATTAAAACAGAGTGCACAATCATGTCTAATGGATGGAATAATGGAAGATCTTGCACCATTCTCAATTTTTTAATTTCTTTCCCAAATCATGTTTCTTAAATCTATGGATGTATCGGATTAGGTGAAGGACGCAAAATCATTATTTCATATTTTGGATAAACTAGTTGTGGAGGTGGAGGTGGATAATGTTGTATAGGTCATCAAAAACAATGCATCCAACTATGTTGCGACATTAAGGATGTTGGAATAAAAACATTAAAGTTTGGTGGACTCCATGTGCAGCCCATTGTTTGGACCTCATGCTTGAGGATATTGGAAAAATTGAGTGGGTGAAGAAGTGTGTGGAACAAGCAAAAGACATAGCCAAGTACATATATAACCACAAATGGTTTTTGAAACTTATGAGGTAAAACATTGGAGGTAAATAGCTTGTTCGATTTTATATTACACGATTTGCAACAAAATTTGTTTCATTGCAATCCATTCTTCAGAAAAAATCCAACTTGTGAAAGATGTTTTTTTGTGATGAATGCAATGCATCTTAGTGGAACAATAAGACTAAAAGGAAAGAGGTGGTTGAAAAAGTGTTTGAAAAAAGTTTTTGGAAAAAGGTAGAAGAGATTGTGTTATTCTGTGAGCCTCTTGTGCAAGTGTTGTGAATGGTGGATGGGCAAACATTATTTGGACTCCTAAGGCTTGTGGATATTGGAAAAATTGAGTGGTTGAAGAAGTGTGTGGAACAAGCAAAAGACATAGCCAAGTACATATATATAACCACAAATGGTTTTTGAAACTTATGAGGTAAAACATTGGAGGTAAATAGCTTGTTCGATTTTATATTACACGATTTGCAACAAAATTTGTTTCATTGCAATCCATTCTTCAGAAAAAAATCCAACTTGTGAAAGATGTTCTTTTGATGAATGCAATGATCTTAGTGGGAACAAGCCAAGACTAAAAGGAAAGAGGTGGAAGAAAAGTGTTTGAAAAAAGTTTTGGAAAAAGGTAGAAGAGATTGTGTTATTCTGTGAGCCTCTTGTGCAAGTGTTGTGAATGGTGGATGGTGATAAACCCGCCAAGGGTTTTGTTTATGAGGCCATGAATCAAGCCAAAGAGGCAACAAAGTCAGCATATGGGGATAAAGACAAAAGTATATTCCTCTATGGAGAACCATTGAATAAATATGGAACAAACAACTCCATAGACCTTTACATGCAACTGGCTATTACTTAAAACCCAAGGTATGTAATTTCAAAGTTTATAAGTTCTATTATTCATTACAAAATATTATCCAAAGATTCAAATTCAATTGATGAATATTTTATGTCTTTCAAACTTTGAAGTTACCATTATATAAATTATTTTAAAGTGGATGGGAGGTAAAGAGGGATTGTACATATGCATTGAGCGCATGGTCCTTGATCCTAAGATACAAGATGAGATACATAGTAAGCTCTTGTGTTTCAATGAGTATTGGTACCTTTGTCATGTCTATGGCTATACGAAGCAAAACAAGGAATCCACCAGGAAACAAAGTTCAAAATTATCAAATTATACTATTCATTGCAGTTGAGCTGTACCTCAAAGACATTTCATAAATCCATTTTCCTTAAACTCTATTGCAACCTATTGGTGGGGGATGTACTATGGCCAATGCCCCGATTTGCAAAATTTTACAATTTGGATATTGAGCCAACATGCAATGCTTGTAGGTGCGTGAACAAAATTGGAGCATTTTTTAGCATATACACACCAAAAAGAGAAACCGTTTAGAGAAAAAACAATTGAAATGATATGGTTTATGTGTTGTTTTATTCTTTGTAGTGAAACTCTATTCAAGGTGAATCGATTGACGGTTGAAGCTGAGGTGGATTGACAACAAGTAGAAGGTCAAGGTTAGTCGACCGGATAAAGTCAAAGTCGGCGGTTGAGGCGCTCGACATGGTAAAGGAATCAACATCAAGTCAAAGAAGGTCAATCAACATGAGGTCAACATGCAGACATGTGGCGACCAACTAAAGACCAAATGAAGCAATAATCGGGTAGTCGACTAGTAATACAAATTGGATTCGACTGTAAAAACATCTCAAGATTTGTGGGATCAGGTAGCCAATGATATGCATGCATATGTAACCATTTTTGGGAACATTTATTTAGGTTTTTTCCTACACTAAATCCCATAAATTTATATTTGAATTCTTTGGTGGTTTTGGAGAGTTGTTTGTAGGGATATTTTGAAGAAGTTATTGGGAATATTTGGAGAGTTGGTTAAAGGATAAGTTGAAGATATTTGGGGTTGATTTTCTTAGGCATATTTGGAGTTGTTTCAAGGGACATTTTTTTAAATATCTTGGGCTGTTTTGGGGCTAATTTTGGAGGTGATTGAAGGGTTCATTTCTAGATTTTTTTGGGTTGTTAGGAGCTGTTGTTTTCTCTACTGCTAGGAGCTACTATTCTTCTCAATATTTGGAACGCTTCTGAAGGTATGTCAAGGCTACTCTTTCTCTTTAAATTGTTGTTTTTTCCCACACTAAGAATTCCTAGGGTTTTATTTGTGTATTTTTTTTTGGTGTTTAAATTCTCATGGCCCCTCAATACTAGAGGGATCCAACATGGGTTCATTGCCATTTTTATAAAGAGGGAAAAAAATATGCAACTATTGTAGGAAGAGATTTAAAGGTGGGGGTATCCATAGGATAAAACAACACTTAGTACATGAAAGAGGCCAAGTAGAACCTTGTTCAAAAGTCTCTAATGATCAAATGCGTATATGAAAGGTTATCTTAAATCCTTCCAACCACAAATAAATCCCTAAGAAAAAAAAAAAGATTAAAAGACAATAGAGAGAAGTCAAATTGATATCTCTTATGACAATTTCCTAAAGATCATTTACCTGCCCTAGTTAGTCCTCCACTTTTCCTATTGGACATAGAGATGAACTAGGGCCATAAACCTGTTCATCTAATTTGAAGAGGGAATGTAAAGAGATTGGCTCTTTCTTTGTACCCTACACCAGCCCTAGTGCTTATCCCACCCTTGATGCTAAATGGAAAAAGATGGAGAAGGAGACTACTTGGGAACGTATTGCTAGATGGTGGTATGATGCATACATACCTTTCAATGCTACTAATTTTGCATATTATCAACACATGTTATATTTTTCCGCTTCTTGTGGTCCAGGGTTCAAATGCCCTAGTTTTCATTATATCAAACGAGAACTTTTACAAAATGGGGTCCAATAGATGAATACATCATAGAGTTTGAGGAGTCATGGATTAAAACAGAGTGCACAATCATGTCTAATGGATGGAATAATGGAAGATCTTGCACCATTCTCAATTTTTTAATTTCTTTCCCAAATCATGTTTCTTAAATCTATGGATGTATCGGATTAGGTGAAGGACGAAAATCATTATTTCATATTTTGGATAAACTAGTTGTGGAGGTGGAGGTGGATAATGTTGTATAGGTCATCAAAAACAATGCATCCAACTATGTTGCGACATTAAGGATGTTGGAATAAAAACATTAAAGTTTGGTGGACTCCATGTGCAGCCTATTGTTTGGACCTCATGCTTGAGGATATTGGAAAAATTGAGTGAGTGAAGAAGTGTGTGGAACAAGCAAAAGACATAGCCAAGTACATATATAACCACAAATGGTTTTTGAAACTTATGAGGTAAAACATTGGAGGTAAATAGCTTGTTCGATTTTATATTACACGATTTGCAACAAAATTTGTTTCATTGCAATCCATTCTTCAGAAAAAATCCAACTTGTGAAAGATGTTTTTTTGTGATGAATGTAATGCATCTTAGTGGAAACAATAAGACTAAAAGGAAAGAGGTGGTTGAAAAAGTGTATCAAAAAGCATTTTGGAAAAGTGCAGAGGAGATAGTGCTATTTAATGCACCTCTTGTGAAAGTCTTGAAAATGGTGGATGGTTTATCACCATCCACCATTCACAACAAGGGTTTTGTTTATGAGGCCATGGATCGGCCAAAGAGGCAACAAAGTCAGCATATGGGGATAAAGACAAAAGTATATTCCTCTATGGAGAACCATTGAATAAATATGGAACAAACAACTCCATAGACCTTTACATGTAGTTGTCTATTACTTAAACCCAAGGTATGTAATTTCAAAGTTTATAAGTTCTATTATTCATTACAAAATATTATCCAAAGATTCAAATTCAATTGATGAATATTTTATGTCTTTCAAACTTTGAAGTTACCATTATATAAATTATTTTAAAGTGGATGGGGAGGTAAAAGAGGGATTGTACATATGCATTGAGCGTGTGGTCCCTGATACCAAGATACAAAATGAGATACATTGCAAGCTCATGCATTTCAATGAGAGTATTGGTACCTTTGTCATGTCTATGGCTATACGAAGCAAAACAAGGAATCCACCAGGAAACAAAGTTCAAAATTATCAAATTATACTATTCATTGCAAAAGTTGAGTCAAAATTTCAAAGACATTTGCTAAATCTTATTTTCCTTAAACTCTTATTGCAACCTATTGGTGGGGACAGTTTGGTGGCCAATGCCCTGATTTGCAAAAATTTACAATTTTGATATTGAGCCAAACATGCAATGCTTCTAGGTGTGAACAAAATTGGAGCATTTTTTAGCATATACACACCAACGAGTGGAACCGTTTGGAGAAAAAACAATTGAATGATATGGTTTATGTGTTGGGTTGTTATATTCTTTGTAGTGAAACTCTATTCAAGGTGAATCGATTGGCGGTTGAAGTTGAGGTGGATCGACAACAAGTAGAAGGTCAAGGTTAGTCGACCGGATAAAGTCAAAGTCGAAGGTTGAGGCAGTTCGACATGGTAAAGGAATCAACATCAAGTCAAAGAAGGTCAATCAACATGAGGTCAACATGCAGACATGTGGCGACCAACTAAAGACCAAATGAAGGCCGACTGGTAGTCGACTAGTAATACAAATTGGATTCGACTGTAAAAACATCTCAAGATTTGTGGGATTTGTAGCCAATGATATGCATGCATATGTAACCATTTTTGGGAACCAATTCTATAGGGTTTCTCCTGTTGAAATCCTATAAAGAGGTGTGTTTTAAGGACATAAAGGCTAATGAATTAATCATTGTCTTTAGATAAAATTTAGATGTAGGTTGTTGGTCATGCAGATGTAAGTCGGATTGGCTATGGGGTTTTTCTTGCACAGGAAAGAAGTTATGATGTTGATTTTGTCCTAGGTGTGGATCAAGGTTAGACATGTAACCTTTTATTCAGATAGAATATGACAACAAGAAATAAGAACGCTCAATTTTGAATGTTGGTTTTTTTGGTTTGGGTTTCCAGGGTAAAATCATTGTGTAATATGTGATTTCTTTGTCATTTACATTCTTGATTAAATTCTTCTTCTCCTCTGCTAGGTTTAGTGTGAAAGTGTCTCTCATTTCATGACAAGTGGTATCAAATCCATGTTATCATTTGAAGAGTGTATTAGATCTTGATTTACCAATATTGAATTTGATAACTAAACCCTAGGTATAGTAAGAGTTGTAAGTCATAAATTATGTTAAAGATCGTGGTAAAGAATGGCGAGCAGTTCAAGAATAGAGATAGAAAAATTCGATGGCCATAATTTTGAGCTTTGGAAACTTAAAGTGGAAGATATTCTTGTAGATTGAGAACAATGGACAGCGATCTATCTAGGTATCTAGTCGACAGGCATGTTGATGGAAGAATGGGAGAAACTTGAAAGAAGAGCAAGAAGTATGATTCGGATTTGTCTTGCAGATTCGGTTTTGTTGGATGTCTCGGGTGAAGATTCGGCCAAGAAACTGTGGGACGGGATGGAAATCTTATACCAGTCAAAATATCTGGTAAATAAGTTGTTTCTCAGAAATAAATTGTATCTTCTAAGAGTGAGTGATGGAATTTTAGTGACTGAGAATTTAAATGCATTTAACACCATTTTGAGCCAGTGATCATCTTTGGATATTAAAATCACTAAGGAGGAGAAGTGTATAATCCTATTATGTTCTTTTCCATACTCCTGGGATAGCTTAGCCATGGCTATAGGGATTAATACAACCACACTAGCACTAGAATATGTGGTTGTTTCTTTGTTGTGAGAAGAAATGAGAAGAAATAACATGGAAGGATTGATCAAAGATGCTTTAGTGGTGAGAGGTCGACCAGTTGAAAGAGATAAAGGAAAATTTTCTGGTAGAAATTCTAAGTCGAAGGGTAGATCTAAATCCCCGGTTCAGTCGACAAGAAGATGATGGAAATGCAGTAAATTTGGGCATTACAAAAAGGACTTTAAGTTGAGGGAAATGGAAGTTAGTATGGGATCCAATGAGAAGCAGTCGACTGAGAGAAAGAAAATCCCAGGTAAGGGAGGTGATATGAACGTGGTGTCGACCAGTACACATTTGGATCAAGATGTTTGGTTGATCGACTCAGGAGAATCCTATCATATAACACCACATAGAAAATGGTTTTACGAGTATGAACGATATGATGGAGGTGATGTGTTCTTGGGAGACAACTCGACAACCAAATTGTCGGATGAGGAAGAGTTCAAATGATACTGCAGGATGGGAGGAAAATAACCCTTCTAGGTGTGCTACACATTCAAGGTTTGGCAAGAAATATGATATATGTCAATAATATGAGTAATGATGGGATACACACTTTGTTTAAGAAGGATTTGTGCAAGATGGTCAGAGGTGTGATGGTCTTAATGAAAAGAGTTTGGATTGGAACCCTATACAATTTATTAGGTAATTTTGACTCGACTGGATGCAACAATGTTGTTACTCCTAAATTCGACTTGGCTTTGACTCAAATCTACCTGACTTATGTTGAGCCGGTACAAACCGACTCAACAAGACATGATAAAATTGACCCAGCCATGCTATGGAATGGGAGGATGGGACACATTGGAGAAAAAGGAATTCGAGCTATGCAAAGCAAAGGTATGGTCGAAGGTTTTCCTGAATGTGGTTTATAAATTGAATTTTGTGAACATTTCATATATGGAAAAAAAAAGTCGGGCGAGGTTCCCATCTGGAGCAACAAGGGAAAATGGGATTATAGAATTGGTGCATAGTGATGTGTTTGGCCCGGTTAAAGTGCCTTCACTTAGTGGATCTTTTTATTATGTCTCCTTCATAGATGATTTTTCCAGGAAGACATAGATATATTTCCTAAGGAATAAATCATAGGTTTTCGAGAAATTTAAAGAGTTTAAAGCTCTTGTAGAAAACCAGACATATAATAAGATTAAGGTGTTGAGAACTGAAAATGGTGGTGAATTCTGTGGAAAATAATTTGATCAGTTCTATAAGCAGTATGGAATAGAAAACAATAATACCACACCATATACCCCACAAAAAAATGGAGTTTCCGAGAGAATGAACAGAACGTTGATGGATAACGCAAGGAGCATGCTCAGTGGTGTTGGACTTGCACAAGAATTCTAGGCAGAGGCAGTCGACACTGCAAGATATCTGGTGAATATGTCTCCTTCATCAGCGCTAGTCGACATGAATCCACATGAGGTATGGTAGGATAAAAATCCTTCAGTTTCACATCTCAAAATATTTGGTTGTGATGCATTTGTGCATGTTCCCAAGGAAAAGAGGAGCAAGTTGGACAAGAAAGTAGTCAAATGTATTTACATTAGGTACAAAGAAGGAATGAAAGTATATAAGCTATGGGATATTACATCAAGTAGAACAATGTGCAATTGAGATGTGGTATTCAGAGAATTTGGAGGTAAGTCTGAGCCTGAAGAAGTGGTTCAGACCGAGAATAATCCTCAGAAAGTGCGGTTTGAACTGAGGAATGAAGAAGATGATTCAGATAATTCGACCGAATCTAAGGAAGAGGTGGTACAACAGACTCTAGTGGTAATGAGGTAAGAAAGAGTAAGAAAACTAGTCGAAAGGTATAGTCTGTCTGACTTCTGTTCCGCACTCTTGCTAACTACCATCAACAATGAGCCCAAGTCAATCGATAAGGCAACTGACTTAGAAGAGGGTAAACTCTGGAAGGACTCCATGGTCGAAGAGATGGAATCCTTGCACAAGAATGAGACATGGGAATTATTCAAGTTACCTAGTGGAAGAAATCTTGTCAGTAGCAAGTGGGTATTCAAGAAGAACATGAATGTCACAGGACAAGTCGAGAAGTTAAAATATTGACTCGTAGGGAAAGGTTATTCCCAAGTCAAGGGAGTCGAATTCGGTGAGATTTTTTCCTCTGTTGCACAACTAAATTCCATTAGAGTAATAATATCTCTGAATGCATCATTCGATTTGGAAATAGAGCATATGGATGTGAAGATGGTGTTCCTACATGGGGACCTGGAAGAAGAAATATACATGAAACAACATGAAGGATTTGTAGTAAAGGGAAAGAAAGAGTTGGTGTGCAAACTGAAAATATCCCTCTACGGTTTAAAGAAAATGCCAAGGATGTGGTACCAGAAGTTTGACACATAAATCCTTAGTTTTGGATTTGTGAGAAGCAAATTTGATCACTACATATATTCCAAGGAAGAAGGTGGGCGTTTCATATATGTAGCTTTGTATGTCGATGACATGTTGTTGATTGGAAACAACATAGATGCAATAAAGGAGGTGAAGAAGTAGTTATCCTCCAAGTTCGACTTGAAGAATCTTGGTGCAGCTAACTTCATTATAGGAATGGAGATTAAGAGAGATTGAGCCACTAGAAATCTTTGGTTGAATCAGATGAAGTGTATTGAAATAGTTTTGAAATGGTTCAACATGTAGGATTACAAACCAGTGAAGGTGACAATTCCTATGGGAGAATGCCTTATTGTTGAACAATATCCAAAGACACAAGAATAAATAGAGAACATGGCACGTGTTCCCTATGAAATTATTGTTGGTAGTCTAATGTATGTGATGGTCTGCACTCGACTAGACATTGCCCATGCAGTGGGAGTGTTGAGAAGGTACATGTCGATCCCTGGAAAGTAGCACTAGATTGTTGTCAAGAGAGTATTCAGGTATTTATGCGGCATGAAGGACTATGCTATATGCTACCAATGAAGACCTGGAGATTCCAGTGGTAAATTAAATGTACACAACTTTGTCGAACCCGACTGGGCTGGAGATCTAGATCGACGGAGGTCAACCAACAGATATGTCTTCAAGATGACCGGTGGAGAAATAAGTTGGATTTGTAAGAAACAACCGATCGTTGCCTTGTCAACAAGATAAGTTGAATACATGGCATCCACTCATGGAAGCAAAGAAGCAGTATGGCTGCAAAGGTTGTGTTCAGGAATTGGGTTTAAGCAAAGAGCTATGAAGGTAAGTTGTGACATTCAAAGTCCAATATTTCTCGAAAAGAACCATGCTTATCATTCAAAGACTAAGAACATTTATGTACAATATAATTTCGTAAGATACATGGTGGAAAGTAATAAGGTGCTACTAGAGAAAGTAGACATGTTGGAAAACACAGCAGACTCATTGACCAAGTTTGTGAGTGATGTGAATTTCTCTTGGTGTAGAGAGGAAATGGGCTTTGTTTCCCTGGGTCTGTGAACGAAAGTTCAAGAATCTCTTGTTTCAACAAATAAGACAACAAGTGGAAGAATTTTGGGTTGTTATATTATTTGTAGTGAAAGTCTAGTCGAGATGAATCGATTGACAATCGAAGTCGAGGTGGATCGACAACAAGTCGAAGGTTGAGGTTAGTCGACCAAGTAAAGTCAAAGTCAAAAGTCAAGGAAGTTTGACATGGTAAAGGCATCGAAATCAAGTCGAAGAAGGTAAACCAATATGAGTTCTACAGTCGAACGTGTGGCTACCGACTAAAGACCGAATGAAGGTCGACTAGTAGTTGACTCGCAATACGACTTGGAGTCAACTGTAACAGAATCCTGAGATTCATTGGATTTGTAGCAATGATATGCATGGATCTGTAACCTTTTTTGGGTGCCAAGTCCTAAGGATTTTTCTTATTTTAAATCCTATAAAGAGGCATGTTGTAAGGTCGTAAAGTCTAATGAATTAATCAATGTATTTAAATTAATATTTAGATGTAGGTTGTTGGTCATGCAGATGTAAGTCGTATTGGCTATAGGATTGTTCTTGCGTAGGCAAGAAGGTATGATGTCAATTTTTTCTTTGGTGTGGACCAAGGTTAGACATGTAACATTTTATTCAGATACAATAAGACAACAAGAGAGAAGAACTCTCAAGGATTGTTGATTTTTTCGGTTTGGGTTTCCAGGGTAAAATCTATCTGTACTGTGTGATTGCTTTGTTATTTATGTTCTTGATTAAATTATTCTTCTCCTCTTCTAGGTTTAATGTGGAAGTGTCTCTCATTTCTTGAAATTGTGTTCAGTACAACCTTAGGTCGAAGCACAACTAGTTGTTGAACAAGACCCTTGAATCAAGCAACATAGTCTTGGATGACTTTGATACCTCATCAAAGTGGGTTGTGGAGAGTTAGGAACCAAAATTTGATAATAAAGACCTTTATTGGATGGAATTGGACCCACTTACATAGAGAGGGGTACTACTACCTTTAGGGTGAGGGGAATCAAGCTAGAATCCCACCATAGAGTCTAGTCATTATGAGGATGAGGAAGATGAGGATTTTAATGATTCTACCTAGTAGTAGTTACTAGTGTTAAGTTTTGATCTATTATTAGGTTTCTTTTCAATTTACTAGATAAAAATATCATAGGTAGGATCATTGATAGAAACACAATCACAAGATACATAACATTTATCCTGGGTAACCCTCATGGGGAAGAAAACCCGGAAAAAAAATCCTTAATATAAATAGCCAAGACAATGCCAAGACAATAAACCAAAGACTAGAGAATATCCAACAGTGAGCAATGTGCCTCTCTCTTCCTTCTTCTCCCAACTGCATCTCTCCAGACTTGCACACTTGATGAGTGAATGAGTGAGTGAACAAATGAGGTGTTGGCTTCTTTTATTTATACAAAATGGAAGGTGTTGAAAAGGTGTCTCTTCACTAGGCAAAGCTTACTTGTCTTCTTAGTGGTTAAAACCACTTTAATTAGCATGGGGGGTGACTTCTCAATTTGCATAATATATTTAGGGTTTGACCAAATCATAAAAGGGGATTTGGTAAATTACAATGCCCAACATGATCAATCCACAAAAGGGGATTGATCTAATGAATAATAACTCAATAATAAATAGAATACTCTTTGTAGTTACAATATTTCAACAACTAGTACCATATGATCAAATTGTAGATTCTAGACTCTAGAATATGTCACTATAGTTACTCATTAGTGCTATGCTTATTTTTGGACTCTAGAGGCCATTTAGAGTCTCTTTGTTGATGTATTTTGGTTCAGAGATGTATTGCACTTGGTGCTATTTTGGTTATATGAACTTTTACTCAATATATAAATGAGAAAATTTGTATATTTGTGTATAAATAGTTTGGATTCATATGGATGCACATGAATATATATGTTTTTTTTCAAAATTTGAATATTTTATGTATTTTTTGGTCGATCGGTTTTTTTTTTTGGTTTCTTTTTTGTTTCAGCCTGGTTCACATTTTGGGGGTCAACTGATTCAATGACCGATCTGGTTTTTTTTTTTTTTTTTTTTTTTTTTGGTTCATTTCAGTTCACATTTTTGAGGTCAACTAGTTCAATAGTTGGTATGGTTCTTATAACATTGTTATTGTTACACCTCATATTGTATCAAGTTCCACTTTATGATTTTCTCAGTTCACATTTTGGGGGTCAACTAGTTCAATGATTGGTATGGTTCTTATAACACTAATTGTATTGTTACACCTCATATTGTATCAAGTTCCACTTTATGATTTTCATCACATTGGTGGGATTAGTTGTTGGTACTTTTTTACTATTGGACCAACTTAGGGTACACAATTTCATGGAGCCCCTTCTCTCCGTGGCATTGGATTATTATATGGAGATATTTGTTTGGGGATCTCACTTCTCCTTGGTAGGATGATTGTTCTTGTTAATTTGGTGGTATTCTCACATGTACTTGCCTTGTTGATCAACCCTTAGTTCCATATTCGATGGTTATAGAGAAAGCTATCTCATTATGGTGTATTTTTGGTGTTCTTGTTTATCTTGTTCATGGATGATGGGTCTAGCCCCCCAAGGGGTTAGATGATGGTGTTAGGAGATATTTTTTCATGACATTGTTGGAGTTTCCTAGTGACTTTTTCATGGTGTGTTGATTTCATGATATTGATTGGACACTAGGAGGGGTGTTCTACATGGTCCTATTATGTTGATGTGTGGTGGGGACATACTTAATGATTGGATGGATTAGCATTTATAGTGTTCCCTTATCTTATGATGTTCATGTGGTTGGATAATGGATGTGTTGTGGTAGTGCACTTTGTCTTGGTGGGATTTCCCTAGGCAATATGACCTGACATTTGTAATATTTTTGGATAAAATCTAGGTGGAATATGTTTGATGATGTTAGTACCCTTGTGGATGTACTTTGTCTTAAGTTTGAGTTTGAGTGAGGGTTACTACATACATATTTGGTGATAAATCCTTTTTATAAGGTCTGATAAAGTATTAATCATGCTTTAGTCCTTCGATGGTGCACCCTAGGTTCAAACCTAAGTGGAGCTTCTATTTTTTCATTATATTGTTGTCATAGTGGTGTTTTGTTGGGATATATAACATGTTCCCATGGTAAAACACTTGTCAGAGCATAGCCTTCCTCGTTGGCACACATGTTCATGTTGATTAATCAGATGGTGACTATCGGGATGTTGGATTATGGTATTATTTCATCATTTACCTTTGTGCACACATGTTGAGGTTGATTTAACTATTCAGTGGTTAAATTGATCCATTTGATTACCTTGGAGGTTAATTGCTTGAATGCCCTACTTCACTTGGAATTTGTTCACACTTGGAGGGGTTATTTGGAGGTTATTTGAGGATTTATCATGGATATCTCCTCTCTTGGGCATAGTTTCCAAGGAATTCATGATTATTTTATTGTCGGAGATGTAGACACATTCCCCTAGGGCACACTCTCTCTTGTGCACATGGTTTGATAAAAAAAAAATTGAAGGTATTGGGAAATAACACATGGTTTTGGCACAAGTATTGATGAGATATCATATTATTTGTTGGGTTGGGTGGTTGAGATAGTTACATGGAACAATTTTCTAGTTCGCACCTCTCCTAAGTGCTCTCTCATATTTATTGTATGGATATTTCAACTACATTTTTCATCTTTTGACCCTCATTGGAGAGTTCCCTCATGTCTTTGACTTGGCACATATAATATTTTATTGGAGGGGTTTTTTATTGAGAGGCATGTGGCGTACTTGGAGGGCCACATATGTCGATTTTACATGCTCTTGCTTGGTCTTCTTACTATATTTAGAGCATATTCTTGGATGACAAACTTGTGGAGACACTTCTTGCTATTTATTAAGGTTTATATTTTATTGTTTCATGGAGTTTTGGCATGGTCAAAACCCTTATTCTCCCTTATTTTTCCTTATGTCCTTGGATTTGTCTTGTTGGAGATGGTCCACTTGCTATTTTGGGATTTGACTACTTCATTTCTCGTGGACCTCTCCATTTACTTGGCATCTTGCACAATCATCCATGGAGTTTGTTGCATTGGGATTCACAAGTGGATTGGTTACATGCATTTTGTGGACCAGTTTATTTTTTGGAGGTTCGTTATGGAGCATTCTCCTAGAAGGACTATTTTATTGTTTTATCTCTCATGCACCTTAGAGGGCATAGTTTGTGAGCTCTTCTAGGTGGACCCTCGAGCACATCCTCCTAGGATGAACATTATTTTATTATAATTTGCACGCATCCATTCTTGGAGGGTGAATTCTATGTGGACAATTGCATGTCAACCTAATTATCATGCCAGTTTTAGTTGTACGCCCTCTCTTGGAGACTTTTGATGTTATCTCTTTCCTATTTTTGGATGAGGGAAAGTACTCCTTGAGATGCTTGTGTGCACATATTTTGACATTGTCAACGATGGATTGTGAAGGGATCTGACGACTTTATTTTATATTATTTCTTTGACATGTAATGGAGTTAATTAGCAGAAAATGATTCTTTAGTGTATGATAGAAAAGACTCACTCTATAAAGAGAAGCTTTATCTCCATTGTAATGGTCATTGAGACTTTGGGGATTGAGGAGCTCTCCCCTTGGACTTCATTTATACATCATACGCATGGATCATTGTGGAGGATTGGAGGTATATTTTCATTTGATGTGAGGCTTTCATTATGCACTTATTTTTCACATGTTAACGTTTGCATTAAGAGATCCATATAGCATGTTATGAATGCCTTGTAATGAACCATGCTTCATTTGGATAAATTAACGTGAGGTTTCAATCCCTCTTATTTCTATTGGTTTTATGTCAACCTACTATTTAGTAAGCCTAATATTTTCTAGATTAACTAACCATACTTTCATGACAAAGCTTAAGTATGACACCTTTAGCCTTCCAAGATAATTTTATGCTATAAAAATTGATAAGCTAAGGTTGGTTTGTGGCATGCATAGAAACTCTTATTCCCTTACATTTTCATGCGATTTCCCTCTTTTATATATGCTTCCTTGACTCCATTTTCACAAGGTATTATTAGTCACTTTCTCTTGGGGTTTCCTTCATCTTTCCTTCTCACACCACTCATTCTTCCACTTATACTACTACAACCTTGTTTTATTATGGATTTCTCTTCACTAAATCACCTTGTGCCTCCACTCTATAGCCTTAACCATCCTATCCTTAGGGAATCCCCCCTTGAGTTGGATAATATCCAACCAAAAATGAAAGGAAGAGTTATTGTGGTGACAGTGGGTAGCCTTCCTAAGTTGCACAAGACTAGCCCCTTGATGCTTGGGAGTTTACATCATATAGTGGTGCTAGATTTTGTTGTAACATAGTGAAAATAGACCAAATCAACATGGTATCGATAGTCAAACTTGTAAGAGAGTCATAATAAATTTAATGGGTATTGACTCTTGATCTTTATAACAAAATCTAAAGGGTAATAAATTTAAGCATAATTGCTAAACTATTGTTCCGTTCTGTATTTTTTAAAATACATTCCAATTGTGCTCACAGCCTGAAGCACTACAATTTCAACTAAGCATCTGAACCACAAATTTCGATAAATTTGGTGTTTTTCCACCATAATTTATCCACAAAGCATCTACAATATATATATATATATACTTAAATCGCATTTCAATCTAGCAAAACCCAAACAAGTGACAAAACAAATAAAATTTGTAACTAAAAGTCAAAGTTAAAATTTCTCCAAATGAATGTGACAATGGATTCATGCCAAATGAAACTTCAAATGGTAAACCCCTCCAACAATGGTGGATACATAGTTCCATCTCTCTATGAATTATTATAGAGTCATTTGCAAGAGGGACCATACTCTAAAGACATTTAAGGAACCATTTTATAACCTCATCATCAAAATCAAAACTAAATAGATAAGAAAAGGAACAATGAAGGACAAGTGTTGCTACATGAATGTGATAATGGATTCGTGCCAAATGGAACTTCAAATGGTAAACCCCTCCAACAATGGTGGCAACATCAATCATACCGTAGTGGAACAAATTGATCCTCGCAATGGTCAAAGGTATGTCACTTAAAAAAAATACTTTGCCACAATTTTGTATGCTTCTTCTTTCTTTCTTTTTTTAACCATTGCTCTAATGTATGTTTATGACCCATATATGCATATTGGAACAAATAAATGTGAGGTCCTCATGGACGTTGAACCCATGGATCCCCAATCCTAAATATGTATGTGGTTTTGGAGGATATAGTGACTCCTCCAACTAAAATTTCATGTATTTTTAACCATTTCCTCAACCTTCTTTCTATCCCTCTCATGAATCACCTCATGGGAAGCGTAGGTGATTTCTAGGGATGTGTTTTCACAATCTACAACATCTTTCCCTAGTATTCATTCCAAATGGACTTTAAGCTATAAACCCCTCCATTAATTTTCACTCAACATAGCTTACAACTCAATTTTATTTTGTTTATCCCATCCTCAAGTTCTGTACTACCAAAAGGGGTCTAAATCCTTCCACATATTGGAAAGGAAATGGCCAACTTCAAACCTAGGACAAAAATAACAAGAAGAAATGAACATAAAAGACTGATGGGAAAAAACATACCAATTAACTTTTATAACCATTCTATAATCCATGAAAAATGAGAACAAGAGGCAAATAGTATGCACTTTGCAAACCCTTGCATAAATCTCCAAAATATTGAACTGTTATTTTTATTAATACATACTTGGGAAATGAAAACTTGGGAAGCGATCAATCCCTTCCTTACTCTCAGAAAAAAAAAAATCTTCGATGGCAATGAAATCGAGGCTTTGGCTCTCTCCAAATCAATGCTTCTCTTTCTTTGGTTCCTTAGCTATCAACCCCAACCGTTGAAAAGAAAAATAACCTCAAAAAATTCAAATTTTACACCCTTCTTAGCACTTTTCCATAGGCATTCGATTATTTCCCATCAACTCACAGTTATTTCTAAATAATCACAATTATTTCAATTATTCCTAATTATTTTTTTTAGGGGGGGAAGTTGTGATTAAATAGGAGCAATTAATATTTTTGGACTTGTGATCAATATTAATCCCAAATAATGAAATTAATCAGGCATTAACTCATCTATGCTCAGAACTATTGTTGAGGCTAACTCAACTAACCCTAAATCCACCACTATCATAAGGAAACCATACAAACCTAAACTCATTATTATAGTTTGTTCATCCAACCCTATATTTGTATGGTGATCGACACATGTATTTACCAACATGGTTAACCTGGGGAAATATTTTCTATACACAATCTATCTAGTTGTGAAATCATCCCTATGGTTGGTTCACCCAACTGTAAACCTGTTTTAGGAATTGGATCATCCTATTATGTAAATTCCAAAAGTCTAAATGAACCCTTAGTTAGATTTTTCATCGAAATTTCCCTTGGATTAGATATCCAAAAGCAACACAAATGCTAGGGGGGTGATGGATAGGATTGGATATGTTGAGAAATGTAGCTCAAGCAAGAGTTTCTTACATAGGTTAGGTGTGAACATGTGATAATTAGTTCGAGACGACTTCTTAGTGACCACTTAGGAAAAGTGGGAACTAATACCATCTTGTAATTTCACTTAAATAACTAAAGGTGAAAGTAATATTTCATGTGTTCTCGTAGTCTTACAAATATAAATGAAATATTTTAGAATATTAGTGAGTTATATTTGTTCTAATCTTAATTGTACACCTCATTGTTGAGATAAGGTGGCTTCTAGGATTAAGGAGAATAGTTTCTAATATTTTGGAAATTAGTTGCTAGGATTGAGGAGATTAGTTATCTCTCTCAAAGAATAAATAGGACGACATGGGAGAATATGGAACACACATGAGAACACTTGAGAGAGGCGGAGACCAAGAGAAGGAGAGTGCATCTGAGAGGATAAAGTCTAGATCTATTGTAGCAAACAACAAGAGAGAATTTGTATAGCAGCAACTGTTGATTTTCCAATAAGCTAGGCTTAAGCATGAAGTTCATTCCATTTTAGCATTTTAATTAAACCATAAACAATTTATTGCGGCAATCAAGATCATAAGAAGAAACACCATGCACAAGTACACAAGAAGTATCATGGGAAACCCTTCTCAACAAGGGAAGAAAACCCAGCCAATCCTTTGTTATATTCTTCAAGAGAAAGACCTCCACCACCATAAACACCTAGCACACAAAAGGGTTCTCACAAACCCTAGAAGACTAGCACCCAAGAGAGGTGCGCACTTTTCCCAAGAAGATGTACTTGCTGAAATTTCCAAGCTCACACTTCAGATATGATTCCTCAATGGGGAATTTTCCTTTACTTATATTAGACTGAACCTGTCAACAGAAGTGTCTATTGGCACAACAGGGTTGACCTCTCTAACTCACAATATAATTAATAATAACCAGATGAATTATGTTTTACATTAATTATCTATCGTGTTAAGGTGGGGCCGACCTGTACCCTTTACATTACAATTAGGGTTACGGGTGTTAAAATATTGTAACTGCAAAGAGTATTCTATTTATTATTGATGTATTATTGATTAGATCAATCCCCTTTTGTGGATTGATCATGTCGGGCATTGTAAATGACCAAATCCCCTTTTGCGGATTGGTCAAACCCTAATTGCAATATGCTAAATGAGAATTCAGTCCCTAGAATATATTAAAGTGGTTATAACCACCCAGAATGAGAAGTCAGCCCTGCCAGTGAAAAGACACCCCGGTTCAACTCCTACCAGATTGTATAAATAAGAGAGGCCAGCGCCTCATTTGCTCACTCACTCACTTGATGATCAGAGCCCAAGTTTGGAGCTGCAGTTGGAGAAGAAGAGAGAGAGAGAGAGAGGCGCACTACTTGGGAGAGGAATTTCTGTATTGTTTGGTTTATTCTCTTGGCATTGGATTGGCTATCTATATTAAGGAAGTTTTTGTTGGGTTTTCTCCCCTATGTGGGTTTCCCAAGATAAATGATGTGTCTCTTGTGATTGTGTATTTCTCAGTGATCCTATCTATGCTATGGTTATCTAGTAAATTGAAAAAAAAACTAATAATAGCTTAAACCTTAACAATAGAGAAGGACTAGAAGACAGATGCCTCTCCCAAGACTAGGAGACAGATGCCTTGAGAAGACTAGATTGTAACTTCAAAGACTCTTGGAAGATATGAAATCTCCTGAAATATCCCCTTTTTTTAGTAACAAAGAAGGAAGCCAATCAGAAAGACTAGGATATGGATTCTTCTGTGAGACTAGAAGAGAAGTCAGTATTAACTTCCATTATTTATTTATACAAATCAAACATGTTGCAGAAGTACAAAGCCTGATGTGTGTCTAGAGGATTCTCCCAGAAAAAGGGAGAAGACTATGATGAGACACTTATTGAAGAAATAGTTCCAGTACTTATGAAGACAACCAGAACAACCATGATTCATATACAGTATGAGATGCAGGGGGGGCAATCCCCATATTTAAAATCGAGTGGCAGTTGGTGCAGTACATTAGTCGGGTCATGGAGACATGACTATTATGAAAGATAGCATTACCTCAATGAAAGAAGAAGAGATATCTTCAGTATCAATTATTGATCCACTCTCAGTTTTAGATGAAGTTGTTTCCATGATGGAGTATAGGAGTTTCTCCCAAATCTCAGCAGTCACTATGAGAATGGAGCAACCATTCTCAACTTTAGAGTAGGTGCAAGTGAAGAGTCCTAGTTCCTGAAGGAACAGTTGCAGAAAGGGGAGAGGACATACTCTCAATCAGTGAGAGAGATAGTGCTTTGTAGAGAGCACATAGAGATAGCACATGATTTTGTATATTGAGTTGCAGATAAGCAAGTGTACCAGATTGGTACAATGTAATGAGAAAAATTGATTTGAAAATTGAATATAGAAAGACTTATGTATGCCAGTTGAAGGAAGCTTTGTATGTGTTGAAGCAAGCTCCTAAAGCTTGGTATGGAAGAATTGGCAGTTTCCTGACGAGCTTGGGCTTTACCAAGAGTAAATTTGATTATAACCTTTATCTCAAGGTTATGAATGATGAGCCAGTGATGCTACTACTATATGTAGATGATGTATTCTTAACCAGATGAATAAAATATCATCATAGATTGCAGAAGAAGCTCACTACAGAGCTTGATGGAAGACCTAAATATATTATCTCTTAGGTATTGAAGTTTGGTAGAGCACGAAGAATATCTTCCTTAACCAAGGGAAGTATGCAGTTAAAATGAAGAGGTTTGAGATGTTGAAATGTAAATCCATGTACAAACCCATGGAAACAAAGTTGGAGCTCCTGGTAGATACCTCATCAGAATTGGTTGATGCTACTCTGTACAGACAGATTATTGGTTCAATGATGTGTATGATGAATACCAGGCTAGATATATGTTTTTCCTTGAGTCTATATCTAGGAGAACGCAGACGTGTTCACATTGTTGTTGCAAAACATATGATGAGATACCTTAACGGTACGTTGGATTTTGGTCTCTATTATACTAGAGATCATGACTTCGGACTGAGTGGTTACACTGAATCATATTGATATGGAAGTGTTTCTGATAGAAAGAGCACTTCAGAATGTTGTTTTAGTCTGAGGTCATCCATGACTTCATGGAAAAGTAGGAAGCAATCAAGTATTGCTCTCAGCATGGCAGAAGCAGAATAAATTGTTGCATGTTCCGCCAGTTGTGAATCCATATGGCTTTGGATGTTTTTGACAGATCTATTTGATCTGGAGATGGAAGCCACCGTGATTCTATGTGATAACCAAGTTGTATAAAGATGATGGAGAAACATTTGTTCCATGATGAGTCGAAGCACATAGAGATCTGATATCACTTCATTTGTGATATGGTGCAGAGAGGATCCATAAAGCTCCAGTATGTTAGCATGGATGAGCATGTTGTTGATGTGTTGACCAAGCCTCTATCTCATGTAAATTTTGAGTACTTTCGAGAAAAGATTGGTGTAGTTCGAAAGGACCTCCATCAAAAGGGGGAGTAGTGTTGTGATGCAAGCCTAATGCTGAATATTTCAAGCTTCATGTTGATGTTGTTGTGATGTGCTAGCTTTATTGTTGTGATGATGTACCAGCTTAATTGTTGTGATGATGGGTCATCTTAATTGTTGTGATGATGTGCCAGCTTAATTGTTGTGATGATGTGACAGCTTAATTGTTGTGATGATGTGCCAGCTTAATTGTTGTGATGATGTGCCAGCTTAATTGTTGTGATAATGTGCCAGCTTAATTGTTGTGATGATGTACCAGCTTAATTGTTGTGATTCCAGCCTCGTGTTGATGATATTCCAGCCTCGTGTTGTGTAGATGTGCCAACTTAAGTGTCGTGATGATATGTCAGCCTCGTGTTGTGATGATGTGCCAGCCTCGTGTTGTGATGATGTGTCAGCCTCATGTCGAAGACTCTAAGCCTAGTGTTGATGTTGATGATGCTCCAACCTTTGTGTTGTGTTGTTGTTATTGATGATGATGTATTAGTGTTATACTAATCCATGTTGATGCAGATTTTGATGATGCCACTTCAGATTCCTGTTGAAGATGATGTTGATGATGCCGCTTCAGCTTCTTGCTGAATATGGTGATGACACTTTAGCTTCTTGATGAAGATGATGATGATGATGTGATTACATATTTAATGTTGAAGATGATGATGTTACTTTAGCCTCATGCTAAATATATTTATGATATTACTTTAGCCTCATGCTAAAGAAGAAGATTATGCTACTCCAGCTCCATGTTGTGAACAATGATGATGAGAAAAAAATTCGATGATTTATAGATACGCCAGTCGGTGTTCTAATATGTTGTTGATGATGTTTCCCTCTCTCTCTCACCTGATGTTGTTGTAGAATACCCTTCTTGTTAAGGGAGAGTATTAAAATATTGTAACTGCAAAGAGTATTATATTTATTATTGATGTATTATTCATTAGATAAATCCCCTTTTGTGGATTGATCATGTCGGTCATTGTAAATAATCAAATCCCCTTTTGAAGATTGGTCAAACCCTAATTACAATATGCTAAATGAGAAGTCGACCCCCAGAATATATTAAAGTGGTTATAACAACCTAGAATGAGAAGTCGGCCCTGCCAGTGAAAAGACACCTCGGTTCAGCTCCTGGTAGATTTTATAAATAAGAGAGGTCGATGCCTCATTTGTTAACTCACTCACTTGATGATCAGAGCCCAAGTTTGGAGCTGCAGTTGGAGAAGAAGAGAGAGAGAGAGAGGCACACTACTTGGGAGAGGACTTTCAGTATTGTTTGGTTTATTCTCTTCGCATTGTATTGGCTATCTATATTAAGGAATTTGTTTTTGGGTTTTCTCCCCCATAAGGGTTTCCCAGGATAAATGATGTCTCTTATGATTGTGTATTTCTCAGTGATCCTATCTATGCTATGGTTATCTAGTGAATTGAAAAGAAACCTAATAATATTTTAAACCTTAAAAACAGGTAATTCTGACTCTTGAACAATATAGCAAGGGATCTCATACACCCACTACTGCTCAACCACTACGGTCACATCCATAGGGATGTCCATATGTCTATCTCACTGTGTATCACAGGAAAACCACACTCACTAGTGCTCAGCCACTAGGATCATGTTCACATGTGCTCATCCACAAGCACGTCCAACTCAGCAGATCTTTTTTCCCACTTCATTACACAGAAGATTCATTTGGAGCTAGTCATCTCAACTCTCTACTCAGAGGAGGATAATACATCGTCTTCATCTCTATCTCATAATGATTCACCCATCTCATGGGAATTCACACATTCACCTTATGCTCAGCCACAGGCATGTCCAACTCAGAATATTTATTTTATCACTGCGTTACACAGGAGAATCACCTAGAGTTTCATCATCTCAACACTCTGCTCAGAGGAGGCTAATACATCATCATCATCTCTTTCTCATAACGATGCACCTAGATCATGGGAATTCACGCGTTCACCTTGTGCTCAGCCACAGGCACGTCCAACTTAGCAGATCTCCTTTCTCACTACGTTACACAGGAGAATCATCTGCAGTTCTTCTCAAATATATGTAAGGAGGAGGTCATCACTACGTTCCAGTTTTGTCTCAGATAGGAACCACACACCCATCTCACGGGATATATCTTAGGTTGACTCAATCAGTTTGTGTCCTGGAGAATGTCTCACCCAGCTGTAATCATCAACACTCCCTCTCAACTAGGGAGGCATTCTTCATCAGGCCAAGTCTCACACGGAAGTACTTCAAAAAATTTCTTGGTTGTAGTCGTCAACACTCCCTCTCAACTAGGGAGGTATTCTTCACCAGTCCAGTTTGGTGAAGGTGTCTGCAATTTGTTCATGTGTAGGAAGGTATGGCATGTGTACTTATTTCCTCTGCATCATGTCTCTGAAAATGATATTTTATCTCAACGTGTTTTGATCTATCATGAAACACAAGTTTCTCAAAGAGCTTCAGATAGCTTTGGTTATAATCATAGAATCCATCTCATGATCAGGAAAATCTGTCATAAGTTTATGAAGCTGCATTGCTTCGCACACTCAATGATATATACTCTGCCTTTGTGGTATTCAAGGCCACAAAGCTTTGTTTCTTGCTGCACCAGGAAACCATCACAACCTTCATGGTAAAACAACAACCGGATGTTCTCTTCCGGTCCAGTGTACTCTCTTCTCAATCTATATCGGCATATCCTGCAAACTCAAGTTCCCACTGGAGGCATATCTCAGGCCATATCCAACTATGCCTCGTATATATCTCAACACATGTTTTGTTGTTGTCTATTGAGTCTGTCTTGGTTGACTCATGGAATGACTAAGTACATTCACTACATAGCATTAATCAAGTATGGTGTTAACCAGATACATCAGTGATCCAATTAGTTGTGGATCAGTCTCGTCTGAATCATCATCAATATTTTTCTTCAAATCCATCACCGTGGATTTTCATTTCATCATACTGAACTTCTTTAATATTCCCACTATATATTTTTTGTTTTTGACTCAGGAAAATCTCATCACTCCTCTATCATACTTCTTGTCTCAAGAAGTAGTACATCATACTCAAATCCTTCATCTCGAAATAAAAATTCAAAGCCTACTTGTATCCAAAAACAAGGCTTTCTGAATAAATCATCAAAATTAGACTCTCGTCACCAACACTGTAATAATATAGTTTTGGATCAGCAACACTCTTTTTGAAACCCAAACTCTTCAAGAATATATCCATTTGATATAGTTTCCAACTCATGGATGGTAGTACGGATGTAAGTGTATCGGGCTTACTAGATCAAGTGTCTCATAATAGACAACTCCTTTTGTATGTGAGAATCCTTCGGTTATAGATCTCTCTTTGTATTTCTCAACACTTCCATCAATTGCATGCTTGATCTTATAGATCCACTTGGAAGTCACCACAAAATTCCCTTCTGATCTCTGAACAATATCTTATACATCATTCTTTAAGATATATCGGTATTTTTCTGTTATGGCATCTTTCCATACATGTTCTCATGTTGCTTCTCCAAGACAAGGAGGTTCAGAATCAATGAAGTGGATCATGATTGAAGGATAGCCCGAAAATCTATTTTGTTTTCTTGGGATGTGCCTTGAGGGGATTGTATGTTCCTCTGCCTCTTGCAGAGTGAGCCTAGGAAGGCCTTTTATGCCCTACTGCAATATCCCTGGACATATCAATTGAAGAAACTGGATCAGCTGGAATAATGTATGTCTCCCTCTCAAATTCTAAAGGGGGAGAAGGTATTGTCTCACTTTAAATCTCCATCTGAGATTCTTTGGATCTTTTGAAAGGCTATCTCTTATTTAAGGACAACATTTCTTCTTGTCTCAATCTATCTCTGACCAGGTGATGTAGGAGCATCGTTAGCGAGAATGTTAAGTAGGACCACTCAGGGCCTAGGAATATTTTCATAATTTCAACACTGGCAGTTATGGAATATATTTTGAAGCACACCAGAACTCAGCGCCGAAAAAATATTTTGAGGCACGCTTGAATGATCGCGAGCGAAGTGGGAGTTTCCACTCCTGCGTTGGACTGTGACTGCACTAGGATAGTCGTTAGGTTAGGTTTTGATGTATACAAGTAGTCGGGGGGAACCCTAAGGACCCTTTGAGTTAAATAGAGGTTTTGTACGCCCAAATGAGGCTAGCTGCAAGTTAGTAGGAGATTTATGAGTTTTCAAGTGTTGTTTTGATTACAGTTGTAGCCATTTTCATTTTTGAATATAACAGAGGAAAATTGACCTAATGCATGGTGTGGACATTGTTTGTAATTCCATGTTGTCATTGTGTTCTCATCAATGAGTGAATTTCATGATGAATAGATAGAACTGTGAATGTTATTATAAGCTTCAATTGTTTCTCTTTTGTTGAATCGGTGCAAGGTGTGCACAGAGAACGCAAGGAGTGCATTAACAGGATCTATTTTGGTTCTGAAGCTCGAAAGAGATAACATGAAGCATTCCCTTTGCAAGGAATGAAGAGTGACTATTGCAAGGTGTGCACAGTCGTCTACAAGAACTCAAACCTTGCGTAATAATCTATTGCAAGGATGCACAGATCCGAGATTCGACTAAGTGTCGAAGGGACTCTGCGAGAAGTCGAAGAGTCAAGACAAAGGGAATCCAAGAGAGTGAGAAGAATTTATTTTCAAGAAATCCTTCGTATCTGAGTTATCAAAATCCCTAAAACACAAGGAGTGCAAAGGAAGTTGAAACCATCACAAAGGAAAATCTCAGGAGGGACAACACTTTTCAAAAGTGTAGTTGAAGTCTAAGAGACGGACTCACAAGAGGTTCAAAGGCAGAGATATTTGAAGACTTAGGAAAGTTTTTGAGTCAGAAGAGTCAAAACTCAGGAGGGGGGGCGACAGATACCGTTGGATCAACTACAAAGGAAGGGATTTAGTCATCTAATATCGCACCCAGACACTTAGGAGAACGCGCTTAGGGAGATCATATATGGACCATGAGATCTGAGCGTGTGGATCAACAGTCGTTGATCAAAGAACAGTGTGGGTCATAGACCTAGTCCCAAGAAACTCGCAAGTTCGGAGATCGAGGGAAGAGAGGTGAGCAGTCACCCAACTTTGTGAAATGTGAAGTCCTGAGTTCACGAAGGAGATCTGAACCATTGGAGTACGGGGAATCTCGAACCGTTGATCTGAGGTAAGCGGGGAGTAGCGGTTTAGGACTTCAGGAATCGGAAGGATGAGTGAACAGATATTCCAGGGACGCAAAACGTGAAACCACGAAGTGATCAAGAGGTTGGCCCCAGGTCATAGTGAGGGATCACATTGTCGAAGGTCAAGGGAGTAGCTAGCATGCACCTAGCCCCACTTTGGGATTTCAGGAGTCGGAGAGTTGGGGTTGGTTCATATGCAACCACCTGACTTGCGAAGTCGCGAAGCACCTGTTGATTAGGCTAGTGTTCACAGTCATGGTTGCATAAAGGAAAGGGATTAGCCAGACAAGAGCTAGCGCCTCTTTGGCATGGAGGTTTGAACAACACTCAGGAGAGGGTCGCAGGTCTCACACGACCTGCACCATGGAAAATAGAACCTATGTAAAAGGTTTTGAGGTCTAGAAGAGACCTAAAGAGTCGATCCAACTCAGTATCTTTATCGATCCTATACCGGGAGGTCGTGCATCACTAAAGAGGGAAGGGGGTATGCATCAAGTGGTATCAGAGCATCATTTTTTCTTGCAGACAGCAAGATGAAAGGAGAGGAGACAAAAGGACTCAAAGTTGTACTCTGAGTGTGACAGAAAGTCGACACAGTGCCACCGAGGAGACGAAGTGGAACAACCTTTAGCCAATCGATTTGTAGAAAGGGAGATGCAAGAACTTCGTGAAAGATTATAGGCGATGGAGGCAGCGTAGAGGATGGAACCTGATGCTGGAGACATCAGTGATGCAAAGAACGAAGATACAGGTGAAGAAGTTGTAGGTGAAGAAGTTGCAGGAGAAAATGTTGTCGAAGAACGCTTGTTGAGAGCCATTGTCAGATTGGGAGGTAGAGCCAAGATAGAGGTCCCAATGTATGAAGGCAATTTACATGTTGAAGAGTTGCTGGATTGGATAAGATCCATGGACAAACATTTTGACTATGAATATGTTGATGAAGAGAAAAGGGTGAAACATGTTTTCACCAGGGTAAAAGGACATGTGGCACTATGGTGGGATGAACTACAGGCTGAGAGGAGAAGAAAAGGAAAACAGAAGATAAAGATTTGGGAAATAATGGTAGCCAAGATGAAGGCTAAGTTCATCCCCAAATATTATCATATCAATCTATTTAGGAAGTTGCAGAACCTGAGACAAAAGGGTATGATAGTTAAGGAGTACATAGAGGATTTCTATAGGATGAACATCAAAACTGGACAAAGAAAGAAATATGAAGAAAAAGTTTCCAGATATATAAATGGCCTGAGATATGAAATCCAGGATGAGCTCAGCATGATGTCAGTAAGGACAGTGGAGGATGTTTATCAGTTTGTGTTGAAGACAGAGGAGAAGTTGGCCGGAAAACAATGCCAGTGAGGAAGAGGTAAAAGCCCAGTCCCAAACAAAGGCAAGGGAGTTACCCATGACAAGGCACATAATTCTAATGACGAGACTAAGAAAGTCACTCGAAAAGAGGAGGAAGTTCTCGAGGAAGACACGGTGGTGGAATAAGTTCTTCTAGAGGAAGAGGAAGAAGTAGAGAAGGAGAAGTAAGGTGCTATGCCTGTGGAAAGACAGGGCACATGTCTTGGGAATGTCCCGAGAAAAATAAAGTAGGACGAGGCGAAGCTCACATTTCAAAAGCACATAAAATAAATGTTGAATCAAAAGGAGCAAAGGATGGAGCATCCCTGATGTTGAGAAATGTTCTCTTAAAACTAGAGGCAGAAGTTGAAAAGCCAGTGCAGAGGAACAGTCTCTTCAGGACAGCTTGCAAAACTAAAGACAGAGTATGCAAGGTGATAATTGACAATGGGAGCACTGATAACTTAGTATCCACAAAGATGGTGGAGAAATTGGAGCTGGAGACAACTACGCATCTGAAACCATACAAAGTCTCATGGTTGCAGAAAGGACACCAGGTAACGGTTACTAACCAATGTTTGGTTGAATTTAAGATAGGAGGATATAGAGATGAAATTCTATGTGATATAATTCCCATGGATGTATGTCATATTCTGTTGGGAAGATTGTGGTAGTTTGATAGGAATGTCATTCATGATGGGAGGAAGAATACATACACATTAAAGAAGAATGGTAGGACGCACATGGTGTTTCCAACAGAGGAGAAGAAAGTGAAAGAGGAATACATCACAAGCATACTTCTCATGAGTGGGAAGGAACTCCTGAAAGAAGTCAAGAAAGAACAGGAGATGCAGTTTGTTGTGGTGAGGAAACCCAAAGTTATCCTTACAAGTACTTCGATAGATGATATACCTAAAGAAATTCAGTAATTGTTGGATAATTTGTTGACATAGTGGCGGATGAGATGCCTAACTTGTTACCACCCATCAAAAGTATCAACCATCATGTCGATTTGATACCAGGAGAAAGTTTTCCAAACAAATTAGCGTACAGATTGACACCTCGAGAGAATGACGAAGTGAAGAACCAAGTCCAGGAATTGTTAGACAAGGGTTTGGTCAGAGAGATCTTGAGTCCATGCGCAATACCAACTATGTTGAGTCCAGAGAAGGATGGAGGATGGAGAATGTGTACAGACTCAAGAGCCATTAACAAGATCACCATCAAGTATAGATTTCCTTTTCCAAGAATGGATGATTTAATGGACTGTTTAAGTGGAGCAAATTTATTTTCTAAGATAGATTTGAAAAGTGGATATCACTAGATTAGAATGAGAGAAGGTGATGAGTGGAAGACAACCTTTAATAAAAATGAAGGGTTGTATGAATGGCTTGTTATGCCATTTGGCTTAACAAATACCCCGAGTACTTTTATGAGGTTGATGAATAAAATACTAAAAGATTTCATCGTCAAGTTTGTGGTCGTATATCTGAATGATATATTGATCTTTAGTAGGACTAAAGAGGAGAATTTGAGACACCTGACACTAGTGATGAGGAGACTACAGCAAGAGAAGTTGTTGATAAATCTGAAGAAGTCCTCTTTTATGAAGACAGAGCTCATTTACTTGGGTTTTGTGATCTCTTCGAATGAATTGAAGATGGATCCAGAGAAGGTGAAAGCAATCAAAGAATGGTCGTCACTAAGAAGCATGTTTGAGGTAAGAAGTTTCCATGGACTAGCAAGTTTCTATAGGAAGTTCATCAGACACTTCAGTGGAATTTGTGCACCAATGATGGATACAGTGAATAAGAAGCACAAGTCTTTTAAATGGACAGAGGATCTCAAGAGGATATTCAATATACTGAAGGAGAAAATAACAGAATGACCAATTCTAGTCTTCCCAAATTTTGAGAAGACATTTCAGGTTAGATGTGATGCAAGTGGAGTTGCAATTGGAGCAGTTTTGAGCCAGGATAATAAACATGTTTCCTATTTCAGTGAGAATTTGAACGAGACTAAGAGAAAATACTCCACGTATGATAAGGAATTTTGTGCCATAATTCAAGCCTTGAATAAATGGAGACATTACCTTGTCCCACAGGAATTTGTCTTGTATAGAAACAACCAAGATTTACAATTCAAAACTAGATAGGAAAAATTAAATCAGAGGCATGCAAACTGGATTGAGTTTATGTAGAATTTTACTTTTGTCATTAAACATATTGTTGGGAATGCTAACAAGGTTTTCGATGCATTAAGCAGGAGATGCTTGATTCTTCAGGAATTCTAGGTGAGGACCTTGGGGTTTGAACACCTTAAGGAAATGTACAATGATGACCCATATTTCAAGGAAGCATATAAAGCATGTGTGAATCTTGTGTTGAGAGACAAGATCCAGTGGGAAGAGTACATGATTCAAGAGGGATTATTGTTCAAGGGAAATCAGTTGTGCATACCAAAATTCTTAATGAAGGACAACATTTTGAAGGAAAATCATAGTGGAGCATTGGTTGGAAATGTCGGCCATGAGAAGTTCATACCATTGGCTAGGTATGAGAACAGAAGTGATAAAGTTTGTGAACAGATGTAGAATTTACCAGCATGCAAAAGGAAAAAGACATAACACTGGATTGTATCAACCATTTCCAATACCAAAGAGACCTTGGGATGCAATAAGCATGGATTTTGTGTTGGGACTACCAAGAATTCAAAGAGGATTTGATTCCATATTTGTGGTGGTGGATAGATTTTCAAATATGGCACACTGTATCCCATGCTAGAAGACCGGTGATGTAACACATGTTGTGAATCTGTTTTTCAAGAAAGTTGTGAGACTTCATGGCCTACCCAGAAGAATTGTCTCAGACAGAGACACAAAATTTGTTGGTCACTTTTGGAGAACCCTGTGGAAGAGGTTGGGGACGGATTTTTCTTTCAACTCAGCTTATCGCCCTCTGACCGATGGGCAGACTGAGGTGGTAAATAGAAGTTTTGGAAACTTATTGAGGAGCCTAGTCATTGAGCATCATAATCAGTGGGATCAGATTTTTCCACAAGAAGAATTTACATATAATGACTTTCCAAACAGGAGCACTAGAAAGAGCCCATTCCAAATATTTTATGAAATGCAACCCAGGGGAGTATCTTAGTTGAGAGACTTGGAACAGAGTGATATCAGAAGTAGTGGAGCGGAATATTTTTCTGCAAAAATGCAAAAGCCAGATCAGAGGGAAGTTACAGAGTTCTAGCCAAGAGTACAAGCGCAGGGTTGATCAACATCGCAGGGAACTTCAATTTGAAGTAGGAGATCAGGTTCTGGCACATCTCAAGAAAGAAAGGTTCCCTAGGGGAACATATGACAAGTTAAAGATGAAGAAGATAGGACCATGTAATATATTGAGGATGTTTGGTGTAAACGCCTATCAGATTGAGCTTCCAGATGATGTGGGCATATCGCCCATATTCAACATTTCAGACATGTACCCTTACAGGAAGGATGATACAGAGGGATCAAAATATCAAGAGAAGATCCAGTGGGAGAAACAAATGCCTATAGCAGAAAAACCACAGATGGAGAATATCGTTGATCAGAGGATTGGAAAAAAGACCAGGAGGAAGACCTATTTTGAATATCTGGTCAAATGGAAGGGACACCCAATAGATTATGCCAGTTGGGAAAATGAAGCTGACATCCAGAAGAATGGAAAGTCGATGCAGGAGTCCATGAATTTTTTTCAAGGGGAGTATGATGCAAGAGCATCGTTAGCGAGCACGCGGAGCAGGACCACTCAGCGCCTGGGAATATTTTTGGAATCTCAATGCTGGTAGTTACAGCAGATATTTTGAAGCACACTTGAACTCAGTACTGAAAAATATTTCGAGGCACGCTTGAACAATCACGAGCGAAATGGGAGTTTCCACTCGTGCTCTGGACTGTGACTGCACTAGGATAGTCGTTAGGTTAGGTTTTTATGTAGACAAGTATTCGGGGGGAACCCTAAGGACCCTTTGAGTTAAATAGAGGTTTTGTACGCCCAAATGAGGCTAGTTGCAAGTTAGTAGGAGATTTATGAGTTTTCAGTTGTTGTTTTGATTATAGTTGTAGCCATTTTCACTTTTGAATATAACAGAGGAAAATTGACCCAATGCATGGTATGGACATTGTTTGTAATTCCATGTTGTCATTGTGTTCTCATCAATGAGTGAATTTCATGATGAATATATGGAACTGTGAATGTTAGTATAAGCTTCAATTGTTTCTCTTTTGTTGAATCGGTGCAAGGTGTGCACACAGAATGCAAGGAGTGCATTAACAGGATCTGTTTTGGTTTTGAAGCTTAGAAGAGATAACACGAAGCCTTCCCTTTGCAAGGAGTGAAGAGTGACGGTTGCAAGGAGTGCACAGTCATCCGCAAGAACTCAAACCTTGCATAAGAATTTGTTGCAAGGAGTGCATAGATCCAAGATTCGACTAAGTCTCGAAGGGACACAAGAAGTCGAAGAGTCGAGACAGAGGGATGCCAGGAGGGCGAGAAGAATTTATTTTCAAGAAATCCTTCGGATCTGAGTTATCAAAATCCCTGAAACACAAGGAGTGTGCGGGAAGTTGAAACCTTCACGAAGGCAAAGCTCAGGAGGGATAGCACTTTTTAGAAGTGTATTCGGAGTCCGAAAGACAGACTCGCAGGAGGCTGAAAGGCATAGATCTTTGAAGACTTAGGAAACTTTCTGAGTCAGAAGAGTCAAAACTTAGGAGGGGGGGCAACAATTGTCATCGGATCAGCTACAGAGGAAGAGATCTGGTTGTCAAATCTCAAGCCCAGACACTCAGGACAACGCACGAAGGAAGATCATATCTAGACCGTGAGATATGAGTGTGTCGATCAATAGCTATTGATCAAAGGACAGTGTGGGTCATAGACCTAGTCTCAAGAAACTTGCAAGTTCGGAGATCGGGGGAAGAGAGGTGAGAATTCACCCAACTTCGTGAAACATGAAGTCCCAAGTTCACGAAGGTGATATGAACCATTGGAGTACGGGGAGTCTCAGACCGTTGATATGAGGTAACCGGGGAGTCACGATTTCAAACTTCGGGAATCGTAAGGATGAGCAAACAAATCTTCTGGGGACACAAATCACTCAAGAGCTTGGCCCCAGTTCATAGCGAGGGGTCACATCATCGAAGGTCAAGGGAGGATCTAGCATGCACTAGGCCCCACTACGAGATTTCAGGACTCGGAGAGTCAAGGTTGGATCATATGCAACCACCGAACTCGTGAATTTGTGAAGCGCTTTTTGGTTAGGCGAGTGGTCACAGTTGTGGTCATGTAAAGGAAGAGGCTTAGCTAGGGAAGAGCTAGTTATCATTTGGCGTGGAGGTTTGAAAAACACGAAGGAGAGGGTTGTAGGTCTCACATGACCTGCACCATGGAAAATAGGACCTGTGTAAAAGGTTTTGAGGTCTATCAGAGACCTAAAGAGTCAATCTGACTCAGTATCTTGATCGATCCTAGATAGGGAGGTTGTGCAGCCCTACGGAGCGAAGGGGGTCTACATCACAAGGGATGTAGATCTGGAATGTCTTTGAAGATTCATTTTTATCTCATAAATGTATCATTTCTCCCTGAATGGTATATCTTGGACTTCTTCTCTTTGGGTACATGAAAATACACTAGGCACCCAAATATCCTGAAGTGTTCAATATCATGCTTCACTCTGGTGAAGGTTTCTTCCGGAGTTATGTTTTTCAAAGTCTGGCGAAGACTCTTGTTATGAACATATATTGTGTCATGCATGCTTATGCCCATGGAATCATAGAAATATTTTGATCATGCATTATTGCATTGGTTTCCTCAATGATGGTTCTATTCCTCCTCTTTCTCAATTAGATTTGACTCCTTCTAAGTCAAGTGACTCCCTTTGAAGGATAAACATCTTCCTTTGTTCTTAACCTATTTGGAACAAGAAAACAAGAGGAAACAAAACAATAATACCTCCTGAAGGAGAATAATGAGTACATCTCTAGAATAAAAACAATTTAAGGATTGTTTTCACAGCCACAACACGTACTTGTAATGTAGAAAACTTTAGAAATATAGGTTAGAGGAATGCCAATTACAACAATCAAACCTGGAGTCTTCACTTCCATTGTGTTGTTCCTACGAATGCACCAAGATCCCTATGGATCCATGACTTCAGCAAAGGATCCTTCATCTTGCAATTACCCTTATGAAAATGATACAAATAATATATATATACAAGTGCATACCTGAGGGTGCTCATATGATTTCTCCAATGGCACTTGGTTGATCTATGTCCTCTGACATCTTCATGAAGAAGGTAGTCACAATGCCACCTTTTTGTATCACCCACAATAAGCCTTCCTCTGAAGTGTTGTCTTCCAAGAACTTGAATTTTATTGATTCGTCAACTTATCTTCCATCATAGTTCTTGTTCATCATCATTTTAGATTCTTCACAACCCCTTGTCAATTGGGCTAGAAAACCTAACTGCTAGGCTAGGCCAGCATTTTTAGGTTTTGTTGGACTTATGAATACCAAAAATAATCCTTTGAAAGATAGGAGAACAGTGGTGAGTTGAAGAGCTCCTTTAATGAGTTGCAGAAACCCTAATACTGGAATTTCTGCAGAAATTAGCGAAACCCTAGAAACCCTAGGGCAGAAAATTCAAAATGCTCGGAAATGTAATTTGAAGCTCGTTGGAGGTGCACTGAAGGATTCCATACACTCCTATTCACTTTTTATCCCCAACGTCCAAGAGACAAGTTTTGAAACTCCTCAAAGAGGTAGGTCGTACGGAATTTCTGGAAACCCTAGGAGGGTTGTACGGTTTTGTAGAAGAGAGAGAGGATGACTGAAATTTTATTGTGCAATGGGTTCTTCAAGACCTATTCTATGATACCATGTTGATTTTCCAATAATATAGTCTTAAGAATGAAGTTCATTCCATTTTATCATTTTACTTAAACCATAAACAATTTTTTGCAGTAATTAAGATCACAAGAAGAAACACCATGCACAAGTACACAAGAAGTATCCTGGGAAACCCTTCTCAATAAGAGAAGAAAACTCAACCAATCATTTGCTATATTCTTCAAGAGAAATACCTACACCACCATAAACACCTATCACACAAAAGGGTGCTCACAAACCCTAGAAAACTAGTTCCCAAGAGAGGTGTGCACTTTTCCCAAGAAGATGTACTTGCTGAAATTTCCAAACTCACACTTCATATATGATTCCTCAATGGGGAATATACCTTTACTTATATTATAATGAACCTATCAACAGAAGTTTCTATTGGCACAACAGGTCTGACCTCTCTAAATCAAAATATAATTAATAATAAACAGATTAATTATATTTTACATTAATTATCTATAATATTAAGGTGGGGCTGACCTGTAACCTTTACATTACAATTAGGGTTACAGGTAAGTCCGACTCTTGAACAATATAGAAAGGTATCTCATACACCCACTAGTTCTCAGCCACTAGGGGCACATCCTTAGGGATTTCCATTTCTCTATCTCACTGCGTCTCACATGAGAACCACACTCACTAGTGCTCAGCCACTAGGATCACGTTCACTTGTGCTCATCCACAGGCACATTCAACTCAACAGATATTATTTCCCACTGCATTACACAGGAGATTCATTTGGATTTCATCTTCTCAACTCTCTACTCAGAGGATACTAATACATTGTCTTCATCTATGTCTCGTAACGATGCACACAACTCATGGGAATTCACACATTCACCTTGTGCTCAACCACAGACACGTCCAACTTAGAAGATCTCCTTTCTCACTATGTTACACAGGAGAATCATCTGGAGTTTCATCATCTCAACTCTCTACTCAGGGGAAGATAATACATCGTATTCATCTATGTCTCATAATGATGCACCCAACTCATGGGAATTCACACGTTCACCTTATGCTCAACCACAGGAATGTCCAACTCAACAAATCTCATTTCTCACTGCGTTACATAGGAGAATCATCTGCAGTTATTCTCAACTCTCTGTAAGGAGGAGGTCATCACTATGTTCTAGTTCTATCTCAGATAGGAACCACACACCCATCTCAAGGGATCTCTCTCAGGTCGACTCAATCAGTCTGTGTCCTGGAGAATGTCTCACGCACATGTAATCATCAACAGCAATGTTGTACAGTCGTACAGCATTAGTTGTTTCCTTCTTTCTTCAACAGAGCCATACTTCTATTTCAACAGGTTATACTTCTATGTTCTATAGTGTTTTTTTTATCGTACAACTACTAAGTTACAACATATTGTGGAGGTACCTTGTAAGCTTTGATCATTGGAATGATAGTTTAATTTGAAGGGAAAAATCATTGTGCATGTGTGTTATTCATTTATTGATTATGTTGTTCATCTTCCAGCTATATGCGTGATTGTTGCATGTTCATAAATATGAATTAAGTTCATATCTAATTTATTTAAGTAACATAGAATAGCAGTCATCAAGGTTTTTTGGAAAATTTCACACGGTATCGTAACTAGTCTATTATTTAGATCCTCAAGGGTTTACAGCAGTAGATCAACTGTCAGAAATAAGGACCAATAGTTACAGGGTTTCATTATTGTTGCTTGAAGGACTAAGCACTCTTGCAAGGCATTTTTTTTCATATTTAGGAAGTTTGTGCATTTGATCTCAGAGATGGTCATAGTTAACCTTATATTTGAGGACAAATTGGATGGTGCCTCCAACTTTTTTCCCTGGAAAGTAAGGGTAACATTGTTATTGGATGAAAATGATCTCTGGGATATTGTCAAGGATGTTGTGCCTTCACCTACAATTCTACAACAGTTGGTATCCCACAAGAAAAAGGTAGTGAAGGCTAAGCGAATGATTTTGGATGCCATAAAGGATCATTTGATCCCTCTTGTATCTGAGAAGAAGACAATGAAGAAGATGTTCAATACCCTAGTTATCCTCTACCAGAGTGAGAACATTAACAGTGTACCATACATGACCCCATATTTACCTTCTAAGGGATGGGGTACCAAAAATTTTGTTTCTTCTAACAACCTTACTATATTCACAGGCTCGTTGGTGGCGGTCTTGCAGACTCATGGTCTATAATCGTACCTTTCATGAGCCTACCCCCAACACTTAGCTTCATTTTCATTCACGAACACACTGAATCGCGGACATACTAATATGTACCACCCCTTCATAATCTCATCTGAAAAGTCTCAACACTTAGATTATTTTTTGATCTTGTCGGGTTCACGAGTTAGAAGACTCACAGACTCATTCATCTCACATTCCCATCTCTGTGAACCCTCCATGCTCCTAAGTCCATTAACCTCACGTTTCACAAGTGGATCTACCCAATTCTATAACTTGTCTTGACACATGGCACTTAGACCACGTCACCCTACGATGGAGAAGGTTTCTCAGAGTCTTCAATCAGAGTACCATATTCAATACTATTTCAACGTCCATGCTATGATCAATGGCTCAGATTGTTATAATAACATTCCTATAATCTAACAGCCATCAAAACTCCAATGATCATTGGTCATGATTGACTCACTTAAATTAGTACGAATCTAGTCGTTAATGCTCTGACTTTTTCTCAGAGGATTTCCTAAGACTCTTAGGACCATCTGGAGGTTGTAAAACCTGCCCCAAACTGTTAATATTTTCTCAAGACGATGTAAGGATGAGAAATTTTCAACCAACACATTGTTTTCATTTGTTCAAGGCCTTTCCATCCAAAAATAATGAGTTTTTAATCACTTAACTTTGCTTGTAACAAGATGAGTAATTACCCCACTTATCATATGTACAATTATTAATTCTACATAGATAGTCAAAGATATAAACATAATAGTTAATAAACATTTTCAGGGTATTACAATGACAAAGTCCATTATTGAACCAGTATCATCACCAATATGCTAAGGATAATGATAATTATGGAACCCATGACAGAATTATCATTTTACATCATCTATACAAATTTAATAGTGAATATTACTTAAATTGTGTAAGGAATAACAATTATTTATGACCAGAATTCATAGTATTTTTCACAGTAATACTCAGCACGGGATTTCATACATTTTCAATCAACAATATTTAAACAAGAACATAATGATCACTTATCTAGAACAATTGAACCACCAACTGCATGCAAACCTCTGACTTTCCTCCCAACCTTAGAAATTGTTCCCCACAAACTGAGAACAGGTCACCCCCAAGCTCGGCTTGAACTCCACTAGGGCAAGGAAAATATATCCCTGGAAGTCTCTCAGTGGCAACAATGTCTCAATACAAGTGCCAAGTTCCACAGACTCTAATTTCCCACATGCTTGTCCCACCCAAGAAGTGTCCCCCCTATGGTTGTATGCTTCCCTTCTAGGATTCAGCCACAGGCTTAATAGGAATAATCAGACTTATGTGACAACCACTTGGAATCTCCAGGAATCCAATTACCTACAATTATCTCACCTGGAAAGAATGCACACGGGCTTGACAACCCACCTCTGCATCTTAACTCCCATCAACTCCCTTTCATCACTCTTCATTCGAATGGTAAATATTCTCGTAGCATATTCCACCACCCCCCTCTGGTACCGAGCATGGTGCCCCTTTTGTAATTTTTCAATAGAGTTATTATCGATCCCATTGTATTTGCATGTCAATAGAATTACACTTGTCACTCCATGGAACCCTATTAACTCACTTGGTAATTCGGTTCCACCCTCTTTGGACTTAAGATAACACAATATACATGTGTCCATAAATTAGACTCTTAAGAAAATATTATTAAATATTCTCTTTTGCTTAAGCCTCCTTAGGTTTATCCCGTTTGCCTAAGATTCTTAGCCTCCTTTCCCACTCTAGTGAATTTTATCCTCCTTACTCTTCTTGTCAAGATGGTCTGCATGCAGTCATGTTTTCATTCATTAATTTCCAAGTTAAAATACACAATACAAAATAGGTTGTTTGGCCAAAAGGGGTTCCTGGATCACCAGTCTATATGCATACTTGTAATTACATTTCAACTGGGGTTCATCTTATGGGTATTGCATTCCCCTTCCCATTATTTATGCATTTTCCTCAGTGCAGCATATACATGTACATTCAAAATTCTTCAAAAATCTACATGCCTTTTGTTGATGATTACAATTGTGTGAGACATCCTACAGGACACAGACTGAGTGAGTCAGCCTAAGAGAGAGCCCATGAGTTGGGTGTGTCCATGAGATGGGTGTGTTGTTCCTCTATGATATGGAGCAGGAACATTGTGTGCCCCTGTGTGGGGTGAGGAAGCCCATGAGATGGGTGTGTGGTTCCTCTCTGAGACGGAGATGGAACATTGTTCCCCTGTGTGGGGTGAGGAAGCCCATGAGTTGGGTGTGTGGTTTCTCTCTGATACAAAGATGGAATGTTGTGTGCCCTTATGTGGGGAAGCCCATGAATTGGGTGTACCCATGATATGGGTGTGTGGTTCCTCTATGAGACGGAGATGGAACATTGTGCCCCTGTGTGGGGTGAGGAATCCTATGAGCTGGGTGTGTGGTTCCTCTCCGAGATGAAGATGGAATTTTGTGTGCCCCTGTGTGGGGAAGCCCATGAGTTGGGTGTGTTGTTATCTCTGATATGAAGATGAAATGATGTATTGGTATCCTCTCTACAGATATTTGATATGATGTGATACTCCAGACGATTCTCCTGTGAGACGCATTGAGAAAGATATGTGTTGAGTTGGACATGCATGTGGTTGAGCACAGGTGAATGTGATCCTAGTGGTTGATCACTAGTGAGTGTGATTCTCCTCTAAGACGCAATGAGATAGAGATGTGGACATCCTTGTGGTTGAGCACAGATGGATGTACCCCTAGTGGTCGAGCAGTAGTGGGTGTATGAGATCCCTTGCTATATATTACAAGATTCAGACTTACTTGTAACCCTATTTGTGATGTAAAGGGTACAGGTCGACCCCACCATAAAGTGAAATATAATTAATGTAAAAGATAATTAATATGGTAATTATTAATTATATTGTGAGTTATTAAGGTTGGCCATGTTGTTCCAATAGACACTACTATTGATAGGCTCGGTCTAATATAAATAAAGGTAAATTCCCCATTGAGGAATCATAACACAAGTGTGATTTTGGAAATTTCAGCAAGTACAAGTTCTTGGGCTGAAGTGTGCACCTCTCTTGGGCACTAATCTTCTAGGTTTTTTGAGCACCCTTTTGTGTGCTACGTTTATGGTGTGGGAGTTCTTTGTCTTGAACAATATAGAAAAGGATTGGATGGGTTTTCTTCCCTTTTTGAGAAGGGTTTCCTAGGATACTTCTTGTGTACTTGTGCATGGTGTTTCTTCTTGTCATCTTGGTTGTTGCAACAAGTTGTTAATGGTGTAACTGCAATTGTCTATGTTTCAAGTAAAATGCTAAAACTTGAATGAAATTCATGCTTGAGCCTATATTATTGAAAAATCAACATGGTATTAGAGCATAGGTCTTGAAGAACCCCTATGCAAGCATTTAAATCTAGTCATCCCTCTCTTTTGCAGAACCGTACGACCCTTCTAGGGTTTCCAAAAAATCTGTACAGCCCTCTTATTTTGAGTGTTTCAGCACCTCAAACTTGGATGTTGGGGATGAAATTTGGATAGGAGTGTATGGCCTCCTTTAGTGCACCTCCATAAACTCTCAAAGTGAAATTTCGATAATTTTAGATTTTTGGCCCTGGGGTTTCTAGGGTTCCGCAAATTTCTACATATTTCTGGTTTTAGGGTTTCTGCAGCTCTTTGAAGAAGCCTTCAATATTACCTGTGTTCTTCTGAATTTTAAGGCTTATTGTTGGCAGTGATAAGCCTAACAAAACATAAGTTTTCTAGCCTAGCCTAGCCTAGCCGTTAGGTTTTCTATCCCAGTTAACAAGGGTTTGTGAAGAATCTAAAAATATGATGAACAGAACTATGATGGAAGATAAGCTTAATGGATCAAGAAACTTCAAGTTCCTGGAAGACAAGACCTCAGAGGAAGACTTATTGTGGGTGATACAAAAAGGCTTACCAGAGACGGTTATCGATGAATGGAAGGAAGATGACGTCAAGAAAAGGAAGCCAATCATCTACTCAAGCTCTTACATTGAAGGGTCAGCTTCAAAATAACAAGATAAAAAAGTTGACCACCTTCTTCATGAAGATGTCAGAGGACAAAGATCAGCTAGGTGTCATTGGAGAAATCGTATCAACACCCTTAGTTATGTACTTGTATATATTATTTTTATCATTATCATGAGGGTACTTGGAGGAGGAAGGGACCTTTTCTGAAATCATTGATCTAGAGGGATCTTAGTGCATTAAGAGGAACAACACACTGAAAGTGAAAACTCCAGTTTTGATTGTTTTAATTATCATGCCTCTAACCTACATTTCCAAGTTTACTACACTACAAGTAGGTGTTGTAGTTGTGACAACAATCCTTAAATTGTTTTGATTCTAGATATAAACTGATAAATATCCTCTAGAAGATATTCTTGTTTTGTTTCCTTTCGTTTGTTTTCTTGTTCCAGACAAGTTAACAACAACGAAAGATGTTTATCCTTCAGAATTCAGAGGGATTTAATTGACTCAAAGGGATTCAAACAAATTGAGAAAAAGGAAGAGACATTACCTTCTCCCCTTCAGTAGTTTAGAGGGAGATAGCCATTATTCCAGTTGGGCCAGCTGCTCCAATTGATATCCTCGGAGATATTGCAGGAGGGCATAAAAGGCATGTCTAGGATTGACAAACTCTGCAAGAGGAAGAGAGACATACAACACATTGCGAGAGAGAAATAGACCAGAGAGTTTTCAAGCTATTATTCATCCATGTTATTGATACAGATCCTTCTTGTCATGGAGAAACAACAGGTCAGCGGGTATGGAAAGATGCCATGACAGACGATTATCAGTCCATTTTGAAGAAATATGTATGGGATATTGTTCTGAGATCAGAAGAGTAGTTTGTAAGTGACGTCCAAGTGGATCTATAATATCAATCATGCAATTGATGGAAGTGTCGAGAAATACAAAATGAGATTTGTAGTCATAGGATTCTCACAAGCAGAGGGAGTGGACTGTGATGAGACAAATTGATCAAGTATCCCGATGCACTTCCATTCATACTATCATCCATGAGTTGAGAACTACATCGGATGGATGTAAAGACATACTTTCTCAATGGTGAGATTGAGGAAGAAGTCTACATCGAGCAGCCAGAGGGATTCGTGATATACGACTAGAAATATCATGTGTACAGGTTGAAGAAAGCCATGTATGGACTAAAGCAGACACCTCGTGCTTGGTACGCAAAGATGGATGGATTCTTGATGAGTTTGGGTTTCAGCTAGAGTGTTGCTAATCCAAACCTATATTATTACATTGTTGGTGATGAGAGCCTAATTTTGGTGACTTATTTAGGAATCCTTGTTGTTGCATACAAGCAAGCTTTGACTTCTGATTTCAAGATGAAGGATCTGGGCATGATGCACTACTTCTTAGGACAAGAAGTATGGCAGAGAACTGATGATATTTTCTTGAGTCAAGGAAAATATACAGTGGGGATATTAAAGAACTTCACTATGACAAAATGAAAATCCATGCATACATCGATGATGATGGATTTGAAGAAAATGAATGATGATGATTCAGACGAGATTGATCCACAGCTGATTGGATCACTGATGTATCTAGTTAACACCAAACCCGATATATGTTATGTAGTGAATGTACTTAGTCAATTCATGAGTCAGTTGAGACAGACTCACTAGATAGCAGCAAAGCATGTATTGAGATATATACAAGTCACAGTTGGATATGGCCTGAGATATGCCTCCAGTGTGGAATTGAGTTTGCAGGGATATGTCGATGTGGATTGGGCAAAGAATGCAATGGACCGGAGGAGGGCATCCGGTTATTTTTTTACCTTGGGGTATGCCATGGTTTCCTGGTGCAACAGAAAATAGAGTTTTGTGGCCTTGAGTACTATAGAAGTAGGGTATATAGCATTGAGTGTGGCAGTATGCAAAGCAGTTTGGCTTCACAAGATTCTGACATATTTATTTGATCATGAGGTGGATCCTACTATTATTCATTATGATAACCAGAGTTGTGTGAAGCTCTCTAAGAACCATGTGTTTCATGATAGATCGAAACACCTTGAGATAAAATATCATTATATCAGAGACATGGTGCAGAGGAAAGTAGTACACATGCAGTACCTTCCTACCCATGAATAGATTGCAGATATCTTCACCAAACCGCTTGCCAAGATGAAGTTTGAGTACTTCTATGAGAGACTTGGCCTGATGGAGAATACCTCTCTAGCTGAGAGGGAGTGTTGATGATTACATCCAAGACGAAGTTCGAGTAATTCCATGAGATACTTGGCCTGGTGGAGAATGCCTCCCTGGCTAAGTAGTTGCATGAGACTTCATCCAAGACATAGACTGAGGGAGTTGGCATGACAGATATCCCATGAGTTGGGTGTGCCCATGAGTTGTGTGTGCCCATGAGATGGGTGTGTTGTTCCTCTCTGAGATGGAGAAGGAGCGTTGTGTGCCCCTGTGTGGGGTGAGGAAGCCCATGAGTTGGTTGTGCCCATGAGATAGGTATGCGGTTCCTCTCTGAGATAGAGATGGAATGTTGTGCCCCTATGTGGGGTGAGGAATCCCATGAGTTGTATGTGTGGTTCCTCTCTGAGACAGAGATGAAATGTTATGTGCCCCTATGTGGGGAATTCCATGAGTTGGGTGTGTTGTTCTATCTGAGACAGAGATTAAACAATGTATTGGTCTCCTTTGTGTAGAAAGGTGAGATGATGTGATACTCCAGATGATTCTCCTGTGAGACGCAGTGAGAAAGAGATCTTCTAAGTTGGACGTGCTTGTGGGCGAGCTCAGGTGAATGTGATCCTAGTGGTTGAGCACTAGTGAGTGTGATTCTCCTGTGAGACACAATGAGATAGAGATGTGGACATCCTTGTGTATGAGCACAGATGGATGTACCCCTAATGGATAATCACTAGTGGGTATATGATATCCCTTTCTATATTGTACAAGATTCAAACTTATCTGTAACCCTATTTGTGATGTAAAGGGTATAGGTTGTCCCCACCAAAAAGTGAAAGATAATTAATATGGTAATTATTAATTATATTGTGAGTTATTGAGGTCGACCTTGTTGTTCCAATAGACATTATTTTTTATAGGCTCAGTCTAATATAAATAAAGGTAAATTCCCCATTGAGGAATCATAACAAAAGTGTGATTTTGGAAATTTCGGCAAGTACAAGTTTTAGGGATGAAGTGTGCACCTCTCTTGGGCGCTACTATTCTAGGTTTTGTGAGCACCCTTTTGTGTGTTCGGTTTATGTTGTGGGAGGTCTTGCTCTTGAAGAATATAGCAAAGGATTGTTTGGGATTTCTTCACTTGTTGAGAAGGATTTCCCAGGATACTTCTTGTGTACTTGTGCATGGTGTTTCTTCTTGTGATCTTGGTTGTTGCAACAAATTGTTAATGGTGTAACTGCAATTGTCTATGGTTCAAGTAAAATGATAAAATTTGAATGAACTTCATGCTTGAGCCTAGATTATTAAAAAATAAACACATTTTCTATTGGAAGCTTGTTGTCTTTCTGGTGCTCTATTTCCAAACACATGATTCATCTTTTCATACTTCAGTTGGAATTCACATGCTCTATTCCATAGAATTGATTTAGGAAATAATTGTTCTCTTGATAGTATTCTTGAGTTGTCTCTTCCTTGTTTCACTCACCCTTCCAGGCGTAGGCACCCTTTCACTGCTACACATGGCTTCAATGATCCATCTCGTCAAGGCTTTCACCCAAAAGGAGAGTGTCATCTCATATCCATACCCCCACTAAGGTCTACTCTTTATGAAAAACATAAGGCTCCAATGTCCAATTAGTAGTGTTTATGTCCAAGCATTCCAGCTTTAAAAACTATTATATCATTTGTAACACACCCATATAGTCATTATGAGACAACATTATAAAAACTTCATTTAGACATTCGAATTTATTTCATAAGGAAAATAATTTTTTTCCTAAAATATGAAATACTATCTCATAATTTTCTTGGTTGTTGCAACAGTAGGCATCAATATTTATGATGGATCTCTGTAGCACTATACTTAAGACCTGTTTTTCTGCAATGGTGCCATCTTGCATTCAGCAAACAAATTACTAGTATTTCATGTACCATAAAACTCTATTGTAATACTTACAAAGGCTCATAAGTGATTTTAGAATTGTCTACTCTTAACAATTCAATCAAAACTATCAAACCATTTATTTAATAGAATCAAATTATCATTCTCTACATGTGCATGTTCAGTAATTAATATTTTCATTTTCAGATTTGTTCCACATAGGAACCATATTCACAAGCCTGAGATATCGTTCTCATGGCAGATTTTCTCTTTTATAATCAATAGGCATTGGTCTTCCTTATGGACTTACAGCATTGACATGCCAAGACCTTTCTTTCTGTAATTTCCACTTCAATTAGCGAAGAAAATTTTTAGTTCTCATTCACATTATATTTTCATTGCACAATTGTAGTGGTCAAAAACAATTTTTAGAACTGTGCAAACTATAAATCAAATTCATCTACTCAAGAAGGAAATATCATTCCTTACAAATGCATTACTTTAGCATACCAAACCTTTCAAAATGAAATCATACATCAAATGAACTTAATCAATGTGCCACATTCACACTCAATGCACCCTCGCATTGATTTTCAGATTATTACTTTTCATATTAGGCACTTTGCCTTGGTGGGTTGGAACTCAGCCAACCTTTTACCACATGGTTCCTTATACACATTTATTTTTACAGCATGATCGTTTTCCTACTTAAGATGATCATAACCTCAAATCATCATATGTGAAACTAAAAGGTTCATATGAATGCATTCAAACATTCTTTCTTCATTGGTAACCAAGGTGTCGACGTTTATGGCCACCTAATTCCTCTCTTTACCATTCAGCAATTTCGCAGAGCGCTAGAAGATATTTCTTCCACAATGGGCACTTTTATATATACCCACTCTCTTATCACATGTATCTCCTTAATTCATTACATCATCGTGATACCTTCAAGCACTTTTTCTCCCAATCACTCCTTGATTTGGAAATGTATTTGTGACATATATTTGTTCATGCACTTTCCAAGGTTTTTAATCATCCTCGGTCATCAAAGGTTCACACCTCCATCATGCAGGTTTTTGTTCCTTAATCACACCCTACTTAGGTATCAATGGCATACAACAGTCATTCAAATCACATGCATACCATCAAAGCATAGACTATTTTAGAAGGGATTATTAACCAATTCCCTTTTACCTCTCATGTCACATGGGCATGAAATCTGTATACTTGTTCTGGATGTCAACACCTTCTCTGTTATTACCTCTTCAGTGGTGCTTCCTAGGGACTTCTAAAATTCCTTTCGCAATTTTTCCTTTTATCAACAACCTTCTTGCATTCACTTTTGTCTGAGGTTGTTCACTATTGGCAGTTGTCTTTCCCTAATAGTTCCAATCTCCTCTATACGTGACATACATCACCATATTCACATTTTACATTAGTTGTCATGTAAAATCAAATGCATGTACCATAGCATTTATTTCAATAAAATATTTTTATATATGCCTTAGCATATATATATGCTCTTCATCATATCTTCCCTAATGTTTTCATGAGTGCAACCACAATCAAATTTCAGTTGTAGCTCTCAACATTCTCATGCCAAAATATACGCATTCATCAGTGTATCAGTTTCACATTCTAGAGAAACATAATAGACAACAAGAAAGAAGTTAAAGGATTCTCCCATTAGGGAAATTTCATCATAGTTGAATTAATTTCAAGGTCTCATTGCCTTTGCACACTATATCTTAACCAAGCTCATTCATTTAAACACATTCAGTATTGTATATTTCAGTTGATAATTGTAATTATTTTCATAGTTGTCATTTTTAAGCATACAACTCTGTCTCATTATTCATAGTTTCATAGTGAGAGAAGTATTAATCAGTTTCTCCTTCTTTGCTTTTCTTTTACAATTTATCCCTCTTGGGATCTGCTTTTTCTATCTCTTGAACAGTCTTAATCATGTTCACCTTGACCTTCTTGGATAATTCAACATGCTACGTCATCAATTTTCTTGTTCATAATGAATCATGAACTTATGCATTCCACACATTTCCCAACCAGATATCAGATTGGTCCTCATTCGTCTGCAGGTCTTGGTACTCACGCATGATATTTTAAAATGTTATCCAGGATTCTTATATAATTAGGTTTTGCAACCCGCTTCTCAATTCTCATCATTCATTAAGGTTATGGCTATGTTCTCCTGACAGGGTTCTTTACACAGTTCCTCCACGGTAACATCTTCAACATGCAACTCTCTTGTTCCATATCCAAACGGTCTAACATGACCTCCATTCTTGAGTTAGCCTCAGATTTATTATTTTAGAGTTCTATCCAATATTCCACAAGGAATATAAGATTGCATTTTCATTATGCATTTCAGATTCACATGTTCAAACTTGTATCTTTAGGTCATCATCTTGCTTTCAAACTGTTCTTTCATACATTTAACCACATGTAGTAGCATTTTGTGTGTCTACCTTAGGCACACTTGCATATTTTCTTTACCCATTATTTTAACTCTTGATTATTCACAATTGTTCCTATGCAATCCTCAAAGGCGTAACCATGTTGCCTTTTATCATGACAACAGAACCTCCATGCTCCTTTATTATTTCATCAATTTATACAAACTTTTCCTGAGAAAAGGAACACATCCCCCTCAAGCTATTATTTGATCAAAACAAATCAGACCCTTCCAACATAGGGTCACCATGCATCCATGGCATTATTTTAATAGGGAAAGTACAAATTTTGCCTCGTGTTTCACTTATTCAAACATTCATATCATACTTTTAAGCATGTATATGTATAGTTGCATATATGCAGGGGGGAATCACTTGCACCTTTTTACCTCATTCATTCATATCAATTTAACATTATCCAGTCTTGATGAAACTTTACAGTTACTTACACAACCAATATCATCAATAAATCCATAACTATATTTTCCTCATTACAACATAGCAGCCAGCAAAAAGGGTCACTTTTGATCTTTTCTCTCTTAGCATTTCATCTTAGCTCTTTCTGAGGAATTCCCTCCTTCCCCAAGTTATCATTTTAACAAAATACTCAGACTCTTCATCATGTTAATGTTTATTCCATTATTATAGTTCTTTGCATTTCAATAGATAAGAGCATCATAAGAACAAGATCACTGAGAAATACACATTCACAAGAGACACAACATTTATCCTGGGAAACCCTCTAGGGGAAGAAAACCCAT
>SNQJ01S0009112.1:34279-100896 GCA_010110895.2 Picea sitchensis | reverse complement strand
CATAAACCAAAACAACTAATAAATTATCACCTTCAGACTTAATGTAAAGGTTGTTGTCAACAGTACCTTTCTTGAATCCTTTATCTTGTAAAAATTATTCCAATCTATAATACCAAGCTCGTGGTGCGTGTTTCAGTCCATATAAGGCCTTCTTCAGCTTGCAAACATTATTAGGATTATTTGTCAATGAGAATCCTTCAAGTTGCTCCATATATACTTCTTCCTCTAGATCTCCATTAAGAAATGTTGAATTAACATCCATATGATAAACTTTAAAGTTCTTGTGACATGAATAAGCAAGAAACATTCTGATAGCTTCCAATCTTGCCACTGGTGCAAAATTTTCATCAAAGTCCTGACCTTCAACTTGTGCATACCCTTTACAGACCAATCTGGCTTTATTTCTAACAACTTGTCCTTTTTCATTCATTTTATTCTTGAACACCCATTTGGAACCTATTACATTTTTACCTTCAGGTCTAGGGACAAGCTCCCAAGTATTGTTCTTCTCAATCTGATCAAGCTCTTCATTCATTGCTCTAATCCAATTATCATCCTGGCTAGCTTCCTCAAAAAATTTAGGTTCAGTCATAGATAAAAAAGCAACATGAGATTGTTCTGATTCTTTAATCAATTTCCTTCTTGTCTGAACTCCTTTATTTATATCTCCAATTCTCTGATTTTCAGATTGATTTTTTCTAATAATTCTGAGAGGTGATTTTGCTTCTTTATGTTGATTTGTGTCAGTCTGAGTATTCGTATCTTCATTTGATTCAGATTCTTCCTTTTCTGATCCTTGGACCTCTTCATCTTCATCTTCAACTATATCTTATGTTCTTGGTTCAGCACTGCTTACATTTTTTACTGGGATTTCTTCATCAACTTTTATGTCTATATAATCAACTAGTTTGTGCAGTCTCTTATTGTAGCATTTGTACCCTTTACTATTTGTAGCATAACCCAAAACGATACCTTCATAAGCCCGGTCATCATATTTACCAACATTTTCATCATTGTTCTTGATATAACATTTACTCCCAAAAACTTTAAAATGCTTGATTGAAGCAAGTCTTCCAAACCATAGTTCATAAGGGATACATTCTAATCATTAAGAAAATATGCACATCCCTAAAACATTCATAGGATATCTAACTTTAATTTACAGTTATAATTCAATTACACAGGATATGAGAATACATATCTATTACAGGTTGAAGCCAAATAATTGACTATGGGTGTTCGCCTTTCCACCAAACCATAGGCTCATAGGCATTCATTCTTAGCTCTTTGGCCACCCCCGTGCCAAGCTATGATATCACTAAGAAATTTATTCCAATTCTCACAGATCCATTCTTTTTCACGGCTTCTGCGAGGTTTATCAGATGCTTCCTCAGCATCAAACTCACAACCTTATGCTCAGGTTCTGTTCTCTGCAAACTCTCAGAGATTTTCTTCTCTGTCACGGCCTCTACGAGGTTTATCAGATGCTCCCTCAGCATCAAACTCGTGGCCTTCTACTCGTTCTCTACTGGAAAGATCTGCGTGTTCCCCCCTCTTCTCTTCCCGGCTGTCTTCTCCCCCCCTTTAGAAAGGTTCTCCACCTATCTTGTTCCTTCTGTCAGAAGGAAACTCAGGTCAGTCTGGGTCTACAGGACCATGTGGTACTTCGGGTTGAACTTCTTCAACTACACCATGCTTCTATTCATGGGGTGGTTGATGGTTCAACCACCGATCATTTCTTCATTAATTGATTCCTCCTTGGGAACCGGAGGAGGTTTATTATCCTCATGAAAGGGAAAATTTGGGGTCATTTGTCATAATGAACCCTCTCTATAGTTTTCTCATTCTTTCCTCTAGTAATATCATGGCTAGTACTTTCAAGGCTTCACCCCCACAGTCATTTATTTGGAAATTAAAAAATAATGCATTTACATTGTTCCCATGCCACAACATGGTAATCTTAATTAATGATTAATTACAAGTTGGGGGAAACATGGGTGTTACAATTCCCTCCCCCTTAAAAGTAACATCGTCCTCGGTGTTCTTTCTTAGAAACACTTATCATTCCTTTCTCATTCAGCCACTTCAGAAGTCTTTACCTTCATCCTCGGTCAGGGCCTTTTTCATACTCTTAATCTTCATCACTTGCCTTCAATAATTCTTGAACAACAAGCACATTAATCATAGTCTCATACGAAAACATTTCACTATTGCATAAAATTTCTAAGAAAATTTCATAATCTAGCACAATACTTATCTGCATAGTTTGTGGATTTGTATCCACATGGCTGTCTTGTTATCAAGGCTCATTGTTTTTCCTTGATATACCCATTGTGTGCATGATACCAATCAATATTTTACAAGAACTATCAAAGTCTCATCTTCCTTGTGGTCACTCACCCTCCATGCCCAGGCTCAGGCATCCCCTTCTCTGTTATATAGTTCCTCGGGTGATCCATCTTACCTTGCCAAGGTTTTCTCGTATAGGAAGAATTCCAGAGACTTTATCGAGACTTACAGTGGAGGCGTCCTTCAGACTTTCTCTATCGAGGTGTCCCTCCGTCTTGTGTTACCTCAACACAACATATTCTAGGTGATCATGGCTTACCACAGGGTTCTCCTGGCTCAGCAATGCCCTCCTTCATGATTTTTAGTTAGATAGCCTTCATCCATCCTTTCTGGACAGATATTTTCTTCTCACCTGTTTCACAGGCATACAGAATTTCATGAGACATCATACAATTCTAAATTTCAAAATTTTATTGCAAATCTGTCATCCACGGATTTTCCAAATTATTCATTTATTTTCAGATATGTTCCACACGGAACCAGATTCACACACATGGGAATTTCCTCCCCATAGAAGTTTAGCCCAGTAGGCAATCGGTCTTCCTTATGGGCTTACAACATTTCCATAACCAAGACTCTTTCTTCCTCCAAATCAACTTTCCTCAGCCAAACAAATTGTTAGTTTCCCATGCACATATATTTTCATTGCACCTTTATAACGTTATCACAAACAATTCTTAAATTGTGCATGATAACAATCAAATCACTTTTATCCATTAGATGATACAAAGAAAAAAGAAATTACATTCCTTACACATGCATCAATTCAGTATATCAACTTTTCAAAATGAAATTCCGATATCAATCGACTTTAATGAATGTGCCAACATTCATGGCCACATTCATACCCAATGCATCCTTGCATCGATTTCAGGTTATCACTTTTCAGGTTAGGCACTCCTGCCAAGGTGTGTTTGAATTCAACCAACTTATTACCATACGGATTCTTTGTCCATATCTATTATTTTAGCAGAACCATATTATCTTTGAATCGATCACAGCCCTAAAAATCGGCATTCATGAAACTCCAAGTTTCACATGAATGCCTTTAAGCATTCATTTTCCATCCATATAATGTACGTAAAATTTTCAAAAGGTCCCCCTTTCATGCAAGCATGCATTTCTTCGAGCAATTCCATGCAATGTGCTAGATATGAGCACCTTTATTCCCTTAGACCCAGTCCTTGTGACCATGGTCTAACGCAGAGTGTTAAACTCTATCTTCCTTAACTGACCTGGAGGAACTCTGTTTTCTCTCCATGCGACCAAGAGTTGTGACCTCAACTCTATTCTTTTCAGGTGTTTCCCTTTCAGCTCTCATGACTAGATGCTATGATCCTGGTTAAACCCCTTGTCTACAAATCGATGGTGTAGATCTGTTTTCCCCCAAATCCAATGGCTGCAAGGGATTGTGGAACCTCAACTAGCTCGTGGTTTAATTCTCCTTCCGATCACCGCAATGAATACGGATCATTTGAACTACGATCAAATCCCAAACTCAAAAAAACGTTATATTGAATTTAAATTACAGGTACAAGTCTCGATGTTAACCTGTGTGCATATGAAATCTCTGAGTTGATCGTGGGCCATCGATCTTAGCTATCAATCGATTTTAACCATATGATTTCCAGATAAAAATAATAATGCCAACACAAAAGTGTTGGACCAAGAATTTAGGTTGATACAGAGCTTCGACGTGCTAAATTCAACCATAGAACCCAATCACAGTACGATTTTCATGCGACATTATAGCGTGGTCTCCTTGCAGGTTCATCCACCAATCATTCACAGATCGACGGTTCACAGCGATTGCGGAATCCCAATATGCTCGCTCTTTATCGGAGAGTTCAATCTCCGCAAAAAAAATCTTTCCCAACTCTTTTAATCGTGGTCGTTGATTCTCCACCCCGATGAGATCAACAGCATTGGTTAATTGCGGGCAATGAACTAGCACGTCCATTAATTTCACCTTCGCGCTCAGCAATGATTCCCAACCATCGATCTATGGTCACAGATCGACAGTTCATAGTGATTGCGGGGCCCAATCTGGAAAGTGTTCGCCTGACTATGTCTAATCGTGGTTGTTGATCCTCCACCCCAACAAGATCAACGGTGTTGGTTGATTGCGGGTCGTGAACTAGTACGTCCATTAATTTCACCTTCGCTCTCCGCAATGATCCCTGACCGTCGATCTAATTGAATGGTTGGTTTTTGATCTGTTAACTCCAGTGGATAGTGAAGTTGATTTGACAACTGCAATCGGTCTTCCCTCAGATGAGTGGCTCGCATTCATCTCTTTTGTCAGGTTCTTGAGTATCCTGATTCGATCAGGGTTTTCTTCCTAAAGCATACTCTACTTGGGCATTTGAGGCATACAACCGCCTTTCCTTAACACGGTTTTAACCAAGCCTATTCAATCAAACCTAATCATTTATTCAATCATTATTCTTTTATTCATTACATGATGCTTTCAAAATGTAATCCAGGATTCTTATATATATATATATATATATATATATATAAGTTTGTATCTCACTGCTTTGTTCTCGGTAGTTATTAAGGTTGTGATTATGTAAGCTTTGTTCTCAGTAGTTATTAAGGTTGTGATTATGTCCTCCTGAAAGATTTTTCACACAGTTCTCTCATGGGGAAATCCATTAGCATGCAACTTATTTATTTCATGATGGCCTCAACCTTGAGTTAGCTTTAGTTGTTTACCAAATACTCCATAGGGATATAAACATGCATCTTTGTCATGCACCCAAATTATGTATCCATACATATTCTGGTTTTGTTAACTTACATCCATGATGTTCTTAACCGTATGCATAATCAACAGTCTGTGTAGCTTCCATGGGTATATTTCACAACCTACATACATATCTATTCTAAAATTAGTCAACTCGTGATTGTTCAAAATCATTCTCATGTGATCTTCAAGGCATAAGCATTTGCCTCTTATCTTGACAACAGACCATCCTTGCTCATTTACTCTTTCATTTATTTATACTCATCTTTCCTGAGGGAATGGAGCGCATTCCCCCATAAGCTATCATTCAAAACAAAACTTTCATGACTCTTTAAAAATGGAGTCAACCATGCATCCATGGTTTTCACTTAATCTTGGCAAGTGCAATTCTCCTTACATATCACTCATCAAGGCATCCATATTGTGCCTTTAGTATACATATATCCTTACATCATACATGTGCATCACTTTCACATTTAATATCATGCATACCTAACTAATATTACTATCGGGCTTCATATCAAGAAGCTTCACAATGTATTAAATCCATGCATTAAAACATAAACACACACAAACCCAACCAAACATTCATCATGCAAGCTCATTTCTTACACCCTTTCCATGTCATGCATGCACATGGGCATCTTAGACTTCCAGATCCTCTTCCAAGGATATTGTTTCCATCCTTATGACAAGCCTCATAGGAACACTCAACACTAAGTTTCCCTCTCGGTTTATAACTTGCAGTCATTCACACGACATCCACATGGAATTTGAATCAAACAAAGTCATAACTATGTTCCCTTTTTATATGATAACAACTAGCAAGAAAACATTCTTACCTCAACCTCCCTAGAACATTACCCAACTTATAAATACAATCTGGGCAATTATAACCCTGCCCAAGGTAACAAAATCATCCAAAGTAGATTCCAATTATATCTATATGGCTACCATCCACCACTGGATGTCAATCTGACCCATTGGGATTCTAGAAGTGCCCCAACACTTCCTTTACCATATTGAGGATCAACATTTAGTCAACTATTTTATCTTAATTTCAACAATAATGTCTAATAAAATTTGGACTACTTATTAAGTATCCTAGTTCAGAAATCCAAAGTATCTTTAGGTCAAGATTGGTCTTGACCATTACATCTGGAATTCTTCCTTTTGTTCAACACAATCAGAGATGGAGGCCATTCTCCTCCTCCCACAAGAACTCTGGCAGATTAGTTTCCTATCCACCAAGCAAGGGAGGTTGTTGTGATTTCCCACTCAAACACTCTATAATTCTATAGCTTCGTTTATCAGCTTGATTAGAAAAACCTTGTCCAACAATTCTTGTACCCAAAAACAAAATTTGTTTCTCAATGCACTTGAAACCCGAGAGTTGTGCATGCTCTCCCTTTTCAGGGAATGGTCACCAGACTCATTCCTCTGATTGTGAGGGGTTATACACCTATACTAGGTTTAACCCTTCATTAAATAAGTAATCATTACTGCTACAGATCCTTTCCATACATTCACATTGCTATTTTAGTTTAAATATTAGTGTTCTTCTGCATAATCTCATTCATGTTGTTGTATCATTTTCGTCACCTAAATGAGAAAAAGAATGACACTTACAAGTCCAATTGGGTTAGCTAGACAAGATAGAGATGACTGCAAGAGTTAGAAACATCAAGCATGATAAATAAACAAACAACTAAGCTAATAAAAATAAAAGAAACTAAACTAGAGTGCATAAGGAAAATAGAACAAAAAATAAACAACATTCATGCTACCAATGGATAAGTTGTATTAGTGGGAAAACACCAAAGAGAAAGGGAGACTTATGGGTCCCCTCTTCCTCCAAGGGAAGGCTCTTGAACCCACAATGATTGAGCTCTTCTTACAAATAACAAACTAAAAGGAAATGGTGAAGAAATCCAAAGCTCATTCACTCAAGAGGTGATGTGAATCGCTAAATGAGATGATGTTTGTATGCTCTAATAAGAAAAGAGGTTCCTCCAAGAGAATATAGGAAGCATAACAATACAAATGAATTCTTTGAAATATAGTGCACCCATGGCCTCTTTTTATAGCAAATATTTGAGGCATTATTCAACCAATCTTTAGTGTGAACAAGGGGCTCTTTAGAGCACCCTTAGTTCTTTGACCATCTCCCCACTTGGATTCAGCTTGGATTTGGGTGTCAAATCAACTTGGGAGATGAACCAGAAGTGGGTGGAAGGTTCACCAAAATCATAAATGTGTCATTCTGAGGTATGTGCGGCTTTTTGCGTCCACATTCGTGCATCGAGCGCATGTGCATTTTTCTGGCGTTTTCGACTGGCGCATGTGTTGATTTTATAACCAGTTGTATAGTTTTGTGCCCTTTGCAAATGCATTTTTTGGGCCATGGATGAACTAATGGGTGTTTGGAGATGTTGGATTCTTGTAACCAATTGCGGACGAAATTCCAGTGATAACAGATGCCCCCTGATGTGTGAGGTTAGGAGCATACGTATAGCCGAAATACATCAATGTTTCTTCTACTGAGAGTACATTTGTAAGAAAGAGTGTTGAGGGGAATTGCAAGAGCGACCCATTGGAGGGAGAGGGGAAGTAGTAGGACCCAAACCTTTCGCGAGGTGTGGAAAAATAAAATTGCGTACAAACGAGGTGGGCATTCCCCATGATCGTGTCATGTAACTCAAAATGTTTTAGACAGTAATTGAAGTTGTATGTTGACGTAGATAACTACAGTGCCCTCCGAGGTGGTTTGATAATGGTAGAGTACAATTCTAAGGGTGAACAAACTCTGAAAAAATGTGATGACACCTATAAGAAGTGTCGATGATACGCAGGAATTGATATCCTATGAAATTTCATAGGTCTTCGGCGAAGATTAAACAACTGCAAATATTCGCAAAGTAAGACCCATCATACCATGAGATGGTGTTGAAGTTGAATGCTATGGGGGTCAACGACAGCAAAAAGTAATGATGGATCTCTCTGTGTCGTCCGAGACTCCTCATTGTAAAGGTAATGAGAGTCAAGATACTATCGCCCTTCTAGAAACTGTGTTGATTTCGATAGAAAGGGAGACAAGACTCCAAGAAGCAAAGGGATTCATGAAATCCACTAGATGAGATCAGGGACTGAGGAGGGACTTGGACGAAGTCAAGATGCGGGGAGACTCAAGACTTCCCTTGGTTGGGGATATATGTGAAGGATGAGTGGTAGCAACCGTGAAACTAGATCTAGTGTCAGGGGGACAACTAGACGTGGGATAAATTGTTCCAGAGACGTGACAAAGTGGATAAACTCAGAGATCGGGGGTACATGGACTATGGGATACTCGGGGTTTTATGGACGATGTCAATAAGAGTAGAAGGTAAGGAATGCCCCAACTAAGGGCGACATGGGTTTCTTTGTCGGGAAAAGAAGGTCACCAAAGGTGACGACAAAAAATTAGGTAAAGGATCGAAACAAAGGCTTTGTACAATTACCAAATGAATAAAGAATAAGTTGGGAGAAGTGAGCAGATACAGAAAAGGGTGCCCCAATGTAATATGGCTTGGTCGGTGAGGGCTCAAGTAGCTTGGAAAACAGGTGGAGGGTGGGGGCCCCATAGGTGAGTTTTTGTATTAGGTAAATGAATGGAGGACAATCTGCAGATGGGCAAACTGATGGTGGATGAGATGGAGAGTTAATGATACTGCGGAGGTGCAGTCAAATGTGAACCGTAATGATATTACTCGGGAGTCCTTTATGGGGAAGCTAGAAAAATGAGGAGAAGGAACTTGTGGTTGATTCTCAAGAATGCATAGACTATTGGGACTCCCAGCACTAGGAGGTGAAAACAGCACGAGTTTCAAAGTGCCAGAGGGGACTACAATGGGGACAAATCATGTGGGAGAGAGTGTTATCGGTTGACATTACTGAAATGCAATGGAGGTGTGAGTACTGCAGAGCTGGATGGGGGGGCCCTAGAGGCAAATATCGGAGGGTGTGACTGGGAGATGCAATTGATATTCAGAGGGAATGAGTACATGCCATTATTGATCGTATACTTGAAAGGGTCATGCTGGTGGGTGATGACCAAGTACCTGCACACATAGAAAACCAAATACCCGTCGTGAACGATATCTGAAAGTAGAGAACATATAACAGTTATTTGAGAGTTTTGAACATGAGCATGTGTACCTGGTTGTGATGTGAGAAAAATGCTCCCCGAGGGACGAGGATGGATGGTGGCCTGGGAAAAGTGACTGTGTAGGCAGCGGGATCCTAATCCCATCGCTGAAGATGGATCAGAAAACGAACGCTCGGAGCTCTCAGAATTGAGTATGGAAGTTTGGAAAAAATGGACTATATATAGTTGTAGGGCCCACATTGCCACCTCATTTGTACCTATTGTCATAGTGGATTGACGAGAGGTTTGAGGAGAGATTTGGAGATTCTGGGAGATCCAGCCAGTCGATCTAGGAGTAGCAAGTGCCAGGTTAGTGGTCATAGCCTCTTACATAATAAGTAGGATTTATTTTTGGGAAGGGTTGTATCGATGGTCGTACAGGAGGATTAGGACTGGGTGGGCCCCCCAGTGCACGGGTGATCAAATGATTCACGCGCATGAGTGTGCTACTATAATTGGGACAGTCGTGCACGGGGGCACCCAAGTGGGGAAAACAAGTGTGCATCCGATGTGCACTTGTTCGAAACACAGTTGTGCATGCATGCACGACTGTATTCCTGACAGTTGCGCATGTGTGCGTAATTGTGTAGTGAACAGGCGCGTTGGGATGCGCGTCTGCGTGTGTGACAGGGGCGCATGCATGCGCCCCTGTATCGCCCACAGTTGTGCATGCATGCGCAACTGTGGAGTGAACAGGCGCGCATATGTGTGCGCCTGTGGGGAAAATATTCGCTCCCTTGAGGCAAAGCTGAAGGGTGTAAAACTTATCTTTTTTGGAGATTTTAGTGGTTTTATGGGTTGTGATGTCTGATCATGTACTGTTTATGTGGATCCAGGTGATCAGTTGAGGATGTCAGCCACTAGAGGGAGAGAGACTGGGTGTGTCTGAGAAATGCGGTTAGAGATGAGGAGCCCGGTGTGCGAGGGACTTTGGCAGCCTGTGGGCTGCTAAAGTTCTTTAACTGTTCATTGTTGCGAGTGTATGAGTATCTACTGCAATTCCTGATCTCGATGTGGAGCATTGATAGGTAGTGTTTCATTGTACGAGGAGAGCAGCTCACATTCTCTGTGACAGAGGATGTATATTTTTTGACCGGGCTCCCTTTTCGAGGAAGTCCTCTACCTCTTGAGCCCGTGTTTCCAGGGGATGGACAGTTGGCAGACCTGGCGTGGACATATTGTACTGGGGAGGACTTTATGTTTGGCTCAGTGGTGAGGATTGGGGTGATGGATGCCCTTGTGCATCGTTGCATTGCAGTGATGATTGTGAGGATTTATGGGTCCCTCTCTACTCAGTGGATGAGTGGTGGTCAACTAAGGATCATGCAGTGGGCCCTACGTGGAGATCATTTTGCTTGGGGCTTGATGCTACGTACCAAGATGATCGGGCAACTTAACTGATGTCGATTTGTTGACTGTGGTGATTTTTCCTTTGGGTCTATCTTGGTGGCCTGGTTTTTGGAGAGGGTGCTTATGTTGCGCCCTAGAGTTTCGTTGGATGCTCCAGGGGCACGAGAGTTGCGATTGATGCGGTGGGCAGCGATATTGGTGCATCATGGGGGTGGGGAGGGTGACCATTACTTTACGGCCAAGTTAGCATGTGTGTGGCGTCAGATTCCATAGATCATCCTCTGATATCCGTATGGCAGGATGGACTATCGTCGAGATCCCGACATGGTCTCACCTCCTGGAGAGGTTTGGGACCACAGAGGTATGTTGATGTATTTGATGATTTGATTTTTTAGATAGTATCACATATGTATTACGTATTGATGGATGTTGATATTATAATTTGTTGATTGTATGTGCATATGTGGGACCCCGAGGCCGGAAGATGGAGTTGGTTAGAGCGTCGGCTCAAGAGGGGCCAGTGAGACCAACGCAGGAGGACCCTCGGGTAGGAGAGAGGCGCCAGACGGAGGAGGCAACTGCTAGGTCCGTGGATACAAATAGATATGGTAGGAGGTGATGTTATGGTGACCCTAGTGCAGGACTTTCGTCGTCGATTGGAGGTGGTTTTACAGGGAGTACCTGAGGGTATGTGGACCCAGATTTGGGACGAGGGGGTCTTGGAGTAGTGTGTGGGTCTTCCGACGGAGTTGCAGACCTTGATCCACCGAGCAACGATAGCAGCAGCAGCGATGACAGGGCAAATGCCTCCTGGACTAGGCGGACCCCCAGCTGGTGGGGCCCCACCTCCTAACAGAGGACCTGGTGGAGGTGCTCTAGCGGCACCATGAGTGCTTGATGTAGGAATTTTTGTATTTATAGAGGCTTGCAAGCCCATTTTGTATATGGTGTTGTGACACTGATTTTGTACTTATAGGGGTGAGGTGGTTCACCTGCCTACGGATATTGTACATGTACTATTTTTTGTAAACAGTGGTGGCACATTGATCGATATATATATATATGGATATACATTTTTGGATCTTTGTGATGTTCACATGTGTTGATGTTTTTGTGATGTTGTTTATGATGTCTAATTTATATCTTGTGACATACTTTTGATGGTTTATGTATGTGTAATGGTAACTTGATGTGATAAATCCCAATCTAACACTAGGTTAGCCATATTATCTGCTATTTGATTGCATTGTCTTGGGATATGTGTAAATGTGATTGAATCAAAATGTCGAGATAAAAGTCTAACTTTCAGGTATTTGTGGAACAGGCAAGGATCGCGGACACAGTACACATTGTTGAGTTGAAGGACAACGAGTTGGGAATCTAGTAAGACGTTAAGGTGATGAATATGGCGGTGACTGGCTTCAGCAAGGAGGCCAATGACGGTTGTGTATTCTGCTTGGTTATTGGTTGCGGAGTCCAAACATATGCTGCTGGAGTGGAGCAATTCATGTGAGGGGGTATAGAGGGTCCAAGTAGCCGAAGCGAGATTATGTGTCCAACGGCTAGCCCTGTCGATGTAACCGATGTGGTAGGTCGATGGAGGAAGCATCTTTCAATAACACAAATGGTAGAAGATTAAAAACTCTAAAAAAAGTTTACAAAAAATAAAAAGCCTAGGGTAGAATGGCTACACTCAGGCGTAAAATTTCTTTAAGTACAACCCGTTGACAGGTTCTTTGAGAGGGTGGCCTTCGGGAGAGGCTAGGATATATGCGTCTTTAGTGAGGCAATGTTGGACGATGTAAGGTCCATGCCATAATGACTCGAATTTTCCATGGCCGAGGGTATCGTGAGCGATATCGTAAGCAAGGACGAGGTCGCATTCGTTGAATGATCGAAGGTTGACATGGCGATCAAAGGTGATCTTCGACTGTTTTTTGGCTGCTTCATTGTTCTGTAATGAAGACCGACGGTCTTCATCCAATGACTCTGAGTCTAGCAAACGTTGCTCCATTGGAGCAGTGTCGGGTAATAGCTCAATAGTGGTGCGTAAGGTGGGGATTTCGCACTCAATGAGGAGAGTGGCCTCGACCCCATGGACAAGATGAAATGGTGTGAAACCAGTGGAAGTTTTAATTGTCGTGCAATAAGCCCATAGTGCGGAAAAAAACATATGGTGTCAATTGGTCTTATGTTTGTTAACCATGCGCTACAACATGGTTTTGAGGACCTTGTTGACCGCCTCTACCTATCCATTGGACTGAGGGTAGTATGGGGAGGCGAACTCGTGGGAGAAGCCTAACCTAGAGGAGAGTTTGACGAAAATCTCATTCTCGAAGTGTTTCCCGTGATCGGAGACTAACTATAGTGGGACTCCAAAGCAGGAGATGACGTGGTTAAAGAAAAAACGCGTTGCAGTGTCAGCGGTGTTGTTGAAGGTGGGCATGGCTTCAGCCCACTTGGTGAAGTAATCGACTGCCACAACGATGTATTTGTGTCCATTGCTAGATGGAGGGTTGCAAGTCATGAAGTCTATGCCCCATTTGCAAAAGGGGTCAGCAATAATGACTGGGTGGAGAAGAGAGGGTGGTGCTCTCGCTTTGTTGGCATATAGCTGACATTTGTCACATCGCTTCACAGCGTGAATGCAATCGTGAAACAATGTGGGCCAAAAGTAGCCTGCTCGAATGATTTTCTGGGCAGTGGACATCCCTGAGAGGTGGCCACCAAAGACGTCGATGTGGCAGTCATTCAAGACTCTATCGGCTTCATCGATAGTCAAACATCGATGAAGTATAGTGTCGACCCCTCGTCGATATAAGATATCACTGATAAGGAGGTAGTGAGGGGCATGGTGGCGAATATGTCGACGATCATCCCAAGAGAGGTGGTTTCCAAACTTCTGTTTTCGGAGATACACGAGGATATTGTCGTACCAAGACTCATCCGAGGGGATGTAAAAGAGATGTTCATCAGGGAAGTTGGTATTGATGGGAGAGCTAGTAGTATCGGAGGGAAATGTCGAAATGAGTTCGGCAAGGACGAGGGATTTCTTTCTCTTGGGTGTTGAAAATTTGAGGTCGTACTCTTCGAGGATGGCGATCCATCGAGAAAATTTTCCATTAATTTGTTGGCGACTGAGCAAGTATTGCATGGGGTTGGAATCTACTATGACCTTGCTAGTTTGAAGCAGGATGTAATGGCACAGTTTATGGACTGCGAGGACAATTGCAAGGGCGAGTTTCTCTTCGTGATTGTATTTCAAGGGTGGCCCTAAAAGGTTTTTACTAATATAGTAAATGACATGCTCACGGTCGTCATCCCCTAATTGGACAAGAACTCATGCTACGGAGACGGCTGAGGTCGATAAGTAGAGGATATAGTCGCGGTCATAGTCGGGTGGACTAATCAATGGGGCATTGGAGAGGGTCGCTTTGAGATCATCAAAAGAAGCTTGGAAATGTTCATCCCATTGGAATGGGATATCATGACGTAAGAGGCAAAGGAAATCGTGTGCACTAGTGGCGTAATCGGGGACAAAGCGACGTAAAAAGTTAGCTTTTCTTTGTAAGATTTGCAGCTAGCATAAATTCCGAGGGGGGGGGGAATTTTTGTGATGGCTTGGACCTTAAGGGGGTCCACAGTGATGCCACATTGGGAAACGATGAACTCAAGGAGGCATCCAGTGGTGACGCAGAATACGCACTTGAGGGGGTTCAAGCGGATATTGTACTGATGACACCTCTGAAAGATGATTCGTAAATCATCGAGATGTTGAGTGTGTTTCTTGGATCGAGAGGTGAGGTCGTCCAAGTATGTGAGGATGATATGAGCTAGATCATGAAAAATGTATGTCATGGTTCGTTGAAAAGTGGCACGAGTGTTCTTGAGACCAAAAGGCATGACACGATATGAAAAAGTACCCCAGGGGATAGTGAATGCGGTTTTGTATTGATCGGCTGGGTGAATCTGAGTTTGGTTATAGCCATAGAAACCGTCCATGAATGACAAAGCCTCATGGCTGGCACAATCATCGATAATTTGGTCGATAAAGGGTGTTGGAAAATTGTCTTTGGGACAGGCGTGATTGAGATCGCAAAAGTCTGTACAGACGCGGATAGTGCCCTGTTTTTTTCTAATAGGGACGGGGTTGGAGACCCATGACGTATATGCGATGGGGTATATGAACCCTAAAGCGCGTAATTTTTCAATCTTGGCTTTGATAGCGGCCTCTTTGGGTGGGTGTAATGGACGTTGCTTTTGTCGTACAGGGGTAATATCAAGCCATGTGTCTATATGATGTTCGACAATATAGGGATCGAGGTCGAGCATCTTTGTGTATGACCAGGAAAAAATGTCCTAGTATTCCTGGAAGAGAGATTTGTAAGCTATGAGTTATTCAGGAGAGCAGGCGGTGCCGATGGTGATTTCCTCTATGATTCCAGGTTTGATGGAAATATCGATTTTGACGGTGGGGGAAATGTTGGCCATGTTGCATTTTTCAAAAGCATCGGGGGCAGGGATAGGGTTATTGAACCAATATATATGCCCTGAGAGGAGAAAATATTTGGTTTCGATTGCGTATATGGGGTTTTGTTCGGGATGTGAAAAGGCTTCCTATGAAATAAAGAGCGCTCTGTGATGGAGCGGATCCCATGGGCAATCAGGGGTAGTTAATTACTCGAGGATGTCTTCGTCGCAATGGAACTGTCGAGAATATAGGGGATCTCAGGGAGTAACATTGGTGACTGTCACTGTGTGGTTGTCTTCTGGTGGTAAAGAAGTAGGGGGAATGATGCAAGGGGGTTTCGATGGTCCACTCGACATAAACCAAATATCGATATACTATGGGTTGAAAATGGTAGTCGGACATAAGATTTTCGTGGGGAAATGAATTGGAGAATTAGGGGGATTTGGGGGGAATCCTCCTCTAGGCTATCTATGAACCATGGAGGAGTGGGAAGTGCCTCAGGCTCGAGGGAGAAGATATAAACCATATTTGGAGAGGGAGTAGGGGAGGACTACTGGCATCACCAGAGGTGGGGTGATGGGAGGATTGGGAATAAGGGTCAGTTGACGATGCCTATATTCAATAATCATGGGACATTGGTAGGTGAAGTGATCTAGTGATTTAGAGAGAGAGCAAGGACATCTCATCCATTCGTTGAATGAGGTCGTGACATAGTGGATGTCAGTGACATGTGTTTGAGATGATGCGGATGGAAGGGGCTCTTGCTGAAAGCTCTGGCGTACTGCTAGCGTCTACCGACAGTGAGGTAGCGCAGGGAAATGGAGGGTGTAATGGCCATATTCTGAACAAATGGCACATGCGAATTTGGTCGACGGTCATTTGCCTCCTGTGGTAGGGGATGCAGTGGTAGTACTAAGTGAATTGGATGAAGCGACAAGCGGTGTCATCACTCGAGGGAGTTGAATTAAACTGCGTAGCTCGAGGAGAGACAGGCATTTATTGGTGGGGTGTCTATCTTTCTCGCATAGTGCACAAGGAGGATGAACTCGTGGGGGAAGTGGAGCGGTGGGCTCTTTCTTCTTCCTTCTACCCCTAGCTATATCAGCATTGTTAGCGAGTGGGGGTGAGGGTGGTGTGGTTGGACTAAGTATTGGAATCTGCATCGGGATTCCTTTGGTTTGGGGAGCGAGGTATGGTTGAGGGACCATCGCAGGTGGATGTAGATACCGGACTAGAATTTCCAGCACCAAATTGGGAAGGGTAAGCGTTGCGGCTACCTGGAAAGTTGGTACGCCCAGTGGGGGGTAAAAGAAGGGGATTTGAGTAATGGCTTGGGGGACTGTCCCCCAAACCGGGATGTGGCCCTAGGGGAGGGTGAAATCACGAGCAGGTGGAGCTGAAGAGTTCTCAAGGGGTTCCTGAGGAAGGATATCTGCGATGAGTGGGATGTCAGATAGTAAAGAAGCCTCTGTGGGAGGGAGGGTATCTCCAATTTCAGTTCCGTTCAATGAGATGACACATACTTGTGCCGAGGGATGTATGAGCGGAGGTGCTCCACGGTATGTTCCTAGCAAGGATGGATCTTTGAAAATTCCGGAACCCATTTCGATGAGTGGGTAGGCATCAGGATTAGTGTGGACAAAGGGTAGGATGTTATCGATGTTGGAGGAAGGTTTGGGCTCGTAATGTGACACTTGGTCGATGGTGATGATCTTCCCGTTGTGGGGGAACATCATTGTGAAAAACATAGAAGAGGCCACAGCCTTCATAGCGTACATCTAGCTATGTCCAAACAAGATGTTGTAATCGAGTGGAGCGTCGATACCTTCAATGTCAATGAGGATAGTCTTGCCCCCGAGTTCAACGGGGACATTTTGAAAAAGCCCTTCAGGAGAGGATGGTCGTCCATCATAAGCTCTCAGAGTAATGGCGGATGGTATGAGATCGAGAGAGCCAAGTTTCTGCCATACAGTTTTGGACATGGTGTGATTGGATGCACCTTCATCAATGATGCATCGATGAACTGTGATGTTCTGGATTTTAACCGGTATTTGGAAAGCGACCAGAGCGAGGAAACGGGGTTCTCCACTATCAAAATCAAAGGTGATGAGTCGAGTATCAGTAGGGTCAACTACCCCCAAGGCAGAAAGTAATGACTTCCGTTGAGTAGGGCAGGTTTGAAGGACTTCTAAAACTAACATGGCAGCAGGAGATTGTGCCAAGCCATCGACTAGACTATAATTTTGTGTCACCCTAGCCTGAGGGTTGTTGACATTCCGTCGTAATGGGATGCGAGGAATACGAAGGGGTGTTTCAGTATTAGGGCGAGGAATCATCAAAGGTGGTCCAGTTGTGACTGGGGTTGCTTCCGAGGTAGTGAGAGCAAAGTCAAGGGGTGCGTTGTATTGACAACTGCGCGTTTTTAGAAGAACTTCTACCTCACTAGTGACGAGGATAGTGCGATCTACAGGAGTTCTGGGGTTTGGATATTGTCCGATCAGTGGTGGGGCAGGGTGCATCTCTTGTTGGGTGTTCATCACCCCTTGGTGTGGAATGGGGTTTTGCAACACGGCTGGGGGTGGTTGCTGCACATATTGTTGTGGAGCCTGCTGGGGGACGTGGTCCATTTCCGGATTCTTTCATCCGTTTAAAGTTAGCGATTTGAAGGCAATGGTGAGTATAATGGCCATACTCACCGCAAAGGGCACAAGGGAAGTTCGTCCGAAGATTGTTGTTATTCTTCCCTTGGCATTTTTTGTTATTGCCCCCTTGAGGGTTCTAGTTCCCTTGATTCTGGTTTCCCCCGACAGGTTGGTTTTGTTGGGGGTGATTTCCTCCTAATCCTGGATTAGTATTGTTTTGGTTTTTTCCTTTCTTTTTGGCATTATTCGACTGATGGGTCGGATTTGCCCTATTCAGTTGTTCAAAATTTTGATATTGTTGAATGGGAGAGCGCTGAACAAAATTAACCCCGGCATGTGGGTGTCCTTGTGGTGGAGCCATGGGCTGTGGAGGGCCAGGAAATGGAAAGTAGGGATTATTTGGTGGCAATGGTATGTAGGGTACATAGGAAGGCGTAGCACTTTCACTAGTGCTTAGGGTGTAAGTTGAGGTAGAGGAGGTACCAAAACTTGGTTGCACAGTTGGGCGTATTGTGGGTGTCGGTGGTGGTCCACTTATGGGTGGAGAAAGGGCAACAGGGTATGGTTGTTGATAAGGGGGAGGAGGATAATAAGGGGGTCCTCCTTATATCGGCGGATATTCAGGTGTTCCATACATAGGTGGTTGTTGGGGGTGTGGATTGTGGTGTGTTGTGGTGTGTTGTGGTACCAATCAATCCATCCGCTGAGTGAGACATCCCAAGTTTTTCCTGCTCGAATGGCACAGGTCCTGGGGCATCAGGTAGTACCGTATATAAGTTTCCTGACTATGAATAAATGAGTTCGAACTGTTGAGCCTTGTCGATGGTGTCTTCTTCAGACTGAGGGAAGGTGGTAGCCACATCCTTGGCAAGGAGGGAAACAAGCGATTTGAGAAACCAATTGAGGCATTATTGCTTGGTGGCTTCAGCTTTGCATAGACTACGTCGTCGACGCCATTCGTGAATGTGGTCAGCGATATGCGTGGCGGAGGTTTGTTTAAACTCTGAGAGAAATTTGAGACCATTGTCATGACGGATTGGTAGTTGAAAGAAGGTCTAAAATGCTTTGGCGAAAGATTCAAAGGTCACATGGGACCTAGATTTTTCTTCGACGTACCACTTGGTTGATGGGCCAGTAAGCGTGCGTTGGAGTAACCTCAACCGGACGAAGTCGTCCATGATGTTGTTTGAAGAGCACCATAAGTGGAAGGTCATGGTATGGTTGGTTGGTTCATCTCCCGCTTTTCCTTCAAACTTTGGGATGTCTGAAGGTAGTTTGGTAGGCATTGTAAGCCATGTGGGGTCATGCAATATAGGATCATTGGTGATTTATTCAGATCCGGTATGTTGAGGGAATCCAAGTATGGCATCTGGGGTGGCAGTGGAGGATTAGTTCCAGCCATGGTGTGAGTGTTTGGTGTACCTGACCCTTGAGGGGGGTTAGGTAGGGTTGTACTTCCTCCTTGGGAATAAGTGTGCCCCCCGCTCCCTTGTAAAGGAAAGCAAGTGGATGGTTGACCTTGGGAAGTGGACCCAAGCAAAGTGGAACCAAGAAAAGCAAACCCCAAGATGGTAGCACTCACAGGGGTGTGAGAATGTGGAGCCGATGAGTTGGAAAGACTAGGAACTCCCCCTAGAATAGGAGGGAGATTTAGCAAGGTTCTGGAACGACGAGGATTATGTGGGTCCCCTATGATGTCTGACTAGCAAAGTGGGTGTGTGAAAATGGTGATGAGAGCAATAAATGAACAAGAGTCTTTGTTATAATTTTTGGACCTTCACAATATACCTCACAATTGCATGAATCACAAGAGCATTATACATAAATCAATTGATAAAGAAGCATACATGTGGGTAGGAAGATTTTGTCCGCATGGGAGAACAAAGAAAACAAATGCTTGTTTCCTAAAAAAGACATAACGTCCTTCTCTCAAAATAGCATTGGACCTTCCAATAGCACTCAACAATGGGGTCTAAAGCCACCGGAAGAGGAACTAGTGAAGGATGAAACAATCAGTTATAATGAGGGGTAGAGGGGGCATACCCCAAAAGAGCTGATGATATTTTCCAATAGCCACACAAAATCTGATCAAGGTGCAATTGCAGCCCACAATTGCCACCGGGGTAGATGTCCTAAAATTTGGTCACTATGTACCTCGGTCAAAGTGCGGCATTTAGATTTTAGGCCTTAGAAATGGGTCACGGGTTGGATCCCGTCCAAGAGGTGGGTGCCTCAAGGGGGGACGCACAGAACAACCGGACCTTGGCCTTCGACCCTTCATGGGTATCTCCCTGCCTTATGGTGTTAGGAACACTTGACTTGGAGCATTTAAAGTTCCCTATTTGACAACTTCTATTGTTTAAAGATGTGAGAACCAGATAACGGGGATTTATTTGAATGTCTATCCTCGAGATCCAACCTAAACTAAAAAAAAATCTTTTGGCACCTTCTGTGGAGGAAAACTTAGTGAATTTTTAGAAAAAAATTAGATGTGGTTGTTTGAGAGATTGGGGGTGTGAACCAACCTCGTTGAATTTAAGTGGGAGTGGATAGTTTCGTCAAGAAAAGGGTGGGGCGTTTCGAGATCTCTTTGGAGTAAACTTACTTCAACCTCCACGATTATAGATGAAACTATGTGAGTGAGTAGTGACTTTGTGTGTGAACAAGTGAAAGTGTGCCAAATTTTTAATAAGTTAGGTGTTACCTTGTTGCATGTGAAATTCATGTGGTCCTTACAAGTCTTGATTACCTAATTTACTAAATGTCTTTGGTACAACCTTGCGGAATTTTAAAGTCCCTAGAGAACTAACATGTGGACATATGGGTCATTACCAATCCTTTAACTCCCTAGTGTGATTTAATCTAAGAAAGCTTCAAAAACTATCCTAGATTGTGGGCATGTATGGGCCCAATACAAAACCTTTAAACTTCCCTAGTGATATAATCTAAGAAAGTAAATTCAAAAACTATCCTATCTTTGTAGCAAGTGGGCATGTATGGACCCTTACAAATTTAAGATGTGTTTGAAAAAGAAACTAAGAGGAGTCCCGAGGGGGCTGTTGTCCTCTCCTAGATATTTTGTTCATAAGGGAGATGAAATCTTCCCTCAATCGTTTTTTCTGATTCTCAAGATTGCTATATGGCGCAAGACAAGAGCATACTCAATGATTGGCGTTCAATTTCTGGTTCCAATGCAAGTGGTTATATATGTGATATAGAATGATTCCAACTTAACTTTAATCAAAGCAAGTCATCCATGTGGCAAAATGAAAGAAAAAAGAGGATAAATATGGATTTTAACACCCCCAAGTGCCTATGTTTTGACTAACCCTTCATGCGGAGAGGGAATCTAAATGGGGTGCATATTACAATTTGCATAGAATCAACCTTAAGAAGGCTATGGGACTTCAACAAATCACAAAAACCCTTACAATGTGTGAATTTATGGACAAATGTGCGGGTCGCAGAGTAGACAGAGGCGCATGTGGCGCCAATGCGCAAATCAAAAACGACCTATTAGCACAGGCGCGCAGAATGCACTGAGAAACACAGTGAGTTTGGCGCACGTACTCGAAAGACGCGCCTGTGGGTTAAAAAACCTGCGCAATTTCTGTTACACGGTCGGGAAGAAAATTTCGGATGAAATTCTCTCAGCTCAGCTCCAAATTTAGCTTTTTGCAGGCAGGCATAGACCAATTATGGTTCATGCAAGTTAAGTAAACCAAAAAGAAGTGCTCAAACAACCCAAATGGGGAGGAAATTGATACCTTTCCCCAGTGGAGTCGCCAATCTATTGTATCATTTTCGTCGCCTAAATGAGCAAAAGAATGACACTTACAAGTCTTGGGTTAGCTAAACAAGACAGAGAAGAATGCAAGAGTTAGAAACATCAAGCATAAGAAATAAACAAACAGCTAAGTTAATAACAATAAAAGAAACTAAACTAGAGTGCATAAGAGAAATAGAACAAAAATAAACAACATTCATGCCACCAATGGATAAGTTGTATTAGTGGGAAAACACCAAAGAGAAAGGGAGACTTATGGGTCCCCTCTTTCTCCAAGGGAGGGCTCTTGAACCCCCAATGATTGATCTCTTCTTACAAATAACAAACTATAAGGAAATGGTGAAGAAATCCAAAGCTCATTCACTCAAGAGGTGATGTGAATGGATAAATAAGATGATGTTTGTATGCTCAAATGAGGAAAGAGGTTCATCCAAGAGAATATAGGCAGCATAACAATACAAATGAATTCTTGGAAATATAGTGCACCCATGGCCTCTTTTTATAGCAAAGCTTTGAGGCATTATTCAACCAGTCTTTAGTGTGAACAAGGGGCTCTTTAGGGCACCCTTAGGTCTTTGACCAACCCCCCCACTCGGATTCAGCTCGAATTTGGGTGTCAAATCAACTTGGGAGATGAACCAGAAATGGGTGGAAGGCCGACCAAAATCATAAATGCGTCATTCTGAGGTATGTGTGGTTTTTTGCGTCCACAGTCGCGCATCTGCATTTCTCCGGTGTTTTCGACTGGCGCACGTGCGCGCGCTTCCTTTGGATTCTTAGCGCATGCTGACTTTATAACTATTTGTATAGTTTTGTGCCCTTTGGAAATGCATTTTTTGGGCCATGGATGAACTAATGGGTGTTTGGAGATGTTGGATTCCTGTAACCATTTGCGGACGAAATTCCAGTGATAACACATGTAGGATCGACTTTCATTTCCTAAGATATGCTAGACTCCCTTTTGTAACAGACTAGCATGGTTCAATATCGTTGAGGTAAAATCCCAACTGTATTTTAAATCTGCATCCTTCTAGTCAAACAACTTATGCAGATGATGTATGTTTGGTCTTAATACTCTCCACAGGCTCCTCTTAGCCTTGGTAACCGAATCTTATGACTGTACAACAACGCGTACAATTGCACAGTGAAGTCAACTTCTTTATTTGGGAACATTACCAACATACAGTGTCAATTACCAAAACATCTATCAACAGTAAAGGATCTCATTCCTCTCTTCAGTAGAGGTTTTCTAAGCCTCTTAGGAATGCGGTAAGATAGGGTGTTACCCCTTAAAGTTCCCTAGAAATATTTTCATACGACTCGTGCATGAGCCCAAGTAGGCCAAGTGTTGTTGTCGTGCTCTGATACCAATTTGTAACACACTCGACCCCTAAGTGCTCTTTTAAGGGGTGGGGCATCATAATTTTGTGTTCCTTAACTATCTCAAATCCTCCATTCGGGGTCTCTATCACATTATGCTCGTCCAGAGCTTTCCAACCACGATCTCCATGGTCAAAACCAAGCCCAGAACTGGTAGATATACCTCTGCCAAGTTCCTTGGGTGTTCATTGAGTCGGATCCACATGGCTTCCATGTGGATCCGACTCAATATGCTTCATCCTGAGTTCTTCGACATCCCGGAGCTTCCAGTGTTCCTAAATCTATGGTGGAGATCCATCGTCCAACCAATCCAACGACTAAGCTTGGTCCCTGGCTAACTTACAGGCTAGTGAGGAATTTAGCATTCGGCCTTCAGATTTGAATTCCAGGCCTAGCCCCTTCCCTTCGTCTATAATCGCATATGATCGCGGGTTATGACCAGATGTCAAGACAACAAGCACCTATTTCGGTGCTTCGAAGCTTCGGGCTCCGGAGGTTTTCAACTTATGAAACCACAAATCTCCCAAACTGTCGATTCTGTGAACTTCGGGTATGCTACGGGGATCAGCGGTCCCCGCTCTCTTTCAAGGTCAACGACCCACGATCACTTCGAGCCTCCAGGCTTCAGCGAATTCCAAAACACCTCCCCTCGAGTCTTCCGGAGTGCCAAGTCTTTAGACTACGCGATCTTATGCCACACGTCCACAGAACATCAACGGTTCTAATTTACTTCAGAACTCTACGCTTCGATGAATTCCAAAGTACTCACAAACGCAAACCTCTAAAGTGAAATCATTCTGGAGTGTCAGATCTCTCGATACGTGTCCTCCACTATCAACAGTCATGATTGTCTTCGTCTCTTCGGCCTTCGGGAGTTATCCATCCACGCAACCCCACTTTCTTCGAAGTGGTTATCCTCTGAAACAAAGGATCTGTCGACACTTGTCCTCTGTTGACGGATGGCTCCGATCTACTTCGACTCCCAACTCTTCGGGAGTTTTACAATACAAGCTCCTCTTTTCTCCTGGATTCAGTCAGTGTCGAGCTGGCCATAGCCTAGATATGACAGTCTGAGGGTATCCACGTAACCCCAGAGATCTACGGCTCGTAACTTCCTTTTGAGGGTCCCTTGGGTCTCATTGTTAGGCCATTTCTAGAGGGACATCTGTCATCCCAAAACACTCTGATAAGAATACGTGACACCTACCTCAGCTCACTGACGTCCCTTTACCTTGCCACGAGGTCATGATACCTGGAAATGTCGTCACTCGACACGTGGACCCCCACGTGCTCTTGACATGATACACGCGTCCCCATGATCGAACGATCAAGAAGGGTCCCGAAGAATCCATAGATCCACGGTCCACATTACTCGGTGACTCTGGCCTTCGGGGGTTTTGATGTTACACACTCATGTCCTCCCGAAACGGTCAACATCGGGTTGACTACATCATAGATCAGACAGTCAGGATAGTTCCCGGGAATCCTCAGATCTACAACCCAAATTAACTTTGAGACTTCGGGACTTCAGGAGATTCACCTCTTGTAGGACGAATATGCTCAATTCGTCGGACCTACGAAGTCCAAAGGGCTCGAAGGATTAACATCTGCGTTCCTTCTCCAGATCTGACGATAGTGAAGAGCTTCGGCTCCTCCTGAACTAATCTCATCCATTTGTCTTCCAAATGAAAAGATCTTCCCTTTCGAGACTTGAATCTCACAATCCTTCATGAGCTTCGTCATCTCTAAAATATTTCTCTTGAACTTAACACTTAGAGGAATTCTTTCGTGCACCCCTTGCGCTCATTCATCAACTCTAGAACTTAAGAGGCTCTCGGTCTTTTCCCGCCTCGCAAAGACTATGTGCATACCTGCACTACCTCTCCTGAGCTTAACAAACTCCTTCCTCCAAGATATTAAGAACGACTGGGAGTGTCGACATGCACACATGAACTATGCGCAAGGTCGACGAACTCATAGTTCATTTATTTTAACTTGAGCCACTCCAGGGCTCGACCATTTACGTGTACGAGCAAGATAATTCCTTACTTGCTTAAACACACAATCAGGCAGAATTAAAGGGATACAGTGTAATCATTAAGCAAATATGCACATCTCTGAAACATTCATAGGATATTTAACTTTAATTTACAGTTACAATTCAATTACACAGGATATGAGAATACTTGTCTATTACAGGTTGTAGCCAACTAACTAACTGTGGGTGTTCGCCTTTCCACCCAACCATAGGCTCAGAGGCATTCATTCTTGGCACTTTGGCCACCCCCGTGCCAAGCCATGATATCACTAGGGAATTTATGCCAATTATCACATATCCCTTCTCTTTCACAGCTTTTGCAAGGTTTATCAGATGCTTCCTCAGCATCAAGCTCGCGACCTTCTGCTCAGGTTTCGTTCTCTGCAAACTCTTAGAGATTTTCTTCTCTGTCACGGCATCGACGAGGTTTATCATATGCTCCCTCAACATCAAGCTCGTGGCCTTCTACTCATTCTCTGCTAGAAAGCTCCGCACGTTCATCCATGTTCTCTTCCTGTGTGTCTTTTTCCGTCTGTCTTCTCCCCCTTTGGGAAGGTTCTCCACCTGTCATGTTCCTTTTGTCAGAAGGAAACTCAGTTCAGTCTGGGTCTACAGGACCCTGTGGTACTTTAGGCTAACCTTCTTCAGCTAGACCATGCTTCCATTCATGGGGTGGTTGATGGTTTAACCACCGGTCCTTTCTTCATTAATTGATTCCTCCTTGGGAACTGGAGGAGGTTTATTATCCTCATCAAAGGGAAAATTTGGGGTCATTTGTCATAAAGAACCCTCTCTATAGTTTTCCCATTCTTTCCTCTAATGATATCATGGCTAGTGCTTTCAAGGCTTCAACCCCACAGTCAGTTATTTGGCAATTAAACAATAATACATTTACATTGTTCCCATGCCACAGCATGGTAATCCTAATTAATGATTAATTACAAGTTGGGGGAAACAGGGGTGTTGACTAGTACACCTTTATCGTTTTCCTATGAGGTCCATAACACTAGCGCACATGATGGACAGGTTGATGGCGCATATGGTAAAGTGTCCCAATCAACTAATATTGAGGATTCAACATCATACCTTAGTAGTGATGCTTATGATGATGAGGGTGTGCTTGCACCTAAGTATGATGAGGATTCAGTGTCTTATCCTATCTATGATACTTATGGCAATGCATGCATGATTGTACCTAAATATGACGAAGGCTGGGTATTTGAAAAATTGTCGTGGGATATGGATCCATCTTCTTGGGAGCCATGCATGGAGGATGACAAAGGAGAGGCTAATTTTGGAGGTGAAAGAAATCAGAAAATCTATTGTGTGACAACCCATACCACTTGGATGAAATTGAACAAAGCCCCTTAGCATTGTGTGATTTGGAGTATCAATTATTGGTCACACACGAGAAAATTGTACAAATGTTGACAAGGGCAGATGGTGTTCATAGATTCATTGAAGTTCTTATTTGGAAAACCAAAATGGAGGAGAGGAAAAAAGGTGTTGCAAGTGGAGTCACTAGTGCACAATTGCACATGATCAAAGAAACACTATAACAAATGAAATCAAATTACTTGCAGTTGTTCACGGATAGAAATCTTGCTCTCAAGTTTGCAGAAGACAAGGAAAGGGAGGTTGGAAGCCTTGTTACCAATTGAGTTTGGCACGCTCTTCATCACTTACAGTTGAAACTCAATCATCTTTGGAAGTTGTGACATGAGGGTGTGAGTGGCACTCATGCTTTGAGGGAGGAGCCTCTTGTGACAATCCCATAGAAGGAGCATTCAGAGTTGCAAGTACTTGAGGAGAGTCATGAATCTGAAGGTTTTGATTATGCTCATGTTTTACATGGTGAAGATCATGAGTCGTTTATTTGGGAGAGCCCATTTAAGGCTCAAGGCTTAGCTACGAAAGAGATAATTGAGCACATTCCTTGTGGACAAACCAGCAAGGAAGCATATGCATCCATGGATTGGGTGAAAATGTATATGATAGATATTGACACACTCTAGGATACAAGTTCAGTTGACATCGGTAGAATGTTGGAAATAGTAGCACATGCAGGATATCAGACGATACAGGAGGATACAATTGTATGCAGCAATATACAGGGGTATACAATGGCACACAGTGGTGTATAATGGAGTTTCGGAGCGATTCCTCCGGGGAGACCTCCTGACAGAGACCTTGAGCATACCATTGAGTTTGGTTTACCCAGGATCGGTGAGGGGATGGGTGAGCTTCAAAGAATAGTATATCCCTCGATGATCGATCTTCATCTGGGATATCATCAGATGAGGGACTGGGAGTAGGATAATCATAGGTCTGCTTCCCGACTTCATTATGAGTTCTTGGTCATGCCCTTGGGGTTGACCAACGCACTAGTCACTTTCCAATCTTGTGGGCAAGGGTAGAGGCATTTATTGTTGTTATTTGATGTCCTCATGGTATATAGCAAGACAGGAGAGGATCACTGGAGATAGTTGGATGAGATAGGGAGAATTGTGACCATGAACAAGGTCTTTCATTTGGACCATGTCATCAGTGCATAGAGTGCACAAGAGGAGACCCAGGCTTTGTTGGGTCGGTTCACAAAGATTTCAGCAGGCATGGGGAGTGGTGGACTTCCAATTTGGTGGTGGGATCCTAGCAATCATCGGAGTGATAGATTGCTTCAGATGATGAGAATGATCAACAGGGTTGTGTCAATGATTGGCCTGCTTCATTGTGGGGATGTTGTGAGAGGAGTTATTGAGCTTTGTTCTATACGGTGAGGTAGATTTTCCCTCACGATACCCAGGATCGAGTCTATCCACGGGTTGATAGACTTTGACTTCACTGGGATGCCTTGGTGAGACATGATCCAAGATAGTGAGTTCATTCCTTTCGGTGATTTCATCTTGGGTGTCTAGGAGAGGATAGCACAGTTTGAGCATGGTGATCAAACGGTTATGATCATAGGGGTGCAACGTCAGCATGATGGTTCCTCGCGAAGATTAGCTTGAGACCCTAGGATTACAGTGTTTGACATCTCAGCAGTCGATACAAATGACATGGTCAATATCTGCTTTCCGAAGTTTACTCCTGGGGTGTATATGATTGGTTGTTGGGAGGAGCGATCTTCTAAGGAGTCGATTGAGTTTCTAGAACTTAGGATTGTTTGGCTTATCAGGGGCAATTAGGTGGGTTCTTGTGTTAGCACCTTGCAAATCAACATTGTGGGCAGAGGGTGCTTCACATCTTACAGAGTAGTTTGGGACCCTAGTGACTTTACCACTTATAGGAAAATCCAAGAGAATTTTGAATGAAGGGACTTTGTGGACGTTATGTTGGGACATATGGGGGAGTGTACAATTTTTTAGCAAAACAGGTCACGGCACACTCATCCAGCAAGGTTGATGCAATCTTTGCCCATTTCAAGGCCAAGGTGGGAGGGCATGTTGTTAGATTGCATCACAGGTTTACCAAGGGTGTAAAGCGTAGATTGTATGTGTGCAGGGATTGACCAGTTATCAAAGTTCACGCACTTCCTGGTGATTTCTTCAAAGTATGGGGCACAAGGTGGAGCATAGCTTTGAGATTGGAGACGTGGTTTTCTTGAGGGTGCAACCACATAGATTGTTTCCATTTAGGAGAGGTGGTGGTAAGAGGATGAGGTTGCACCTCTGTGGTCCCTACAAGGTGATATGGAGAGTTGGAGAGATAGCTTATGAGACGGAGTTGCCAGAGGGCAGTCGAATTCGTAGTATTCTCTATGTATCATGTCTCGAGAAGGCATTGGGGCCACGGGTTACCACTTCCACAGAGTTACCGCCACTAGATGAGAGGGGACAAATGATATTAAGTCCCGAGGAGGTTTTGGATGCCACGTGGGAGAGTGAGCAAATTTTGCAGCATTCTGGTTTGCGGTTGCTTGAGATTTCCATTGTAGAGGTTGATTTTGGCTTGGGAAATATGAACTAAGTTGGTGGCTATGTTTCTTGTGTCGGTGGCCAAGTTTTTTGTCAAAAGAGGTTGAGTTTGGCAGTGTGGGACGAAGTCATTTCCTTGTTGGACCAAGTTGAATGTTGTAGGGGTCGATTTTTTGTGTTGGAGGCCAAACAACTACTTGGTTGGGCCGATTTTTGTGTGTTGGTTGAGATACCTTCATATGTTGGGCGAGTTCATTGTTGGAGGGGCAAGTTTTCTCCTAATGGGGTCGATTTCCTATCTTTTGGGTTGTGTTTACTCATAGGAGGCTGCAACATTCTTTTGGGAGCATATATCTTCAAAAAAAGTGGAGTTTACCTACAAAGGAGTCGTATTTCTTAGCTGGAGTTGTCAATATACATTGTTGGGCTTGTTACGTGACAATGGGAGCTAAAATGACTTCTTGTAGTAGACAATCCTCTTGGGAGGGAATTCTTGGTATCCTGGGGAGTTGTACTCTGTTGTAGAGGTGGGCCTAAACTCTTTGGGACTACCATCTATGTCACTAGGTTAGATGAATCAATAATAGCAGCTCTAATCGATGTCATTGTATGAGTTTTCACTGAGTATTTGTCACTATTAGTCTCTTATTACCTATATATATATCCCATTCTATTGGACATCGAAACCATGATCATCTATTGCATACACAACATGAAAATATAAACCAACAACATACAAAAATAATAGCAGGAAAGTGGGGTTTCATGGTGGGTTTTGAGGTGGCTAGCAAATTGTTTGACAAAATGTCTACACTATTGAACTAAGAAAAAAGTCAAAAAAAATAAGTGGGGATTTTACAAATCCATCGTAGGGGCTGCTAAGGCCATAATTCATGACCAAGACTTGTCGATGTTTTGCTGGGAAAAAGCATGCAACACAACAGTGTACATCCATAATAGGTGTACTCACAAGATCTTGGAGGACAAGACACTAGAGGAAGCATTCACCTGTGTGAAGCCAGAGGTGAACCATTTTCGCATCTTTGGTTGTCCAGTCTACATCTAGGTACCTGTAGGGAAGAGGACTAAGTTGAATCCCTCCAATAGGAAGGGTTTATTTGTGGGTTACATTGAGACTTCAAAGGCTTACAGGTCTATATTCCAAAGCAGAGGAAGACATTAGTAAGAAAGGATGTAAAGTTTGAGGAGGACTTCAAATCTAGGAAGTCACATGAACCTATTCCATTGACATAGAATGAAGAGTGGGAGGCTCCAAAGGTTGAGCCAGGGTCACAAAAGACACCAGCAATTTCCATTTCAGGACAACAACCTTCAAGTGAGGAGGAGACATTAACCCCTTCTAGTTATGTCAAGAGACCTCGATGGTTCACTCAGACATTGAGGGATGCTCAGGAGTATGTTGGGGTTCCTAGGAGCACATTTAGGGAGAGCAAGCCTCCGAAGAAGTTTCCAAACTACATGGCATTGATGAGCAGCATCATAGATTCAGAGTCTTCTAGTTTTCAAGAGAGAGCAAACCAGCAGTTTTGGAGGGATGCCATGGTGGAGGAGTACACCTCCAGGATGTTTGGAACAGATGTCAAGACCAAAGGGGAAGTCAGTAGTAAATTCCATGCGGCTCTACAAAATCAAGCACGTTGAAGATTGATACATCGAAAAGTTCAAGGAAAGGTTGCAGAATGTGGTGAGTACCTGCACAAGAGATCTAGCTAGCAGAAGAACGAACGCAGCTTGCAAAACTAAGAAGATGAGAGAAAAATTAAAGAGAAAATAATAGAAAATATATTAACCAAATGAATGAATGATAATTTACACATGATATACTCTGTATAGCTCAACTAATGCACAATGGAAGAGAAGCCAATGTGCCATGGTGGTGGTCTAGAGAGATATGGACACATACGGGCAGTTACCGGAGTTAACTGCCACCTAGTCCTAGTTAACTAGTCATGCAGTCTTCAGTTAATCGAGTCACATGTGTGGAAATGAGAGAAGCACATGCAACTACTGGTGATAAAACCAAGGTTGTCATGCATGAGTGACTTCCACTAGTCCAAGTAAGTGTAATTGGATTTAAACTAAAGAGAATATTCTCCTAGAATGTAGGAGAGGTTCCTAAAAAAATAGGAGACCCTCAATAATCACTAATAAGCATAGGAAAATAAGGAAAAAATATCCTAGGTGTGTGTAATATCTTCAACACCCCCCTGAACACTATTATGGGGTAATGAAGAATGGGTCCCGACAACAAGGGCCATGTTAGGTACCCATGAACAATGCAACTAATGAACATTAAAGAAATAAAGTAAGGAAAGAGGGAAAACCTCATAGGAAAAAACCCCCCTCAAAGTGCAATGTATCAAAAGAAGAGAAAGACAGTTGCTAGGAAACTGTGTCCTTCACTCTAAGACGATCGCACAGAGAGTAAAAATTCTGCTTAGTGAAAGTCTTGGTGAAAATGTCAGCAGTCTATTCAGAGGAAGGACAGAACTGCAAGTCAATGATCCTCTCTTGGACTAGATCTCTAATGTAGTGCATATAGATCTCGATAACCTTTGTCCGTTGTTGTTGCATTGAGTCTCTGCAAAACTTGAGAGTACTCTGGTTGTCACACCAAATGACAGTTGCTCTATGGAATTGGATGCCCAACTTTGTAAGGAATTTATGTAGCCACAAGGTCTGGATGGTAGTGTTAACTACTCCTCTATATTCAACCTCGGTTGAAGATAAAGCAATAGCAGGCTGCTTCTTGCTCGACCAACAGATAGGCCCTGAACCCAAATTGAGAGTGTATCTGGATGTGGACTTGTGAACAGTGTTGTTGCCTACCTAGTCAGAATTTGTGAAGCCTATGAGATCCAACTTGCAACCTGTTGCATGGTGGATCCCATCACTAATGGTTCATCGAACTACCGAAGGATACGTTTTACAGTCTTCCAATGTAACTCATGCGGCTACTGCATGTACTTGGAGACTACTCCCACTACATATGATAGGTCTGGTCGGGAGTGAGAGAGAGACAACAAAATCCCCACTAGTTTTCTATACAGAGTGTTGTCAACAAGTGGAGTGTCCCTGCCATCCTCAAGTCTCACCCCAAATAGGAAGGGGGTAGGGGCAGACTTGCAGTCTGTCATGTGAAATCTTTCCATGAGATCATGAGCATACTTGGTTTGAGATATCTTGATGCCTAAAGCATCCTGACTAATCTCGAGACCAAGGAAGTAATGGAGTGGACCCATGTCAGTCATTAAAAACCTGTCATGTAGAATCCTCTTCACCACAACAATCGATGAAGTTGAGCAACCAGTGATCAAAAGATCATCCACATAAAGAACTAGAATCATAAGTGAATCAGTAGTCCTGAGCATGTAGACATTTGGATCAGATTCACATCTCACAAAATTCAGGGACAACAAATAGGAGTCCATCTTGGTGTACCATGCTCTCGACCCCTGGTTGAGGCCATAGAGAGACTTATTGAGCCCGCAAACCAAAGATAAATCATGTATGAAGTCAAGTGGTTGCTCCATGTAACTCTCCTCTAAAAGATCTTCGTGAAGAAATGCATTCTTCACATCCATGTGATGGACTTCCCATCCTCTGGTTGTCGCAATAGCAAGGGCCAAATGAATGGAGTCAATTTTTACTACTACAACGAATGTCTCATCATAGTCTATGCCATGAACCTGCTAAAAACCTTTGGCAACCAGTCTTGCCTTGTATCTGCTAAGTTGTCCATCCGTTGTAGTCTTGGTCTTGTAGACCCATTTGCATCTAGCAAGCTTCCTTCTTGAAAGAAGCGGAACCAGATCCCAAGTCTGGTTCTCAAGGAGGTAGTTGTACTCCTCATACATGGTTGATTCCATGCAACCTCGCCATAGGTCTGTGGGTCTGAAGACCGAGCCACATAAAAATGCATATGCAACATGGGCTCAGTAGCTGTGAGTACACGAGGCTCCTCGAACTAAGATCAAGTTCTCCTAAGATCCGTTGGATTCCCAACAAGATCTCTTGCATCCTGAAGAGTGGTATGTGCCCACTTGGGCCTCTGTTGTGGCTTCTCATTTGTCTGTATTGATTGTGCATCTACATGTTTTGAATCATATGACTTTGTATCGGAACTCAGATCTGAATTAGAGTTTGAATGTGTAGACTCATCATCTCGAACTGGTGGAAGGAAAAAAGTACCTACATGTGGCTCATGTGGCGCATGCAAGAGACTTTCCTCAAATTGAACACTACGTTCAATGATGAGTTGGTATGTAGAGGGATCAATGTATTTGTATCTTGTCACATCGTCTGGGTATCCAACAAAGATACATGCAGTACTCTGAGGATCGAGTGCTTTCCTCTTTTCAGAGGGAATTCAGGCCCATGCACGTGAGCCAAAGACACGAAAGTGGGTGACTTTCGGTTTGTTGTCACTCCAAGCCTCGAAAGGAGTCATGTCCTTAACAGATTTGTGAGGGGATATGTTTTGAATGTGATTGGCATAGTTAAGTTCCTCAGCCCAAAGCTTGGGAGGAAGTGATCTTGCATGCAACATGCAAGAGGCCATCTCTTTGAGAGATTTGTTTTTCCGCTCAACAACCTCGTTATGCTACAGAGTATATGGTACTGTGTGTTGCAACTATATCTGAACCTCAAGACAAAGATTTTGAACATCTATGTTTACGTACTCCCTCCCATTATTTGTACAAAGGGATTTGATCTTTCTCTCTTATTGAGTCTCAACAAGTGCTTTGAACTCTTTGAGATGCTCAAAGACCTCGAACTTCTACCTGAGAAAAAATACCCAAGGATAACGTGAGTAATCATCCAAAAATATGAGCATGTACCTTGCCTTGATGATGGATGGAAGTGGGAATGTACCCATGAGATCAATGTGAATCAGATCTAATTGAGAGGAGGCCCTGTGAGCCTTCCCTTTCTCGAACTTCTCTTGAGGGTGTTTGCCAAGGACACATCCTTCACAAACCCCTTTGGAAAAGTGGATATCAGGTAATCTGGTCACCATCCCTTTTTTGCTAAGTTGTTGCATGCCCCTGAAGTTCAAGTGACCAAAACTCTCATGCCATAATCTACTACTATCATCAGCATGCGTAAGTAGTACAGAGGAATCAGGTTCAATAAACTTAGAAAAGGTGTATAACCGAGATTGATGATTTACCTCCCCGACAACAATCCTGGAGTTGTCTTACATGTCGAATATAAACACAGAGTATGGTGTGAACTTCACCTTTTTGTCTGAGCCTGAGTGTGTAATATGATACATCGAGAGCAAATTCATAGAAAGTTGAGGAACATGGAGAACGTTCTCAAAACCTCCATGATCTAGTTTTACTCTTCCATTTTTTCGGCAACCTCAATTGGAGAATCATCCCCCATGGGGATAGGAGGACCATTGCATGCAGTCAAAGAAGATAAGATATCATGTGTGGCAGCCATATGGTAGGATGCGCTTGAATCCATGATTCAGGTATCAGGTGAAGAGTGAACAACAATTAATGCATGATGATTACCTTTGGGAGCATGAACTTTTGGCTTCTTCTTGGCACCCTCAGGAATTTTCCATGCATGAGTGACTTCCACTAGTCTAACTAGGTGTAACTGGCTCTAAATTAAAGAGAATATTCTCCTGGAATGTAGGAGAGGTTCCTAAAAAATAGGAGACCCTTGATAATGATTAATAAACATAGGAAAATAAGCAAAAAATATCCTAGGTATGTGTAATATCTCCAACAAGGGTTTGTGGCGAGAGGGTTCTCCTAGAAAGAGGGAGTGGAGTCTGGACTATGAAGAGACATTTTCTCCAATCGCCAAGTACACTTCCATTAGGGAAAGTATATCTTTAGCTTCATTTATGGGATGGAGAATACATCATATGGATGTGAGGACATCTTTCATTTATGGGATCATTGAGGAAGAAGTGTGCATAGCACAACCTCGGGGATTTGAGGTAAATGGAAAGGAATCCTATGTTTGCAAGCTTAAGAAAGCCTTGTATGAACTCAAGCGGGCACCTAGAGCATGGTATTCCAAGGTCAATGGATATTTGTTGAGTATGGGCTTTGTTATGTATGTGTACTTATGCAAATCTCACCACAAGATCCCCAAATCTTGTGTAACTATGGAAGAAACTACCGCTATCACCTTAGTAGGATCTTCCCTTGCTTTAGTGATGGAGGAGTTCCACCACAAGGGAGGCTTCCCTAGTGACCTCAAGGGATCAAATAGCAAGTTTAGTAGCCAAGCCTACTGCCCCCTGTCTTGGTCACCAATTAGTTGGTCTAGATCTAGGAAAGAGAGAGTGGTTGTAAGGTAGTTTGTTGTACCTGCCCAGAACAAGAACACTTTGCAGCATAACTTCCAAGCTAAAGTATGTAACAATGACCTCTTTAGACACTAGACTATTCAAAATGCATTGATTGTTACAAATTTATGGTGGTAAATAATGATATAACAGCAGTAAATAATTTGTAACAGTGACAATAATTAGTGCTCAGAAATGTAGCAATTTAACATGAAAAGTAAGCATTCATCAAAAACAAGATTATCCAATTGCTATAAGATATTTTTGAATAAGTTAGGCCACCTTTAGATGAGTGTATGCAACAATTTAATGTAGTTGTAGATGGTTGTAGCAAACTTTTATAACAAGAGCAAATAATATTGTGAGTTTGTTGGGGTTAGAGTTAGTAGAGTTAGTAAAGCACTCGAGAGATTCAGAGAAATGGTTTCAACAACTACTTTCACCACAATGGTTACTTCTAGATTAGTGCATTTACCATTCTAGGGCTATGGAGTCTCAAATGCATCCAAGCTTGAAGGTTGACCTAGTTAAAACCAAGGTAGAATCTAAACCCTAAGGTGCAAGCACATTTGGGCCTTAGGATTTAGACTTTGAAGAGAAGGATGTCTAGGGTGCAAGAAATTTTGGGCCCTAGATATTGTTTCTCCCTTCTTGTAGTTTCACTTAGGTCAAAGATCAATTGTCTAGAGCTAAAATCCTAAAGTGCTAGAGGGTTATAAACCTAGCAAGGACAATTCACAAATTTTGGACAAGTAAAACTTTGTGAGAGGAAGAAACACTTATGTTCCTATCTTAGGGTTTCAATAAAACAAGACTTCTTGCAACAAAATAGCAATTTCACCATTTACATCAACAACATACCATAAATTTGCAGAAAATTACTTACTTCCTTCGAGAAACCAAGAGCATTTAACCGTAATTATAGAAATATCCATCCAAAATCAGCAAAGCATCCACAAGAGATCATTTCCAAGCATAGTGCATGAGAGAGAAAGACCAAGAAGGATGAAATAGTGAATTACTAGAAGTATTACCCTACAAATGGTGAGGAATAATGATGAATAAATAAAAGCTAGCGCTAGCCTTTTTACATGAGGCTAGCCTAGCATATTTGTCCACATAAAATGTCAACATCAAAATAGAAGTGGGGCCAACTCCTCATTTATCCCTTTACAAATGCTAAAATGCAAAAATACATTAATAATGGCCACACGTGTGAGAGATGTCAAGCCCTTTTGGGCAAGGAGAAGACCTCAAAAGACCATGTGGCACCACTCCAAGTGAGTTTAGAGAAAATGATGTCTCTCCTCCTTCAAATCCATGCCAACCATAATCAACACCCATGTGTCCACCAAACCCTAGCTACATCAAACCCTAGAAGATGGCGTCATCATCAAAATAGGGCCAACATCTAGGATCTAAGGGTTGTGTCCAAGCTAGAGGGAATTGCATCTCGTCTCTGCAAGATATCCGATTGTCTGTTGTTGCAACGTCCATGATCCAATGGGTAAATAAACCCTAGGGTATTCTACCCAACCTATGAGCTTTATGCCCATCTGTGTGTCATCATCACTGAATCTACTCATATCAAGCCCATGTGTCCATCATCCAGGGTTCCAAGGATGTGAGCGTTGATTTCTAAGGGTGGTGAGTCACTGGATGACCCACTACTCTCCATCACACGTGCCAAGGTCTTGTAATAAAGGCACAATATCCTAGGTACAAGCCTGAGATGTCCCTCAAAGAACCATGTCAAGGCCATCCAAAACAAAACAAAGTATAGAACAATGTTAGCCAAGGTTCATAAGAAAAATTAGTCCTTAAAGCATGTAAAGTAAGTTGTAACTTAAGATATAAGCCATGTAAACAGTTCATTCAGTATCCCCTTCAAGAATCACAATAGCCCAGGACCCTATGTGAGTTGGAAAGTTTAAGTATGGGAGGGCCTTCATCCAACCATATTAGGTGTGCCACCTAGACATGAAATAAAAGACCCAGGTAGAAGGATAGGTCCCAAGGGAAGCAGGAAATAAAGAAACCCTTCAAGAGTAAGTGTGATAATGATATGGTTTTAAGGCTTGCTCTATGGCTTATGGTGTCATTGAATCCATTTCTATGAGCGCCTTTGTAGAGGGAGTGTTTGCTTGCTTGAGATACCCTTTCCACTGTACTTTTTTAATTATGAACCCCTTAATTTGTCTGTTGATACCCAGTTTATCATTTGCAAGTCCCCTTTATAAGGGTTCAAGCTTCATTCCTTCATTTTTATTGGGTTGTCCTTTATAGTTTGGAGCATTCATTTGCATGCGAACATGGGTGATTACCATTAGAGGGGTAGAGCTCAAGATGGCTTGAGGCTTTTATGGTGTCTTTTATCATTTAGCAATAAAATACATGTATAGAGTCGTTGCATCAACCTTTGGGCTTTCAACCCCTTCTTCTCACGAGAGAATGGACCATGACCCATTACCGAAGTTTGGTAAATTGTGAGAGACTCCAGGATGGAAAGTGTTTAAGTTGGTGGAGAATGGAACATTACCCTTATGAGGGCCCCCCAATAGTACCCATTTTCCGTGGGCAGTGACAACACGGGACTAGGGCATAGAAGTTGACCACCAAGGTGAAACAAGGCAACTGACACAATTTCCCAAGCCAGTGATCCATTACCCAACTTCAACCAAAGATCCTCATCCACATGCCCAACAAATTAAGCACAACACTTTGCATGAAAGGACTAACATACCTTACGGTGACGATGGCTTACCATCTCCCATACACTAGGTTGCTTGTATGTGATGAGTCTAGGTTGACATGTATCTGTAAAGGTGAATGAGGGGGGTTGTTGAGCTGCCATCTGTGGACATGTTGATCATCATCATGGTCGAGATCATGTTCTCCATTGCAAGCCACGAGACATTATCTTCTCTAGTTACCCCTAGGCATGGGGGGGTAACAAGCTTCACCAAAAGTGAAGCAGATCCTAACTAATATTATGTTTTTGTTGGGACTGATCTGCTTATTTTGGTGCTATATGGAGATGACATATTTCTTACAGGTGCAGAGAAGCTCATTGCAGGGTGCAAAGCAGATATGGCAGTGGAATTCAAGATGAAGGACATCAACATGATGCATTACTTTTTGGGTTTGGAGGTTTGCTAAAATCCAGGGGAGATATTCCTTGGGCAGGGTAAGTATGCAATTGAGATCTTGAAGAGATTTTGAATGGAGGACTACAAACCTATGGCCACACCCATGATCACCAATATGAAGAAGGTGACAACTTCAGATTCAAAGTTTGTGGATCCCACGTTGTACATGCAATTGATAGGTTCCTTAATGTATTTGGTCAACACTAGACCAGATATATGTTTTGCAGTTAACACCTTGGGTAAGTTCATGGTGGAGTCGAGGCAGAAGCATTGGGTAGCAGCAAAATATGTGCTCAGATATTTGAGGGGCATAGTGAAGTATGGTCTGGGATATGTTGGAGATGGTGAAGTGAAGTTGCAGGGGTATACAGAATCAAATTGGGCATGCAATACAACAGACGAGAAGAGCACCTCAGGTGTTGTTTTAGCTTGGGATCAGTGGTGATATCCTGGTTCAGTAGGAAGTTGACTTCCGTGGCACTTAGCTCGACAGAGGCAGAGTATATGGAAACTAGTACAGCATGTTGTGAGGCTATTTGGCTTCACAAGTTGTTTGCAGGTTTATTTGACCTGAAGTTGGATCTCACGTTGATTCACTGTGATAATCAGAATTGTATCAAACTCTGATAATCGAGTGTTTCATGACAAGTCCAAGCACATAGAGATCAGATATCACTTCATTTGAGATAGGATTCAAAAGGGAGCATTGAAGCTCCAATATCTTCTCACCGATCAGCAAATAGTTGATATTCTAACCAAACCCTTAGCAAAAGTTTGAATTATTCGGAGAAGACTTGGATTGGTGCAGAATTCCTTTCTCACTAAGAGGGAGTGTTGAGAAATGTAGCTCAAGCGAGAACTTCTTGAACATGTTAGATGTGAATGTGTGAGAAGTAGTTCGAGACAACTTCTTAGTGACCACTTAGCAAAAGTGGGAAATAATACGATCTTGTAATTTCACTTAAATAAATAAAACTGAAAGTCAAATTTCTCATGTTCTCCTAGTCTTAAAAATCTAAATGAAACATTCTAGAATATTAGTGAATTAGATTTGTTCTAATCTTAGGTGTACCCCTCGTTGTTGAGATAAGGTGGTTGTTAGAATTAAGCAGATTAGTTGCTAAGATTTGGGAAATTAGCTGCTAGAATTGAGGAGATTAGTTCTCTCTCAAAGCATAAATATGACAAGATGGGAGAAGTTGGAACACATATGGGAACACTTGAGAGAGGTGGAAACCAAGAGAGAAGAAGAGTGCATCTGAGAGGAGAAAATGCAGATCCGTTTTAGCAAACAGCAAGAGAGAATCCGTACAACAGCAGCACCATACAGTCGTACAGCAGTGGCTGTTGCCTTCTTTCTTCGATAGAGCCATACTTCTATTTCAGCAGATTATACTGCTCTGTTCTGTAGCGGTGTTTGGTTTACCATACAGCTGCTAAGTTACAGCGAACTGTGGAGGTACCTTGTAAGCTTTGATCATTGGAATGATAAACTGATTTGAAGGGGAAAATCACTATGCATGTGTGTTATTCATTTATTGCTTCCGCTGTTCATTTTCCAGCTATATGTGTGATTGCTTCATGTTCAGAAATATTCATTTGTGATTAAATAAGTACAAATATGATTTATTTAATTAAGAGAAACATAGGACTTCAGTCATCTAGGGCTTTTGGAAACTTTCACTAGTAAAAAAGGCACAATAATAGCAAACCAAAGGCCTGCTGCTTGGAACACCAGTGTTATCACAAAGGCAGACAAAGGTTTGGGTATCATCAACATTAGGCATCGAGTTGAACTTTCCAAGCCAAATGTACACTCATGCATTTAAGGATTGAAAATAATCCTTCCCTGACATCAAGAGTTTTCTAGGCAAAAACATTGTATAAATTTTACAATTTTCCAAAGTGAAAACTGCCTTAAAGATCAGATCTGATTCAAATCTTTATTACTTCAGTATATTTAATCAGTCAAATAATAATGCTTTCCCGGGGTTAACTAGCTGAAGAAAAAGACCACTAGATCTAAAAGAGAGCAGACCACTAAGACATTATTTCTAAAGAGAGTGGCACTGCATGATGAAATGACACTACAGAAAAGCAATCTGACAAAACTATCTTAAGCTTTGCTGTACAGAGAAGAAAATTATTTTTTTTATAAGAATGAGATATTGAAATATGACAAACAGAACTGCACTATCCAGTGAATATCAAATTCCAAGAAACCTGGAAATCTTGCATCTGACAATCTCAGATTCTTCATTTGAAGACTGGACAGAACATTGTGAGAAGGAAGAATGGCAGTCAGTGTTAGAGCTCATAAATGGACCACTGTAAATGACTTGTGCCATGCTTTATATACAAGGGAAAGCAAAGATCATAAAGCACGCCTTTCGAACTGCCCATTGCCAGATTCAGTTAGGACTACTCAATAGTTACCATATACGGATATGATTTGGTAAAAAATTAAAATCCATAACTGAAAAAAACAAATACAGGAGTATACCCTCTCACATATACAAAATAATGCAATTTTTCCATAATTTTCTCCAAGGCATAAGGGATTATGCTACTATGAAGTGTCTGTTGTATGCCAGTGCCACCTCCAATCAATCTATCCCTGGTGCAAGCCTTTCAGCCCCATTAAGGAAAGCCAAAACAGAGAGAAAGTGATGTCACCCATCTATTCGGTATGTATGAATAACAGTAAGTAAAAAGTCGGCATTCTTCGAACAGACGATTTGTTACAGTGAATGCTCCTATGATGGCCTCCATGCTAAAAATTTAAAGGAACTTTCAATTTGATTTTGTTGTTGTTGTGATTCTGTCCATTTCTTGAGCATTCAAATCAATTTCCATAGGTACAGAATCTGAATCAGAGTTTACTGTGCAATTATGTCTTTTCTTTCATCTTGTGGATGTAGAGGGATGCAAGTCTATGCAGAACTGGGAGATCATGCAGAGGCACAAAGGATTGCAGGTGTGAAAAATCCCAGGGATTGAATGCATTCTTGATTTTTCTCACAGAGGCAATTTTTTCTGAGGATTAATAATAATAATAATAATAATCTTATTTTAAGGTCACGGCCAAGCCAGCACACCAAATTGGTGTATGAGACCCCCTTGTTTGTGGGACAAGGGACCCCCCTCCGCCCAGCGATTTGACTGGTAAAGTCTACGAAGGTATACATACCCTACCCCCCCTCTGGATTTGAACCTGTGACCTCTTAAGAGGAAACACGTGTTCTTAACCATTAGGCCCACTCAGGCTGTATACGTTGACCATATTATCCGCAATCAGTATATACGGCCAGATATGACCATATCCATATTGAGGCCACATTTTTTCATTCCTAGGCTAGACATAGCTAATTCTACTACTATGGATCTAGCCAGTTCCAGTCCAACTGGATCTAAGGGTTTTCTGGGCAGAATCAGCCCCTCAAACCGGACATGACAAATTGCTAGAGGGCCACCTTAGAACAATGCAGTCCAATGGTTCTGTTAGTTTCCTTCTATACATTTCTAACTCATGAATTTTGTTATAGGAAAAAATGCAAATAAAAATGGTAAAGGAGTTCATAAAACGAATGGGGAGTGAGCAAGGCTTGCCGAGTAGAATTATAGTTTATAACTGTTAACTCTTACATGCTATCTGGCTTTGATCTTTTGTTCTATGTTTAGCAGTTTGGTGTGTGTGAGATGATCTTCCAGCATAGGCTTTATTCCTATATGCCATGTGGCTTTGGCCTTGTTCTATGTTGAAATTTTTGGTGTGTGAGATGATCTTCTAGTATATAGGTTCTGTCATTTCTATTTAGTATTTACAATAATATATACCATTTAGATGAAAAGGAATAACAACTGTTGTAAATTATTTTAGTTTGCAGGGTATATATTTCAATAAGAGAATTTTCCCAGCACATTCATGATAATTTTGAATCTTGGAGACAGCAAGAGAAGGCTGTCAGTGGCTGAGGTTCATAGAACAAGCCTGGAGGAATGTCAGAAGGGCTCAGAAGAAGGCACAACTCTGGGCCACCACTTTTCTCAACAATGTGACACTTGCAGAAGCTCCATGGAACTAACCGACAGCTCACCGGCTGACAATGACAATAACAATATGGACCCAGTGGGACTTAAGAGAAGCAGAGGAGGGCATGAAGAGCAATTGTGACACAGATGACTAGTTGACTCAACCCATCACAACAGCATGCAGTTCCCAAACTCAACTCCTCAGGCCTCATCCTACACAAGCGACAAAGAAGCATTTCCCTTCCTTTTGCAATTTCCCTTCTTACTGCTAGGGAATTTTTGAATTATTTGTATAAAGTTTAAACCAGCAGTTCCCCATCTGTGCTGAAAAGATTTTGGTGTATGGGATCAATCCATATTCAATATAGTTTAGAAAATAATATTAGAAAGCTTACAGGAGTCAAAATAGTTTTGTAATCCTGGAACTCTGGACCAGGCAGTTTCAAAATTTTGGTTAACTCCAAAATAAATTGGTTGGAATTTCATAGGCAAATGCCCATCATGAGGCATTTTATCCGTCTAATACAGTTAAAAAGTTTTATTAAGCCGTTTCCCTAGACAAGGAAGTTATCCACCAACGTTTTTTTTACTGCTAAAATATTATTCAAAACGTTTTCATACCTCAATCTTCCAAACCCTAAAGGCTCGTTGTATTAACAGACTTTCTAACTGAATCCCCATCCACTATGGCTGTAGAAGAACAATGTACGATTGAGGCAGGTAACCAGTTCACATGGCTCCAAGTTTTAATACACACAACGCTGTAAACGAAATAGGTGTTAGCGGTCGCTTTATTCAATACATTTTTAAATAATTTTTAAAAACCGGCATTTTTTGCTCCTATTTCCAAAGCAATATTTTAGATATGAAGTATTAATGCAAATGCCAAGACTTTGAAAAAGGATGTTGACTATTGTAATATACTGCCAAATTCATTTAATGCTGAAAAGTGATTGCAGTGGCCAGCCTGCAGTGTTTGATTGGCATGTAAAATTTTAATTTTTATGGCACTGGTGGGTTTGGGAAACCAAACAACTTCACTTCCACGGTTCACTATCCACCTATTGCAGAGTAGTTGAGTCCAATGTTGTCAGACTCGGACTCTTTTAAGACTCTTTTTGCCCGTGACTCCGGAAGACTCGCAAAGAGAAAAACTACTCAAAATGTGGTAAATTTTGTGCACAAAAAATATACTAATTACATTTCCAATCCATATAAGTTATAAAACCACAGTCCATGCAGAAATTCATAAGATCATCTCATAAAATATCATAACACAACATTTCACCCTAGATATTTATATGCAAAATGAAAATAGTGAACTGAAAGATGATTCCATGATCAGATTCACAAATATTACTCAATTCAACTACATAACTTATAGTCTCATAACATAATTAGAAAATCAAAATAGACAGTGTCTCAAAGTCCGATCTTGAGTCTCATGCATGACTACAAGAACGCCTAGAATAAGCCCTCAAAGAGCTAGTGCCAACATCGCTAGACTGAAACAACAACTGTGATGAAGGTGTATCTGGTGTTTCCATTTGAGATAATGGAACACTAGAGAGATCCTAGGTCTCTTTATCAAGCCAACCCAAATCATCAGCGGTAGATTCATCCTCCAAGACCCAATCAGAGACTAGATTAATCTTATCTAATAAAATTGAATTCAGATCCTTTGCTCGCAATTGTTGTGAGCATCCAAAGTGTAGATTTTAACCTTGTACAATTAATTGTTGCAAATGGAATCTTAATAAAAACAGAAAAGATACAAATGGCACACACACTGTAACAAACATAAATATATCTATATAAAATATATAAATATAAATAATAAACAAATAATTGATAATTAACAATTAATTACTAATAAAGAGACACATCATATGAAAGGTCATGTCTCTTATGAAAGGGCACCCCTGCATGGGTATATATACTGTTAAATTTAGAGCTGCTATTAAGTTCTTTTCAATTTACTAGACAATAATAGCATAAGCAGGATCACTAAAAGATACACAATCACAAGGTACACAGCATTTATCCTGGGAAGCCCTCATGGAGGAGAAAACCCAGCAAAAACTTCCTTAATATAGATTGTCAATACAATGCCAAGATAAAAGACCAAACACAAGAGAGTATCCAACACTGAGCAATGTGCCTCTCTCTTCCTTCTTTCGGCAACTGCAGCTTTCCTCAAACTTGCGCACTAGATGAGTGACTTGAGTGAGTGAGTGAATGAGGTGCTAGCCTCTCTTATTTATACTAGCTGAGGAGCGCTAGGGTGGTGTCTCTTCATCAAGCAGGCCCGACTTCTTCACTTAGTGGCTAAAGCCACTTTAATTAGCCCTAGGGGCCAACTTCTCAATTAGCATCATATAATTAGGGATTGAACAATCCACAAAAGGGGATTTGGTCATACAAGAGTCCCGACATGATCAATCCACAAAAGGGGATTGACCTATAAGATAATAACTCAATAATAAGTAGAATATTCTTTGCAGTTACAATATTTCAACACTCCCCCTTAACAAGAAGGGTATTCTACAACATCATCAGGAGAGAGAGAGGGCAGCAACATCAACAGCATCTGGAACACTGAATGGCATATCTATAAATCATCGGAAGTTTTTCTCATCATCAGTAACATCATCATTCACATCATGGAGCTGGAGTAGCATCATCATTCAAAGCATGGCGCTGGAATAACATCATCATCATCGTTCACAACAAGGAGCTGGAACCTGTAACATCAACATCATTTAGCATAAAAGCTATAGCAACAACATCATCATCAACAGCATGAGGTCGGAGCAACAACATCATCACAACACGAGGTTGGAGCAACAACATCATCATCATCATAGAGCAACAGAATGAGGTAGGTGTAACAACATTTTGTGGTACTCTGACAGTCCCTAGGGATCTTCCCAGGAATCATAAGATTCACTAGGATATAAAATCCTAACGGAGCTACCACGTGGTACTCTGACAGACCGTCCTTACCAAACCTTCGGGATCTGCCCAACAATCATAAGATTCCCTAGTGTTGATCGCCCATTCAGCAACGATGGTCAACTCATGTGCCATGAAGATGCATCACCAGATGCGATTATGTTGAAGACAGTATTGGTTCTACTTGGGCATCTGATGCTCCAGCACAAATTTTTGTAAACGAAATTTCCGCACCCCTGCGTGGGTTGATAATGTAATAAGTTTGCATGGATCATAATTAGGTCAAGTACCTTGGGATGTTTTCATTGGGAGAGTTCCTTTCACCGAGGGTTTTTTATCCTCAGGTTGTCAACCGGGCTTTAGGGCCTGGCTGACTTCCCTTAAGTTTTTCTCTCCACACATGCAATAATTTCCTCCAAAGTGGTGAACGGCATCCTAATGGTCTCATCCTTTGGTAGCTATTGTTTAAGAATGTTGTAAATGACCATGCCAGACAGTGTAGAAAGTTTCGCGGAATTTCGTCGAGTCTAGATAGGGTTTTTTTTAATTAATTAAATTTTTAATAATTTAATTAATTAATTATTTTTTGAGCTATTATTGCAAAAACTGGGTCTTTGGGTTTTTGATAGGGGTATTTGTGCTCAAAATAAATGGAATAGCACCCCCTACACCCATAGACCAAGTTTCAGCTCAGTCGGACGAAGTTTACTATGTCTTTGTCCACTCAGAGTCAGTGTCAGTCAAAACAGCAATTTTAATTGCTAAGGTGACATTATCAAAATGTCAAAAACATTGTAATTTTGAGTTAGTGAGTGGATGTTAAGGTGGCAAGTGGCAAGTTAGACCCTCCTAACCTACCCAAACCCATCATAACCCATTTACAACTTAATTCAACCTCTTAACTCACCCCCTCACCTCTCTAGCTCACGCCCTAGGGGGGAAAACGTCCCCCTCCTACCCAAACCCTTGAATTAAGCCTTGAAACTTGGAGTGGGCCCCTCTTAGGTGAGGTGTGCCCCTCCAAAACCCTAACTAAACCCAAAACCTAACTCAAACACACTCAATTCACTCCCTAAAGCTCACGCCCTATCTTAGTTTGCGCCCCCTTTGATGGAGATCCACTCCCTTAACCCAAAACCTAACCCAACTCACCCAAAATAGCAAGTGGGCCCTCCTAAAATGCCAAGTGCGCCCTCCCTAGCCTCTTGGCTCATCCCAAGACAAGCCACAACCTTCCAACTCATCAATCCATCACCTAAACCCTAGCTTGGGCGCCCTCTTCTTGAGATTGGTGCTCTTGCTCTTGATTTGACACTTGGACTTCATCCAAGTGCCTTCACTTTGCCTCTAGAGGTATAAAGAGAAGCCTCCCTCACCCTTTTTCCTTACCAATCCTTGAGCTAAAGTTATTATGCTAAAATCTCTCTTCACTTCCATCTTCTTGCTCTTGCCATCTTGCCATTTCACTCATTGCTCTTGAGAGTTTGGAGCAAGTATTTCTCCAACACTCTCATATTGGAATAAAAAAGCTTTGGAGAATCATTGAAGCATCTAAGAGTATTCTAGTTGTCTTCATACATATGAGGTGATGTTGTATGGTTTATTGTTTTTATGTGTTGTTGAATAGATCAATGGTAAAGTATTTTGCTTGAGTAGGGTAGCAAAGAGTATTATTGCTAACTTATGCTTATTGGATAGCCTAGGGTTTGTAAGTATTTCCTATTCTTGTCTATTCAATATAGCTATCTATTCCATGCTTCACATATTGCTTTGAATCTTGCAGGTTACTTCAAAGGGTTCATTGGGATAGCATCAAGAGGAGCCTACCCTTGAAACCTTCTCACACTCCTTGTTTTCTAGTTCATTTTATTTGTTGCATCCATTTCCACTTATATTTCAGTTTCTAACACTCATAGATAGGTCAAAAATATAAATTTTTCATTTCAGATTTTCATCTAAAAAATTTCTATGTAAAAACAGAAATTTTTTGACAGTTTGGGTGTATTCTGCAGCATTTCCAGCAAGCTTTTGTTTGCTGTTTTTTGCAAGTTATTACCAGATCTAAGGGGAGATGCTGCTCAAATCCACATAGAAGACTTCCCCAACAGCCATTCTTGGTTGGATAACTTTCTCTCAACTCTTTCCCTTGTAAATTTCATTTTTCTTCATTATTTCATTCATTTTTTGTGTAAATAATAACAAACTAACATAGATAGTTGCCTACACCTTGGGGAGACGTCTCCAATATCGTAAGGCTAGGCTAGTTTGCTTCAAGTATTTCATTTATTCATTTGCTTCATTTTAATAATTGGTTAAGTTGTCCATAACCCTCTTTGGCCAACAATGGTAGGCTTGCCTCCACCTTGGCCATTGTAAGTGGTTTTTTTTCTTTCCAAGTTTTTTTCTTTTCATATCTAATAAGCTAATGTGTCGGCACCTTGGGAGAGTAATCCCCAAAATCACAAGGCCTAAAGGGAACTTATCTCTCTTTTGATATCTATATGCTCTTTAAAGGTTAAAATGATCTAGATAGTTATCACACCTAAGTTTCATTTCATTAAGTTTATTTCATATGCTTATGATTTTATTGCTAATAGTTTAATAATTTGTGATCTTTCCTAAGTGCTTAAATCTATTGGTTATCATAAATTATTGTGCTTTTCACTTTCTAAGCATATGATTATCTAAGTTATGGTTTAAGATCTTAGTCACTATCTTGTTTAATCTTTATTTCTCAAAGCACATTTCATTTTAATGGTTAAACACATACATGGATAAGTAATCTTAAATCTTAAAGTTTCTTCACACTTTCATTAAGGCAAGTTGTTCTTGCCCATTATTTTTGCAAGTTGAATACTTAAATGGTGATGTCATGCTATGATGTCTATTTTTGCTTAATATCCTTTTCATTCATATAATATTTTGTGGTTTAAGCAAGTACATTCATAAGCTTTACACTTTCAAGCATATCTTTCTTCACATTTAACTTGCAAATCATATGTGGAATGGTTGATGGATAATTGGTATATCTCTTGTATCTTTTCCACTTAAGTTTGATGTGTTAATGCTCTTTAATTTCAATCTTGCAAACACATTTTTATGAACTTTTTCGGTTCGGCCATGCGCTAATAAGTGAATTTTTAAGTGCCTTAAGGCTTAAACACCTCTAAAAGCAACCCAACACACTAAAAGACCCACCCGCGGGTCATAATAACACTTAGACAACTTTTAGGGGCTTTATTCAACCATCTCCACCATCTAAAATGGGTTTGAGGAAAACAACAGAAGGAAGTGGCGGGGGACCGTCCCATGATTCCGTAGGAGGGATCCTTTCCGGGAAGTACTCTTACTGTCAGGGCTGACCGTGGAAGCTAGGGTGGGCCTCGTTGCCTTACTATCTTGAGCACCCGGCAATCATTTGGCCAAGGGAGGAGGAAGCTTAAAGCACAAACATAGTTTAGGGGGAAGGGAACTTAAAATTAATCTAACTTTTAAGAAACTCCTTAAACATCTAGTTGCATAGATCACCTTTGTGTGTGTGGGGAAAGTAGATGTATGCTTAGTGAACACACATTGATGGTTAATTACATGTTTATATCTTTCTTGCAACTTTATGGTGAATGTCTATGATGTTTTATTGAGCAATTAAGTTGAATATTGAATATCTTGTTGCTTTTGCTTACTGTGGTGTGAATCAAGAAGGGGTTGAGTATCCCACTTGGAGAGGCATCACCTTCTTTGATTCTTGAGTGCTTTTTGTGGTTGCCAATGAAAGCGGTCCAATAGAGTAAGTGCTATTGGGGTATGCTTGGCTAATGTGTTGATCTCACTTACATCTTGTTGTATCTTTTGTATCTTTGTATCTATTTGTGTATTTTATAAACCTTGTAATAATTGTAATTCTTTTGTAAGTATTTGTAATCTTTGGTTTGGGGTAGTTTAACTTATTTCATATTGTAATATCTTTGTAATAAACCACCCTCAAACTTAGTTGACCCCATTGCCCAACCTTAGGCACTAGCTTTAGTTGACTTAGGGAAAGGGTTGATTGACATTTAGATTAGGCTTGCACTTTGCATTTGCTGCCTTTGCATCATAGGCTAGTTTTCCCCTTTAGCCTTTAACAAATTAAAACGAACTCCTAGAACCTTAACACTAAAATCAATCTAGTAACTAGGGACTACCCCCCTTGGCTTCCCTAGGAGTAAGCCTAGAAGGAAGAGGTTCCAGTCAAGGTGACAGTGTGGACTGAGAACCTAGACATTGTGTCTCCGAGGACACACTAAGTGAGTTGGACTTTAGCTCATGTTAGCAAGTGTGTATTAGGATGGCAACACCTAGGATTATAAAAATCCTAACGGAGCTACCACTACTGACCACAGCTAGCATATACATGCACAGGTACTCTGACAGACCATCCTTACCAGACCTTCGAGATCTGTCCAAGGATGATCAGTCCCCTAGGATATAAAATCCTAACTGAGCTACTCGTTGTTGGTCAGGATACCATAGTATCATCAACATCACTTCCACTTTCGAGGGAGGTCCTTTCGGACTATACCAAGCTTGTTTCAAAAGTGCTCAAACTGTACATGAGACAGAGTCTTGGTCAACACATCTGCAACCTGCTCATCTATGCCAACAAATTGGAGCTTTATAGCTCCCCTCTGCACCATATCATGAAAGTAGTGATATCGGATTTCTATGTGCTTTGACTTGTCATGGAACACAGGGTTCTCTGGCATCTTTATGCAACTCTGGTTATCACATAGAATCACAGTTGCTTCCATCTCCAGATCAAATAGACATGTCAACAACTTCCGAAGCCATATGGCTTCACAATTGGCGGAACATGCAGCAATGTATTCCAATTCTGTTGTGTTGAGAGAAATATTGGATTGCATCCTACTCTATTGTGTTGAGAGCAATACCGGATTGCTTCCTACTCTTCCATGAAGTCATGGTTGACCCCAGACTAAAACAACATCATGAAGTGCTCTTTCTGTCAGAAACACTTCTAGCCCAATCTGAATCGGTATAACCAACCAGTTTGAAGTCATGATCTCCATTATAACAAAGACCAAAGTCCAACATACTCTTAAGGTATCTCATCACATGTTTTGCAGCAACAAGGTGAACACGTCTGGGCTCTACCAGATACTGACTCAAGGTGTTCATAGCAAAACATATATCTGGCCCGGTATTCATCAAATACATCAACGATCCAATGACCTGTCTGTACAGCGTAGCTTCAACCAATTTTGACGAAGTATCAACCAGGAGCTTCAACTTTGTTTCCATGGGTGTGTTCATGGGTTTACACTCCAACATATCAAACCTCTTCAGTATTTCAACTGCATACTTCCCTTGGTTAAAGAAGATCTTCTATGGGCTCTGCCAAACCTCAAGACCTAAGAGATAGTGCATCATGCCTAGGTCTTTCATCTCAAATTTTGCAACAAGCTTATTCTTACAATCTATGATGAGCTTTTCTTCTCTAGTTAAAGAATAAGTCATCTACATACAGTAGCAATATAACTGGATCATCATTCATAACCTTGAAGTAAAGGTTAGAATTAACTTTACTTTTGGTAAAGCCCAAGCTCGTCAGGAAACTGTCAATTCTACCATACCAAGCTCTAAGAGCTTGCTTCAATCCGTACAGATCCTTCGTCAACCTGCATACATGAGTCTTTTTATCTTCAACTTCAAACCCTTGAGGTTGTTCTATATACATTTCTTCTTCAATAACACCATTTAAGAAGGTTGTTTTCATGTCCATCTAGCGTAACTTCCACTTCATCTTGGCTACAAGAGCTATGATGGTTTTGATAGAAGTGTATCTGGCTACAGGAGCAAACGTCTCTTCATAATCAATGTCTTCCTTTTGAGAAAAGCCACGAGTTACAAATCTTGCTTTATGTTTTTCAATACTTCCATCTGCAGCATGTTTTATCTTGTATAACCATTTGGAAGATACCACATCTTTGTTCTTCGGTCTAGGAACTATTTCCCATACATCATTCTTTATAATGGATTGGCATTCTTCTGTCATGGCCCCATTCTTTCTTTTGAATGGCTTCTTCAAAGCAAGTAAGCTCATTTTCTATGAGATCACACATCAAAGCCATATAACTGGAGAATGGCTTAGGTTTCTTGACTTGTCTCATGGTTCCTTCTAGGGCACCATACTTCTCTCCATCTTGAATAAGTTCCCTTGCCCAAGCTGGCTTTCTCTTATGAGAGATCGTCATCTGGGGAGGTTCTTGAGATTTTATCATATCATGATCTTCTTGAATCTCATCATCAAGGGAAGCTGTGACTTCCCTCACTAGTTCTGCAACTCTAGGAGCTATAGGCTCTTCTTCATATACTTCTTCAAGCTGGCATCTCCTTGATTTCTTGAGTGTTGCATCTTCATCAAAGGTTACATCTCGGTTGATCTCAATATGATGGTAACTTGGTATGTAAATTCTGAAGGCCTTAGAGACCTCAAAGTATCCAACAAATATTCCCTTATTTCTTGAAGGGTCCAGCTTGGTTCTCCTTTCCTTTGGAATGTGTACAAACACTGGACATCCAAATATCTTGAGATGGCTTACTTCTGGCTTCTTTCCGGAGAACATTTCTTCGAGGGTTTTGAACCCAAGTGCACTATGGGATAATCTGTTTTGAACATACATTGTTGTTCTTGTTGCTTCAGCCCATAAGTGCATTGGAAGATCTTGATCATGGATCATAGTCTTCACTGCTTCCATTATAGTTATGTTCTTTCTTTCGGCTACACCATTTTGTTGAGGATTGTAGGGAGTGGTGAGTTCCTCTTAATCTCGGCATCTCTGCAAAAGCTTACAAATTCTTTTGAGGTGTATTCTCCTCCATTATCCGACATGAGTATCTTGATTTTTCTTTCAGAGAGATTCTCTATCAAGGCTTTGAATTCCTTGAATTTTCCAAACACTTCATCTTTTGATTTCAAGAAGTAAACCCAAGTCTTGCGAGAATAGTCATCAATAAATGACACATAGTATACATACGCACTAAGAGAGGTTGATGGCATCGAGCCACGTACATCTGAGTGGATGAGCTCCAAGACTCCTTCTGCTTTACTGTCACTCTTCGAGAAAGGATTCTTTAAGTTCTTTCCTTGTGCACATCCCTTGCACACCCCTTCATGGTCAACCTTGAATTCTGGTAGACCTGTAGCTACCTTGCTCACATATGGTAAGGCTTTGTAGTTGATGTGAGCTACTCTTCTATTCCAAAGTTCACATGGACTCTTAGTGCAGTGAGTCAAGGTTGCATCTGAGTGACCTTTTAACTTATACAGGCCACCTTTTTCTGTTCCAACAACAATTGCATCTTCTATGTTTTTTCGTTTAGGCCACATTGGGACTTCACCATCTATGAATGCAACCCTGAAGTCTTTCTTATCTAAAGCTGAGATAGAAAGCAAATTCTTTGTCAAACCTGGTACATAGAGTACATCCTTCATCTTCATTGGGGTCCCTGAATCAAGTTTGTAGGTGGATTCTCCCACTCCTTTGATAGGGTATTGGTAATCATCTCCAAGTGTAACTTTCTAGGGAAAGTCCTTTTCTGTAAGGCTAGAGAGAAAGTCTCTCTGACCTGTCATGTGCTTAGAAGCACCACTATCTATGAGCCAAGTATCCTCTCCAGGTGACACTGATCCTGAGAGGGCAGAGAATAAGACATAGTCTTCAATCTTTTCTTTGATCATCTTTGTGGGTGGCTCATCATCTTCAACTGCATGGGCATGGTGTCTTTTGTTATTTCTCTTCTTGTATTCTTCTCTTCTGGCTGGACAATTCTTAGAAATATGTCCCATCTTGTCACAATGATAACATTGATAAGAGGAGAAATCATTTTCTCTTCTTTGACCTTTCTGAAACTTTTGGAATCTCCTTGGAGGGTGAGATTCCTTATGTAGGTGGGTCTCCTTCTTGAAGTGAGACCTTCTCTTTCCTCCTTTAGCATGAGTAGCTAAGGATTGATCTTCATCCCTTAAAAGAACTGCTTCTCAGTTAGCTACTCTTGCTTCTTCTTGAACACATTCTTCCCAAAGACTGTCAAATTGGAGTTTCTTCTTTCTTGCACAAATAGTTTGGATGAAGGCATTCCAAGGTCTTGTGAGACCATTAAGAGTTGTCATTATGAGTTCATCTTCATCTAGGTTGTCAACAATTGCTTCTAGTTGTTCCTTGAATTGAGAAACCCTAGAGAAACAATCATGAACAGTTTCTCCTTTCTGCATCTTTGTATTCTTGAGTTGAATTCTCAAGTTCATCTTCCAGTTGATGTTCCTTCCTTCATACATTCTTGTTAGGGCATCAAACATTTCTTTTGGAATATTCTTAAAAGACACTTGAGGGATCAAGTGGTTTTTAATAGTCTGCAATGATTCTCTTGGCCCTAACCATATCTTTCTGGTACTTTTCTTTAGTTGTAGCATATGCAGGTTCTGGTACATTTTCCTTGATGAATCTTGCAAGGCCATTCTCTTCAAGAATGAGTGCAATCCTATACTTCCAAGCACGGAAGTTATCCACACCTTCTAACTTGTCAACAAGCTTGGTGCTTGCAAACATCTTGACCTATAGTTGGGAAAATAACCAAAAATTGAAAGTGCTCAGAAATTAGATCTGAACTTACCAGGAGGTGTGCTTGGCTTAGGCGAGTAGCCTGGTGCAGTCTACTTTCTGAAAATCCAAATTTTACCCCTTGAAACTGGGCCTACACAAATCTGGACTGGTACTTCTGGTATCGGTTTTGGTTTCTTGGTTTTCTAATACTAGTGAAAACCAGGGTTTCACTTTCCGGAGGCTTTGGCCACTGAAAAGGTGCGCTCAAGCTGCCATTGAGTTCGCTAGGCTAGGGCGCACTTCCCTAGATGGTTTTTAGGCTGAAATTCTTTTCCATTAAAAATCCCTAATTTTCTTGTACGGCAACAGTGACGTTTTTGGTTACCTAGTGAAAGGTGCTCTATTCAGTCAATCTGATTCCATGTTAAATTTAGAGCTGCTATTAAGTTCTTTGCAACAATAATAGCATAAGAAGGATCACTGAAAGATACACAATCACAAGGTACACAGCATTTATCCTAGGAAACCCTCAAGGGGGAGAAAACCCAACAAAAACTTCCTTAATATAGATTGCCAATACAATGCCAAGATAAAAGACCAAACACAAGAGAGTATCCAAAACTGAGCAATGTGCCTCTCTCTTCCTTCTTCCGGCAACTGCAACTTTCCTCAAACTTGCGCACTAAATGAGTGACTTGAGTGAGTGAGTGAGTGAATGAGGCACTAGCCTCTCTTATTTATACTAGTTGAGGAGCGCTAGGGTGGTGGCTCTTCATCAAGCAGGGTTGACTTCTTCACTTAGTGGTTAAAGCCACTTTAATTAGCCCTAGGGGCCAACTTCTCAATTAGCATCATATAATTAGGGTTTGACCAATCCACAAAAGGGGATTTAGTCATACAAGAGTACCGACATGATCAATCCACAAAAGGGGATTGACCTATAAGATAATAACTCAATAATAATTAGAATATTCTTTGCAGTTACAATATTTCAACACTCCCCCTTAACAAGAAGGGTATTCTACAACATCATCAGGAGAGAGAGAGGGCAGCAACATCAACAACATTTGGAACATTACACAAAGATTTGGAACATTACACAGAGAAACAATATGACATAACCGATTTACATTTGAATATTGGGGATTATGACTTTGTATCGCAATTCACTGTCAGATATTTATGGAACGATGAGGGTGACATACCTCTGGATTCGCCTTGGATAGAAACACTAGGGTCTTTCATCTTAAACACGAAGAATTTTTTGACATTCTCATATAAGAAGAAAAAGATAACATTACAAGACACTACATCGGAGCCAGATTCAATAACACAAGAAGACTTTAAAGATATCTCAAAACTAATACTTTAAGAAAATCAAAAATTAATATCAAAAATGCAAAAAGAATTTGACAAAGTTATCGAAGACCAAAATGAAGAAATGTCTTGCCTCAAGGACCACAATCAAAAATTACTTGCACAAATCAAGAAGGCTAAAGGTTACGAAGCAATATGGTAAAAGATTAGAACAAGAAAAGGAGGGTCTTGAAGAAGAATTCAAGAAAAACCTCTCGGAGAAAAAAGAATAAAATTTGTGCTTAAAGAACTTAATCAAAGGTTATTGGAACAAATCAGAAGTTTAAAAGATGAGAATAAAGTCAACAATCTAGAAAACGAAGAATTTTCACATATAAAGAATCATAATGAAAACCTACTTACGCAAATAAAAAAGATTAAGAGTGATAAGAAGTCACTGGAAGATAAGTTTGAACAGTGTATCGAGGAGGAAGCATCAAAGTCTTCAAGTGAAAGATCCAAGTTGAGGAGAAAGGAACAAATACAAATCCAATTAATATCACAGCTCAGGAAGATGCCAATCTAGAGAAAGAAAGGACATACTCGGATGTTGGAGTACAAACGATAGAAATTCCAAGTGTAAGTTCATCAATTAATCAAGCAACATCAATGCATAAAGAAAATCATATACCAAAATCAAACCAAGAAAATGCTACAAGCATGATAAAGGAAAATCTTGTCACAAGAATGCCTTATCGACATCCAAACCATAAAAGCAAATATCTTAAACAGTCAAAGAATCAATATCATTCAGCTCAGGAACGACTAACTTATCGTCTGAAAAATATTGATACCAGCACAATTCAGTCTCATGATAACCATTCATCGTGGAAGTACAATGTCCAGCAAAAGATTGAATTAGGATGGTCTGACCATTTCATAATTCGACAGTTCTACTAAACTCTTCAATCCTTGTATCGTCAATCCTGACAACGCCAAAGACAGAGAATCATGCGAATACATCGCGAGCCAGAACAAAGATGTAAGCCTCTCCATAAATATGCTTTGAGGACAAAGCACTTCTAAAGGGGAAGGCGATGTAACAAACACAAATATATATATATATATATAATAAACGAATAATTGATAATTAACAATTAATTACTAATGAAAAGACACCTCATATGAAAGGTCATGTCTCTTATGAAAGGGCACCCCTATATGGGTGTATATAGAACCATCATTTCTCATTTGTAACCATCCCATTTCTCATGTTTTACTCATACATTTTATATATATTGTTATCCATATGGATTTTCACATTGTGTTCCAAGTATTTTGGAAATTTAACTCGTGAGCCAAATTTGGTTCACCACACACATTACACAGAGATTTTACCCAGGAAACCCAAACCAGGAAAACCAACAACCTATTTAGAGCCTCACCTCTAATTCTTTATTCATGATCTTCATTGTTTACAATACAATATATATAGGATCCCGCGACATCCAAAACCCCTAATCAATTGACTCAACAACCCTAATTCCTTAACCAGAATTAGAAAACCATCAACAAAAACCATGTGCCAAAAAACCGTTAAAAAACAAATGCTAAAAACCACCAAAAAGAAATTTTGGGGGACTCTGCCCCCCTGTGACCCCCCCGCGCACCCTGCGCAACACAAATACTAGGTTCGATTGTGCAAAGAATATAACACATCCCCAACAATCTCCCACTTGTTGTTTTCTTTGCACATAGTGAGTCACAAGATTACATAGTCAACAATCCATGGCAGAAATGCCATTGTCTCTCTACACTAGGAGAACTTGTTAGTGATCACAAATTTTGTCAATGAATCTACAACATTCTTCAAAGTGTCCACCTTCATCAACAACACTTTGTTTTCAACCATGTCTCTCACAAAGTGATACTGAACATCAATATGCTTTGTCTTTGAATGATAAGTCAGGTTCTTTGCCAGAAAGATAGCACTCTCACTATCACAATCTATCCTTACAGCTTGCTATACCAACCCAATACCTGAACACAATCTTTGTAACCATAATGTTGCCTTGCTTGCATGAGTGGTTGTCGTGTATTCAGCGTCTCTAGTTGAGAGTGCCACTACAGCCTATCTTATTCTCATCCAACTGAATGCTCCTTCAAACAGGTTAAACACATACCCACTTGTAAATCTTTTGTGATCCAGATCTCCAACCCAATCTGCATCAACAAACCCATGTATGTCCAACACTCTATCCAATCCTGGACTTCCTTGGTAGAACAATCCATAACTAGTAGTGCCACGCAAATACCTAAAAACCCTCTTAACTACTGTCCAATGCTCCTTCCCTGGTTTTGACATATACCTGCTCAAAACTCTTATTGCATGTGCAATGTCCAGTCTAGTACAGACCATTGCATACATCAAATTGCCACTAGCATATGGAACACGAAACATGTCCTCTTCCTCTTCTCGTGTCTTAAGACACTAATCCGCAGATAACTTTACACCTATAGGAATAGGAACCCTAACCGGTTTACATTCCTACATATTAAACCTCTACAATATTGTCTCGACATATTTCCTCTTATTTAACCAGACTTTCTTGTTTGCCCAATCTCTTTTAATTTCCATGCCCAAAATGAAATTTGTAGCACCAAGATCCTTCATGTCAAATTTAAAGGACAACTAAGTTTTCACATCCTAAATAATCTCCTTGTCGTTTCCTATCAACAATATATCATCCACATACAAGAGCAAATAAATAATACGATCACGATTAATTTGAAATACACACGGTGATCAGCTTTGCTCCTTGTGAAGCCAAGTCCCAACATATAAGTATCAAATTTTTTATATCACATCCTTGGTAATTGTTTTAACCCACACACGGACTTTTTCAGCCTGCATACCAATCCTTTCTTTCCCTTCACCAAAAATCATTTTGGCTACTTCATGTAGATTTCTTCTTCCAGATGCCAATGTAGGAATGTTGTCTTCACATCCATCTCTTATAATACTTCAAAATCAAAAGCAGCAGCAACAGATAAAAGAAATCTAATAGAAGTTCACTTGGAAAAATGATGCATTGAAAACAAAGGTGCAGCACACCCTCTACAAAGGGAACCCATAAATGAGACAATATGAACCCTTGTATGTCATCAACCCCATGCCCAAAAGTCTTTCCCCCATCCACTTCATCTTCTCCACATGACTTAAAGAGGTTTCCACCTAGGAAACACTCCTTGACTTAAGGATCGATTCACCCAATAGGTCACCTTGTCAACCCTCCCATACCTAAACTTGGCAAATTGCATAAGGTCTTTAAGCACTTGTTTAATTTGTTGAGGTAGTTTTTGATGTACATGCTTAGATGGCTCTATTAAATGTGAATTTACTTGCCATGCTGCTTTAACTGGAGAGATCCTTGGAGGGCGTACTCGTTTGTCTTTGCAAGACCTTGTTGATGAACATTTTGGAGGAACAAGCCTAGCTTGGGCCTTCATTAGGGCAAGAAGCCCATCGGTTGGATGCCATGGCCCAGACCTTGGGGCAGTATAGAAGATGAACGTTGCCTTTGGAGGCAAAGGAAGAGACCTTAGAGGACCTCACCTCCACCTTGCAATCCCAACGATTTGTCTTTGGAGGCTAAAACGTCACCTTGGAAGGTTTGAGGTCACCCTAGGGCTAGGGTTTTGGTGGTGATGGTGATGTTTGATGGGCACTTGGCATTTTTTATGAGGGAGACCCCTTGTACCTTGGAAAGAAGACCCCAATACATGTAGGGAATGCCTTTGGAGGCCCAACGATTTCATCCTCAAGCTCAACGATTTGCCAAAGTGACCAAGACGTCACCCTAGAAGGGGTTGACTTCACATTTTTTGGGTTTTCTTCATGTGCAAACTTAAAATATTTTGTAAAGGGGGTTGGCCTCATTACTTTGTGGTTTACCCTAAGTTTATGTGGACAAACACTTTTTAGGAGTTTTGCATAAACAAGAATCATTTTCATTTCATTTGGGCATGACTCTCACTTGGAGAAGAGCTGCTTGGCTGAAATTTGCGCCCCTATTGGGAAATATCATTCTCTCTCTCTCGTATGCTATGGTTTATTATTTGTCTTGCATGCTCTTGGAATTAGTAGGGAAAATATGCATTATGTTAGTTCTTTTTTCTTGTTCCATGGTTGCTATTGGCTAGATCCTTGAAGGAATATAAGGGCATATACCCTCTGTTAAAGTTTAAGCTATTATTAGGTTACCTTTCAATTTACTAGATAACAAAAGCATAGATAAGATCACTGAGAGAAACACAATCACAAGATACACAGCATTTATACTGGGTAACCCTCATGGGGAAGAAAACCCAGCAAAACTTCCTTAATATAGATAGCCAATACAACGCCAAGACAATGAACCAAACAACACATAAATTCCTCTCCCAAGGATGCGCCTCTCTCTCTCTTCCTTCTTCCGGCAACTGGTAACTGCAGCTTCCTTCAATACTTGTGCACTAGATGAGTGAGTTGAGTGAGTGTACAAATGAGGCGCTAGCCTCTCTTATTTATATAATCTGGCATGCGTTGAACTGGGGTGTCTTTTCACTGGCTGGGTCGACTTCTCATTCTGGGTGGTTATACCCACTTTAATATATTTTGGGGCCGACTTTTCATTTAGCCTATTACAATTAGGGTTTGACCAATCCGCAATAGGGGATTTGGTCATTTACAATGTCGGACATGATCAATCCACAAAAGGGGATTGATCTAATCAATAATAAATATATTTTATCTTTTACTTTATCCACAAAAGAGGATAAGAATATTCTTTGCAGTTACACAATATTTTAACACCCTCCACCAAGTTTTATCAATGTTGTTGGTTGAAAAAACTATTACAAAGGTTGTTAGGAGTAAAAGGGCTTACACCCTCCTAGATTTTACCTTGTTAGGGTTACTTGCTCAAGGGAGTAAAAGGGCTTACACCCCTTGAGAAGTAGTAGGTCTAACCTAATACAAGAAGACTCCATATAACCCACTTGGCAAGGCACTAATCATTTATTGCATTGGAGAAATAAATTACTTGCATTCGTAAACATGATTTTGAGGGATATTGATCTTGTTCAAGTTGGAATCTTTTCTTGGTGTCTTAAGCTTGCTAAAGCCACTAGGGCATCTTGATTGGTCTAGTAGTTTTTGAGTTGTAATCAATCAAAAGCTACAGCCATTAGGGCTGCAGAAAAACATACTTTATTTCCTACCTTAACTTGCATTTCAACCGTGGAAATTTGCTTGTAAGCCACTATTATCATTCGGCCGCTTATTGGTTAACTTTTTGTCGAATTACTTGCTAATTTTTGTGGTTGAAACTTCTTGTTGTAGAATATCTTTGCTACAGCCACTTGGTTGTTACAATTAATCTCTGAAAACACTATCTAACAGCCCTCTTTCACCGTCAAAATTTGTGCTTGAGCATTGGAAAATCATCTATTGGTTTAGTGCTTCATTGTCCAATAATTATTTGACAATTTTGATGGTTATTTCTGCAATAACTAATTGATTTCTTTGCTGATATATATATATATATATATATATATATATATATATATATATATATTTGTTTACTGCTGTAGTTTAGGGCAGCAAGCTTCACTTGCTTGTCCATTTGAATATTGGGCTTGTATACTTGTCTTTCTCTTGTCTCGGGTAGGTACAAATATCTTTTGCAGGTACTCAAGCATTTGGCAACCATTTACCCTCACCAAGACTTATTGCCAAGTCGCCTTCCACTTCTTAGTTTGACCTATAGGGGCATCATTGTTATAGCCCTAAAATGCCCTACCTATGCATACATGGCATTGGCCTTTCTACTTGCACAAATTGTCAAATTACTACTGAGGATCTCTCTTTAAAAAACCATTTTTTGGAGCATGTACGCGCTCTGTTGCACTATTGCCCACGTACACACGCATGTTGCATACTAGACAGCCCGCGTACATACACAGGTTGCATGCTAAACAGCCCGCGTTTACCTCCAAAAGTTGCAAGGAATTCGGCGGAGTTTACGGGCTATCAAGGGTTTCCCAACCATTTTACCCATTGTAGCCCATCCCCAAACCGAATAACCATCTTTTTGTCATATAAAAAGAGGTCTTGGGGTCCCATTCCATAATCAAGCATTAGAACAAAGAAACTTTGCCAAAATCCCTTCCCCTTTTAGCCCAAGTTTTGCAGCCCTTTCTGAGATTTGGCCTCAGCATTCCCCCTCCATCCCTCTCCCTATACAATCCCTTCCCTATTTCCCAAGGAGATCAGTTGATTGTGAGAGGTATCACGGGAATGATGCACTTGGAGCAACAATAAGAGGAGCCCGGACCTGGTTCGCGGAGCGTCTGTCGATAAGAAGGTTTTAACTTTTTGTAATCTTCACATCTGAATAAAAGAGTTTTGTTTCTGTCCCAAATATTGTGTTTTTGTGCTTAATTGACTAATGCATTTACATTTATGTTTGAACCCTAACATTGATAAATAGAGATAGAATATCTTGTAGCTTTGTTGTCTGAATTGTTTGCAAGTCATCTTTGGGAGGAGACCAGTAGCCCATGAAACTACAAAGGAGAAGGAGGTCTACACCAGCCGAAAGGACCTAAGGTATTACCTCTTTTCCTTCTCTTGTCTTTTAAGTTCTGATTGTTTGGGGTAGTTTAGAAATAGAACTGTCTTTTAAGGGAGATCAATGCTCTGCCTATACTTCGACCCAGTATAGTAATAGGGGGACTTTCCCTGCTAGCAATCATCTTCCATTACTCCACTTTCCATCTCATTTCCCCCTAGGGTCAACCCGGATACCCCCCTTGTGTAGGATTTCTCCTTCACTAAAGCAAGGGGAGTCTTACCTAAGTTGACAGTGGGTAGGTATTCCCATAGTTCTCGCCATCTTGTGGATTGGGTCAAGCTTTGCCCAACCTACAATTTGTGCGATAACATTTTGGCGTCATTGTCGGGGAAGATTTTGAATCCTCTTTCGTGCCCTAACAACATTCTGACAAGCTTTGATCCCAAAGCCTTTACCCCTAGCTTGCTTGGCGACTCCACTTGAGGGAAGTTCCCTTTCCCTTTTTGATGAACTTTCTAAAGATCATCTGGTGACTCCACAACCCAAGAACTCACCTTTCCCTGATTACCCTTTCCATCTTTTGATGAGCCTTGATTTCATCTGGCAACTCCATTGAGGTGTCATTTCAAGAAATGGAATTATGGCACCATAGGGTGAACCCTTGCCCAGAGCTTGTCGTATCTCGAAGAAGACACTTTTACAGATGGAAAGAAAAAAAGTTGTTGATGGAGCAGCTAAACAACTGATGAATCTTGTAAAAAGGTTATCTCAAGAATCTATCGAAGAACAAGCCCTTGCGGATGAAGAGATGCTTGAAGAACAGATCTATGAAGAAAGTTACCAAGAAGATCACGATGAAGTTTCTCATGTTGAAGTTCCGGACGAGACATTTGTATCCATGCTCCCACTTGATGAAGATGAAGTTTTTCTACCTCACTTTCCTCCCAAAGTTATTAGCATCAAGGAAAAAGCTTATCAAGAGGTTTACCAAACCCTTGAACAGGAGCAGGAATTATCCCATGAAGGCTTGATTGAAGAGGTGAGTTCTCGGGAAGAAGAACATGAGTTACCTTATGAATGTGTCGAGCGCTTCAATCGCTTAATCCATGAAGAGGATCCTTGTGAAGATGAAGTACATGTATCTGCCCTTCCATTTGATGAAGACATCCAAGCCTATGTTCCTCCTGCACATCAAGAAGAGAACATGATGAGTTATTACCCTTTTGAAGATCTTGATGATACTTTATTCCGTGATTTTGGAAGTGAAGAAGTGTTAGAGGAACCCTTGGATGCAATAGATCCTTTGAGTAATAATATAATTGACAAAGCATCACTTGTTGGAGAGCAAGTCTACAATGACAAGAAGAACGAAAGTTTTCCTTTAATTCCTTTTTGGAAAAAACAAACAAAGCGCTCTGCATTAAAGATCAAGCCCCTTGTGATGAAGAGGTGATAGAGGGGCATGTCCATGAAGAAAAAGAATTTCGATAAAGTGCATCTAGATGAGACATCAATGCCCATTCTCTCGCTTGAAAAAGATGAAGTCGCTCAGCCTTGCTTTCCTCCTACACATAAAGATGAAGAAGTGATTAGTCCAAAGGATGCAGATAGTTCCATGGGGGACATCTCAGACATGGTTGATCAACACCTGCATGATTTCATGCAGATCAGGAGACGTAGATGGGATATGGGATTCACTTTTGATAGAGATCCCATTTACGACATTGAGGGTGGTTCTCAAGAAAAGAGGGATGAGCTATCATCTTCAGAAGATTGGTCTTCGTGCGCATATGATACAGATGCTTGGCAGCCTGATGATGATATGTTCATAAATTTATTCCATCTAGTTGAGGATGACTTGTCACCATACACTCATGATGACTTTCAGTCATCCCTTGGGAGTTGTGATTCATATCCTTGAGGGTTCGGATTTGTTCTATGAAGATTTCCAACCACCTTTGTGCTCAAAATTTGATGGATACAAGGACTTGGTCATCCCAGAGTAGTCAAAGACTCACGTTGCAGAGCAACAGTATTTTTGTCCTAAGGCATTTTGCAAGGATATGCAGATGAACGGGAAACAGTCTTTCAGTAGCAAGAAGATTTCTTTCTCCGGACATGAGGTTGTCCCTTACCTTTTAACTTCTTCTCAAGGAAGCCATGTGATCTTTCGATCTCTCATCTTCTCTCAGTCTTCAACAAGCAGTGGATCTTTATGCGCAGATGGAGATGAAACATCGTCTATATGCAGTAGTCCTATTTAGTGATGGATTGATCAGGTTTGTGGCCATTATTTCCAACAGGATTTCCTCCCTGCTACCCATCTCCATGAATTGCTTTCTACGATTAATTACATGCTTACTTATGCTTATGACTATTTTATGCTTGACTTATCTTTGTTGTACTACATGATTAAGCATAGGGGGAGATACCTTGATGAAATGTTGAGCAGGTGGTTACACTGGTTGTATGACTTCACCTGACATTTTCAGGACCTGATCTTCAAGGCCCTAGGTAGGTAGGTAGGTCATCTTGCTTTCTTGCATTTGCATCTTGATTGTTCATGGTGGTTTAGGGGCATTTCATCCTTGATTTTCATTTTTCTCTACTTGCATTATTGATTTACATGTTTTATTATATAAAAAATACATAATTTTCTTTTCTAGATTAGTTGTCATTTTTGAAATTTTGATTTATGATATATATGAACGAAGGGTGATTGAGCCACCCTAAATTTTACGTTTTTATGTTTCAGTGAAGGCACAGGTCTGACCAAGGGATGTTGAGGTTCTCGTGCACTCTATGGCAAGTACATGTTCCCGAGTAGGAGCCAGATGTTATCCCCAATTTCTAGGGATAACTGAGAAGATGATGTCTCGAGGCCCTCAAGTTGCAGGCATGGAGTACCGAGAGACAGATGACTGACAGCATCCACATGCAAAGATAGAGACCTGCTTCACCACCGCCACATCCTGCATTCGTGACGATGGCATCAACCACATCATCTTGCTTCCGGAAGACGATGGGTCTTGCTCCATGAGGTACAAGTCAAGTATTGTGGTAAGTGTCACTTTAATATATGAAGCATTTGAGTATGTTGCAATTAAAGTTGCTTTTGATTATAGAACGTCTGCTTAGAAATTATGTTTTTTTGCCCTATTTCACATTGGTGGTTGACATTGGCCCTAGTAAGTGGTCACCCTTAGGAATGGGTTTGCTACTGGGAGGTCTCATCAATGAGTCATCATGCCATTCCCGATCATACTTACCATTTTTTACACTTCACCCCTTTTTCATCCCCTTATCTTTTGGGATTTTCGAGTGTAATGAGCCAAGAAGGGATTGTACCTCATTTCATGGGAAGAAGGGGTTGAAGGCCCAGATGTTTGTAGCTAGAAAAAGATAAAAGTCCATCATAAACCTTCTAGATGCTCACCCAGGGATCCCGAGGACAATGAAATGTCTCTCATAAGAAAGTGGTGGGACCCATAAAAAATAACAATACAAAAATGCCATCAAGGTAGAGCGTGTGTGGGCAATGTATTTCATGCTTAGGTAGAAGTCCCACATGTTGTCTTCAACTTGGGGAAGCATAGTGTGACTAGGATAGAGTCAAGGTGGGCAATGTTTTTCATGCTTAGGTAGAAGCCCCACCTTGGCTTCAACCTGGAAACATTTTAAATAATTAATGGCAATAAATGGGCTTGGAAAAAGGATGCATTGAAAACAAAGGTGCAGCACACCCTCTACAAAGGCACCCATAAATGAGACAATACGAACCCTTGTATGTCATGAACCCCATGCCCAAAAATCTTACCCCCATCCACTTCATCTTCTCCACGACTTAGAGAGGTTTCCACCTAGGAAACACTCCTTGACTTAAGGATTGATTCACCCAATACGTCACCTTGTCAACCCTCCCATACCTAAACTTGGCAAATTGCATAGGATCTCTGAGCACTTGTTTAATTTGATGAGGTTGTTTTTTATGTACATGCTTAGATGGCTCTTATATTAAATGTGATTTTACTTGCCATGGTGCTTTGACTTGAGATCCTTGGAGAGCGTACTTGTCTGTCTTTGCAAGACCTTGTTGATGGACATTTTGGAGGAACAAGCCCAGCCTGGGCCTTCATTGGGGCAGGAAGGCCATCGATTGGATGCCATGGCCCAGACCTTGGGGCAGTATAGGAGATGAATGTTGCCTTTGGAGGTGAAGGAAGAGACCTTGGAAGACCTCACCTAGCCCTTGCAAGCCCAACAATTTGCCTTTGGAGGCTAAAACGTCACCTTGGAAGGCTTGACATCACCCTAGGGATAGGATTTTGGTGGTGATGGTAGTGTTTGATGGACAAATGGCATTTTCTATGAGGAAGACCCCTTGTACCTTGGAGAGAAGACCTCAATACATGTAGGGAAGGCCTTTAGAGGCCCAACGATTTCATCCTCAAGCTCAATGATTTGCCAAAGTGACCAAAACGTCACCCTAGAAAGGGGTTGACGTCACATTTTTAGGGTTTTCTTCATGTGCAAACTTAAAATATTTTGTAAAGGGGCAAAGTAAAGGGGGTTGGCCTCCTTACTTTGTGGTTTAACCTAACTTTATGTGGACAAACACTTTTTAGGAGTTTTGTATAAATACAAATAATTTTCATTTCATTTGGACATAACTCTCTCACTTGGAGAAGAGCTACTTGGCTGAAATTTGCGCCCCTCTTGGGCAATCTCTCTCTCTCTCTCTCTCTCTCTCTCTCTCTCTCTCTCT
>SNQJ01S0009111.1:27541-57190 GCA_010110895.2 Picea sitchensis | reverse complement strand
TCGCTTGACGAGACCTCCCATCGCAGAAGGATAATGGCTATCCTGCATCCGTAGGGCTGGCGTTAAATGGAAGAGCTCCCGCATTTAAACCTTGGCTCAAGTTGAAGCCAGATGTCCCGCCTACTCCAGCTGTCACCCCATACGGGGCAAAAGATGGGGGTTCATATCCCGGTTAAATGCTCCTACAATGCAATGCAACTTTAACATGCCCAATCACCAAATCAACACTCCCATTCAAGTGAGAAATGCCTTCGAGAGACTCGAACACGGGTCACACCGTCGTTACAAGAGCGACTTACCAATTCGGCTACTTACCCCACCTTAGTCACATTGAACTATTAATATATTAGTAGGGATGTATTAATATATTGAACTATTAATATATTGAATTATTATTTTTGGTAGGGATGTATTTCCATCTTATATGATAGTCTTCAAAAAATTCTTAAGTGCACCCATCTCATATATATTTGAAAATTTCTTCACCATTTTCCCCATGTTTCAATACATGCCCTTTACTATTTATTGACTATGCTCCTCTACCTTGAATAACTTAGAGTATTTTGTTTTGATAATTGTTAATATATTAGTCACATTGAAGTATTAATATATTAGTCACATCGAACTATTCGTGCATTGGATAGACTTAGCAAGTGGATGTATATCAACCAAGATTAGTTTTAAGTAGTTGTAACTACTTTTCTTTTTGTCTATATCATCTCTTCTATTGGAAGGTTGGAGATTCTAAAGTTAATAAAGACTATATGTTTTGGTGTCCAAGATTAGTTTCTCCCAATTGTGTGTTATAAAGTGTCAAATGTAGATAAAAAAAATACATAACATTTTAAAGTTGATAAATGTTGGGATAACTTATTTGGATAAGTGGTTCTATAAAGTCCTAAAATATCCTGCAAGGAGAAAGATTTGAAGAAAATTCTAACTCTAATGATAATTTCAACTTGAGGATTATTATAAACAAATAAAAATAAAAATCTCATAATGCAAAATGAGAATCTCATCATTGCACAAGAGTATAAGTTAGGGATAATGACTTGGGTTACTAACCATGAGATGAAGAAGAAGAAGGATAATCATGATCAATAAAGTGTATAAAGAAAATAAAACCAAAGAATAAAAGCATGTCTAGGAGAGGTCAAGAAATTAAAAAGACATGGATGATATATATAAAAAAAATATACTAGATGAAGAAAGTAAAAATAGAAAATAAATAAGAATGGAACAACATGATACCCTTGTCCACTTGCAGAAAATAGAAAGAGACGAAAGAAGAGAAGGAAGGTTTAAAATAAGATATTTATTTATAACAAGAAGAAATAGTCAATAGATGTAGACAATTGATTATAAGAGGAGAAATAGGATTAGTGGATATTAAACCTATCTGAATTGAGTCATGGAGACTAACCAAATGTGAAAGAGGAAACACCCTCATCGATTCCTAAAGAAGAATAATTATTAAGAAGAATGAAGGCTAGCATGGGAGAATTCTAGATTAGTAATGACTTATAATGTATCGATGTTAACCATGTCAGAGATTAAATAGGAATAATGGACCTAATACAAGAGTAGAACATAGAATTGTGGGAAACCCTCCAACGTTGACTACATATAGGGCATGGTATTACATTGATTTGGAGCCAACTTGATGAAAGTAGTACGATTTTGAGATAGTATGCAACTAATCTAGACTAGAGACCTAACACTAGCTACATCTCTACAAGGAGGAGATAACCAAGTAATTATAAGACTAAAAAATCTCATGGAGGTGCCCCCATGGTGAATTTAGTCGAAGAAGGAATATAAAGTGAAGATACTCTTGACAAAAAGGTCAGATAAGAAGAGAAGACTAGAAACATAAAGGATGAATAATAACTAAGTACATAAAATCTAGCGACTATCAATCATACCCACAATAAATTATTTGGAAACTCAAAGTTATATTAAAAAAAGAAGCATGTTAGAAACTAGACCAACAATAAAAATTCCTATTGAGAAAGTCAAAAGTATCAATTTGTCAGTTCCAACTCCATCAACAGTAATTTGAGTGGCATCGATAGTGGGATACAATCAGATAATTCCACTCCTAATATATGAATGCGATAAATACCCCAACAAGAATTGGTTTATTTGTGAGAATATATGGAGCACTATATATATAATTGACAATACAAAGTAGATGGCACAAAAAAAAATTTCCCCTCACACATAGATCTTTTACATGCTTCGTGAATTTTATAGATAATAAAACAAGAATGAAAGATGAAATCAAGCAAAATTTTCTATCATTCTTTAAGACCTTAGATACTAAGGACTTGTAGCCCAAAAATTGAAAGAAATAAAAACGGGAGTTCGGGTCTGCAAATTCGCAACAACCAAAGTATGGTAAAAACGACCCTAACAACCAGCCTTTAGAAAAACAGTCTAAGCCTCAGAAAAAGAAGGGTAACAAAAATATGAAGAAGGAGACTAGAAAATGGTGTGACTTCCACAAAATCCCCTGGCACAACACTGATGAATGTCGCTCAAAACAGTCATTGGTGGTCGAGATCAAAGAAAAGGAGTCAAACCCTGATTTGGAATTTGATTCAGAAAATACTGGTAGAAGACAGATCATCGACGCAGACCCCACTACTACTATCATGACCGCAACAATTCAACCAGAAGAACCAACAGATCCTAAAGACTACACCAGGAGGTGTTCACATTACAATGAAAGTAAACCTGCAAACAACGAGTTTGGGTTGTATCAACATTTGTAAACTCCTTCCAAGGCTTGGGAATCCATTTGCATAGATTTTATAAATGGTTTCCCTACCATCCCACACAAAAATGAGAGTATCTTTGTAGTGGTCTACAGAGACTCGAAGATGGAAATATTCAAACCTTGCAGTAAAACTATTGGTTCTCTTATTTCTACCAAACTCTTATTTCCATGTGTATGGAGCCATTTTGTCTTAGTTGTGAGCATCACATTTTATCATGACTCCATATTTCTCAATTACTTTTGTTAATTTTTGTGGAAGTTTTTACACTATCTACTATGTTTTTCTACATCTTTTCACCCTTTGAAACATGGTCAAACCAAGGAAATTAATCATAATTTGGTTCATTCTCTCTATGTATATCGTCAAAAAACAAGTTGTGGGATCAATGCCTCCATCTATTGCGACACAATTACAAGGCCATCCATGTCTCTATTGGGAACTCCCCATTTGAGGTTTGTTTGGTTCTCATTGTATTTCTTCTTGTGACAATCTTGTTGTTCTTCCAAATCCATCCACATCCCACCAACATGAGCAAAATAAAATTTCTTCTTTTGTGTAGAACTTATCCAAACTCCACAAAAAGGTTAAAGGCATCCTCCCACAAACACATACCAGTACAAGGCATTGCTTAAGTGATATCAAGTTGCTCCACATTTTCCACATGGTAAGCATCACTTCAAAAATCAATAGGTTGCAAGCACAAGGGCTCATTCAATATGGTCCTTACACTATCATAAAACAAATGGGTCCTAATATTACACATACCAAGTATAAGGCATTGCCTAAGTGATATCAAGTTGCTCCACATTTTCCACATGGTAAGAATCACTTCAAAAATCAGCAATGTTGCAAGCTCAAGGGCTCATTCAATATGGTTCTTACACTATCATAAAAAAAATGGGTCTTAATGATTTCAATTTGGACCTGCCATTTCAATGTGGCATCCATGCTCTGGTGAATTTCAACAGGTGGAAGTTGTTATCACTCCAAGAAACTCCTTAGGGTTGTAGGCTAAGAATGCTTGGTAACTTAAGAAATTTAATAATCAAAGTATGTGTGGAACAATGGGATAACTGAGAAGGCTAAGAAAATGACAACTTGTTATGCATCTAAATAAACCAGTGCTTTGAGAGACCAGATATCAGTTATAGTAGATAAAAAGGTGTGAAGAATACCATTCAAGATAACCAAGTACAAGATATGTAGGGTCATACAAGACAATAAAGAAACATCTAATTCATATTCATGAGCTATACCATAAGATAACAATTATGAATAACTAAGATGAACAGAATTAAATAACAAAGTAGTGGAGTATATGAAAAGACTGTATATAATAACCAAAGAAGACTATGTTTCATATAACATAACAGAGTCAAAGTACATAGCCAAAGTATCCAGGATTGAACCCCTCTCCTATGACTGAACCCCCCAGGATTTATAGCCTTTACAAAGCAGTTTCAGATCCTAAAAAGATGGATCAATTATTCTAAAAACAGAAAGTAAAACAATATTTACAATAAAATAGGAAAAACCCTCAAGATGAGGTCAATCCATATCTAATGATCTCTAAGAGTAGTAGATTGTTGATGAAGTGCAGTTTTAGCCTCCCAAGGCTGTTTAATTTGGTCCTCCAAAGATAAAATTCGAATTGGGTGAAGTGTGCAAAAACCCTAATTTTCTGCCTTTGAAAAAGATACCAAAATCGATTGAAACACCTCTTCTTTCCCTTATCCATCAAAAATAGCCATTGAATCAAACTTGATAATTCAACAACTGTCCATTTGAAGCGGTTTCAAACCATTCAAACTCAAAAAATCCTGATCTAAGCAAAAATTCGGTCATTCTGGCCGTGACAGGCTTTCACCAGCTTATTTACCTAAAAACCCGCTCCTTAGCTAGTGAAAAGTAGAGCTTTCACCAGCTAACTAGCAAAGTTTAAGACGAGTTAGCTGGTGAAAGTGAAGCTTTTTTTAAAATTGAATTTATGAGTCGTGGAGAGTCCATTTTACATGCTTGAATAGTCGATTGACATCTAGAAATCCTAAGCTTTCCATTGGTACTTTCAAATCTACATTTAGAGCTCGGGAGGGCAGTCAAAAGTCCCCCAAAATATTAGGCATCATTTTTCAAAGGCTCTTTTCAATGTCCTTTCGTTTAGAAAATTTACAGGATTCGTTGCAAACACTACCTCTAAATGAGGAACCCCCACTAAAACGAATACACCTCAACCCTCATGGCAAGCTTCAAAATCTTGAATCATCGCCTTGATGTTTCCTGTGCATTTGATACTACAGTCAACTTCTCTATCGGTTTTTTCTACAATTACCTCTTGAATGCATACAAAATTTTTCACTTGATTCTTCTTGTTCAATTTGAGCTCTCTTTCAGCTTTTTCTATGTTTATTGCACTCTGTATTTTCTTTTCATTGATGTGTGGCAGTAGTGGAAGCTGGACCAAGATGCCATGTACTTCATGATCATCTTTCAGGTCAAGAACTGCATCTAGTAGATTTTCTTCTAATACATCTCCTGGTAAGTCTGCATTAATGGATTTTAAGCCAACCTCTACACATGCTTTCCTCTTCATGTGTACATAAGTCTGGGAATATTCCTTCACACCCACAATTGTAACAGCCAAAGCATGCACCTTGCCATATTTCTGGGAAACATCTTGGGCGACCTTGTTGTGAATAGGTTGGGCAATGGCTTTCCCTAGCAGCAACCCACTTCACTTCCTTGCCATCTGTGACTCGAAACTAGGTTGATTTGCACACGGTTGACATGGTAATTCTCTGACACAGACGAGCTGGCGCTGGTGAAAACTCTCTGTGTTACCAATTTGAACATGAAACCATATCATATTATCTATGAACACCATGAATTCAAAACAAAAGATATTGATTTGATGTCGCGGGGTGGCAGGTACTTTCTCCTCTATCTCTAATGATGAATCTGAATTTGTCATCTCCAACCCTCTCACTGTTGTCGCACGAAATCAAAAGCACGATCTGCCATAATGTTCTATTAAAACGTGCACAAACGTTATCATCATCATCTTTTGTTTTAACTAGTGCTCCATAATGATTATGTGATGTGTGTCGAGCGTGTCCCTTTTTGAATTTGGAACCATTAAAGTGAAATCCATGTTTAGCACTTTCACCAGCTTACTTGCCTACGGGGAGTACACCTTAACTATTGAAAGCTGAGGCTTTCACCAACTAATCATTAACTTAGCAACATATGTTAGCTGGTGAAAATATTTTTTCACAAAATTTAAAAACAACCTTNCTAGGGTACAATTTTAAATCCTATGTTTTGACACTTTTAAAATCTAAAAAATTATATAGAATCCTATTAATGACCATGCTATCACCTACAAAATGAAACACAATGACTGATTCATTTTGGGAGCTAACATTTGGCTCCAACTAGGATGGATACCTCCCTGTGAGGTCACCAAGAACCTAGTAGTTCTAGTCGCCTTTAGTATTGGGCATGGAGTCATCTGGCCTGTGCAACTGTTCCTCTGTAAACCTGCAACCTGCCTGTATCTTGTCTGCTTATTCATGAACTCAGCGAATGAAAAAGATCTAATTGCTCGTATGGCGAGCTTATTCCTCTACCTATCCCTACTGCTAACCAAATCTGAAATTTGGTCAGGTAAACGCAGATTTCCATAACAACCATTTGAGCAACTTGAAAACCATGATGACTTTATCTCTATCACTGCTTAATAGAAAATAACTAAAACATATTAGTAGTAATAAATAAGCTTCCAGAAATTCATACTCACCCATGGATATTGATGAATGAATGAAATATGGAACTTTTAAAGGGTCTGAAATATATAATTCTATCAAATCAACCACCGAGTCTCTAAAATCAATATCAGAAGCATTCTGATTCATGAAAAATGACTGCTCTTCAATGATTGGCTCTCTATTTGTAGATAGATGTCTTCCTTGATAGTTTCCTTGTTATCCCAACTGAGAACTGAACTGTTGTTGGCTGCCTTCACTAGTCTTTGTGTTTAAAGAAAACTGTTCAACCTCTGTCGAAGGAGAAAACAAAATCAACTGCTGATGTGAACTTTCCAACACACCATCTCCTTCTTCATATATGCTGAAATCCTTCTTTGTCTGCAAATCTGGAAACTATAGGCTGCCCTCGTCATATACTGCAGATCTAAAACTATTACTTGCTGATGTGTCAATCTAACAATCATCTTTGGGGTTTTCAGAAGGGACAATCTCGTCTTTATAAAAACCTAAGTTAGTAGATGCATTTGATACAATATCAAAAGCATAAATGCTATGGTTATTCTCCCAGATATCACCAATATCTTAGTTATAATGATAGATGTCCCTTATTTCAACATACTCTTCAAAGCTATCATTAACCACATCATATATACATTTATGATCATCTCTGTGCTGAACAGTAGAACTAAATGAAATTCCAGAAATAACCAAATCTTTAGAAACCTCAACAATTTCCTCTCCATCATTATATTTATCAAATATAGGAAGATCATGAAACATTTCTAATGACAGAGATGAAAATGGTGGCATAGAGTTATCAGCAATAGGATTCTGAGATAGATTTTGAGAAATATCACTTTGTTCCTCATCATAACTGCAGCCTCCCTTGATACACAAATCTGAAAACTGTGAACTACCTTTAATGATTTCAATGGATGTATGACCAACAGAAAAATGATTTTCATGATTCTTAACTAAAGAAATTAATTCTTCAGATGGATGAAAATCAGAGATAATGTTAATGGGAGAATCTTTAGCTCCTTTATTATCCATTTCTAGTTCGTTTTGATGGAAAATCACATTATCATGAAGGTCATTTGGGAGTTGCTGCAGGATATGAGGGAGAAATTCTTCTCTATTTTCATTTTCAACTTTATTGTCCAATCCATATTCTTCACAACAAATACCAAATAAAAACTACTCTGAAAAGAACTTTTTGCAACGCTCATTGAATACTCTATGAAAATTTTCTAAAGATGAACTGCTTGAAGGAGGTAAAGAAAAATACCATCTACGTGCATCACCTTCCAATGAATGCACGGACATTTTCATACGAACATCTTCATGCTGCAGATCTAGTAGATCCATGCACTCATGAAACTTTTTTAGGTGTTTTGCAGGATTATCTTCTTTCTCCTCTTTGAAGACAGGTAGAAAATCTCCCCATTCTGACATATGAGGTGCTAGATGTGGGAAACCATAAATTGAAGAGAAGTCCAGAGGTGCAAACCTACGAGCCAAAAGAGCAGCAAATGATTTTGACATTTGAATGTCGTGGAGTCGCCACTGAATTTGTCCTTCATGGAGTCGCTGGATAGATGATTACAACCATAATAGTGTCTAGGCTTTGTCTATCATCAAAGATGGATCTTGTGTCGTCTCCCAAGGAAGTTGAGCTTCAATCTCCTCTCTCCGGCAACGACGCCAATTTGTTATCACTCCAAGAAACTCCTTAGGGTTGTAGGCTAAGAATTCTTGGTAACTTAAGAAATTTAATAATCAAAGTATGTGTGGAACAATGGGATAATTGAGAAGGCTAAGAAAAGGACAACTTGTTATGCATCTAAATAAACTAGTGCTTCGAGAGACTAGATATCAGTTACAGTAGATAAAAAGGTGTGAAGAATACCATTCAAGATAACCAAGTACAAGATATGTAGGGTCATACAAGACAATAAAGAAACATCTAATTCATATTCATGATCTATACCAGAAGATAACAGTTCTGAATAACTAAGCTGAACATAATTAAATAACAGAGTAGTGGAGTATATGAAAAGACTGATATATAATAACCAAAGAAGATTGTGTTTCATATAACATAACGGAGTCAAAGTACATAGCCAAAGTATCCAGGATTGAACCCCTCTCCTATGAATAAACCCCCCCAGGATTTATAGCCTTTACAAAGCAGTTTTAGATCCTAAAAAGATGGATCAATTATTCTAAAAACAGAAAGTAAAACAATATTTACAATAAAATAGGAAAAACCCTCAAGATGAGGTCAATCCATATCTAATGATCTCTAAGAGTAGTAGATTGCTGATGAAGTGTAGTTTTAGCCTCCCAAGGCTGTTTAATTTGGTCCTCCAAAGATAAAATTTGAATTTGGTGAAGTGTGCAAAAACCCTGATTTTCTGCCTTTGAAAAAGATACCAAAATCGATTGAAACACCTCTTATTTCCCTTATCCATCAAAAATAGCTATTGAATCAGACTTGATAATTCAACAACTGTCCATTTGAAACGGTTTCAAACCATTCAAACTCAAAAAATCCTGATCTGAGCAAAAATTCGATCATTCTGGCCGTGACAAGCTTTCACCAACTTATTTACCTAAAAATCCGCTCCTTAGCTGGTGAAAAGCAAAGATTTCACCAGGTAACTAGCAAAGTTTAAGATGAGTTAGCTGGTGAAAGCGCATATTTTTTTAAAATTGAATTTCTGAGTCGTGGAGAGTCTGTTTTACATGCTTGAATAGTCGATTGACATATATAAATCCTAAGCTTTCCAATGGTACTTTCAAATCCGCATTTAAAGCTCAGGAGGGCAGCCAAAAGTCCCCCAAAATATTAGGCATCATTTTTCAAAGGCTCTTTTCAACGTCCTTTCGTTCAGAAAATTTACAGGATTCGTTGCAAACACTGCCTCTGAATGAGGAACCCCCACTAAAACAAATACACCTCAACCCTCATGGAAAGATTCAAAATATTGAATCGTCGCCTTGATGTTTCTTGTGCATTCAATACTGCAGTCAACTCCTCTATTAGTTTTTTCTGCAATTACCTCTTGAATGCATACAAATTTTTTTACTTGATTCTTCTTGTTCAATTTGAGCTCTCTTTCAGCTTTTTCTATGTTTATTGCACTCTGTATTTTCTTTTCATTGATGTGTGATGGTAGTGGAAGCTAGACCAAGATTCCATGTACTTCATGATCAGCTTTCAGGTCAAGAATTGCATTCAAAATATTTTCTTCTGATACATCTCCTAGTAAGTCTGCATTAATGGATTTTAAGCCAACCTCTGCACATGCTTTCCTCTTCATGCATACATAAGTCTGGGAATATTCCTTCACACCCACAATTATAACAACCAAAGCAGGCACCTTGCCATATTTCTGGGAAACATCTTGACCGACCTTGTTGTGAATAGGTTGGGCAATGGATTTCCCCAGCAACAACCCACTTCACTTCCTGGCCATCTGCGACTCGAAACTAGGTTGATTTGCACACGATTGACATGGTAATTCTCTGATATAGACGGGTTGGCACTGGTGAAAACTCTATGTGTTACCAATTTGAACATGAAACCATATCATATTACCTATGAACACCATGAATTCAAAACAAAAGATATTGATTTGATGTCGCGGGGTGGTAGGTACTTTCTCCTTTGTCTCTAATGATGAATGTGAATTCGTCATCTCCAACCCTCTCACTACTATCGCACGAAATCAGAAGCACAATCCGCCATAATGTTCTATTAAAACGTGCACAAACGGTATCATCATCATCTTTTGTTTTAACTAGCACTCCATAATGATTGTGTGACGTGTGCCGAGCATGCCCCTTTTTGAATTTGGAACCATTAAAGTGAAATCCATGTTTAGCACTTTCACCAGCTTACTTGCCCGCTGGGAGTACACCTTAACTGTTGAAATTCGAGGCTTTCACCAGCTAATCATCAACTTAGCAACATATGTTAGCTGGTGAAAAGCTTCTTTCACAAAATTTAAAAACAGCCTTTTGGGGATCAATTTATTTCTAGGGTACAATTTTAAATCCTATGTTTTGACACTTTTAAAATCTAAAAATTTATATAGAATCCTATTAATGACCATGCTATCACCTACAAAATGAAACACATTGACTGATTCATTTTGGGAGCTAACAGAAGTTACAAGAACCACCTGTTTGGAGGAATCCATTCATGTCACAGATATGGAGGCCACAATTCCACATTTTTTAGTGTCCATTTCCTAGAGATATCTCTTGATGTGCATACCATACCCACTAGTTTCCATCAACTCACCACTTACTTTGTGGTATGAAAAGACCCTTTTCCAACTGAGGCCAAGTGATTGTCCCAATGAAATTTTACATAGATCTGGAAGAAATCAAGGACTATTTCCTTTCAACATGGAGGAATTGATGAGACTTAGTCTAGTAAACATGTTTTGTATTTGTGTTTTCTATTTTTTACATTATCCTCATCTCTTAATCTAAATTGATCAATGACCCACTCTATTGTATTTTATTGGAAACACGGTCAACTTTTATTACTCATAATTTCGTACTTTATATATAGTAATACAAATGGGTGTATGTACAACATCGACACTCTCCTCTCTTACTTGCATACTTTATCTCTTGTTTTTTGTGTGTATCTTCCATTTCCTTGTGTTATGCATATATTGAAGTACTTGGAAATTGTCTACAACATTTCTCCCCTGAGAACTCGAGGGTTCCATATATGGATGGGATTTGGCATCCAATTCTATCTAGACCTTTCCACCACCATGCCCCACCTCCCCTTGCTCTTTCCTCTTTGAAAGGCACAAAACTCATTTAAATACAAATTTTTGGGTTGGTTGGTGCTCCATCAAGGTCTAGTAGTGAAAGGAGGACTTCATAAATAAAACCTCTATTGTTCATTTTATGTTCAATGTTGATGATGGGGCATGTCTTATAAAAATGTCCAATTGCTAGGACCCTATAGGCATGGTTTCAAGAAGAATACGACCACTTGTTCACATCATCCCTAACCTAGAGAGTGGGAACATCCTATGGAACACTTGGATGATTAGGGATTATGGAAAAGAGTTATAGCCATATGAAAGAATTGTTTACTATTTCTTTCCTTTGGAATAGACAATGCATAACAACTTCCCAAGGAAACAATTCCCTTCTATGGTTGAGAATAAAAAATGTTTAACAATGATCTTGCAGTCCATTTCAAAGTTAAAATTGGTATTGTTTTGAAAGGATGTAGACTCCTTTCCCCTTGGGCACAAGTCATATGTTATATTTCTTAGCTTTCATAAGAAGAGGATCTTTGTGTAACTCTTATGTTTCTCTTGTAACTCTAGTGTTTGACCTGTTTGATCTCTTGTAAATCTAGTGTTTGTCTTAAGTAACAAAAGTTTAATTTTAAATAATAACAATAATAATGATTTTCCCATCATCATTGGAAATTAGTAATGCAAAGAGATTGAATATCAAAGTGAGTTCAAGGTATTTTTCCATAAATAACGACATAAAAAAATCATATTAGTACAATTCTATGGAATCTTTCTATGGCTTTAAAGTTGTGGCATTCTTTACAATAAATGCAAGGATCAAAACCTAGGTTGGAAATTTATTTAATGTGAATTATTATTAGTGGGGACCAGAAGGAAAATTTCTTATGTCATTGGTTGTAAGGATATTGATGTGTACCTCAATTAACCTATTTTTGCCTCCAACTAGTCCATAGGACTGAAGTGAGAGATCATGATAGTAGGGATGACCTTCATTACTATAACTTATCCAATTTAATTTAGCTTTGTCTACAAACCAAACATGTGCAAGGATGAGGATGATATTATCCTATGGCTTGGTATCTATTGACCCACAAATGTTTGACTCAAACATGTGATGAAGTGAGAACTAACCGTCCCTACAACTCAGATTCAAATAAAAAAATATGAGTACCTCTACAACATTCAATCTCATTTTATAGAATTGTAATAAACAAATACATAGACAACCGAATCCACATAATTTACATAGGGATTTTAAGTGAAAACCCTAAAAGGAAAAACATTATCAATGATTAATCATTCTCTCTCTATTATTATTCTATAGAATATTGGATCATTGATAAGGCACTTGACCTTTTATAATCTCTCTCTCTCTCTCTCTCCACTTAGACTCATTACACTGTCAGGTCGAAGGCCATGGTAGCCTTCACTCTCCTTCACCTTGATCAGAAGCATTCTCCTCTTCCTTATCATGTTTTGGATATTGTCCTCTCTCTAGTTGTAACTCTCTATAATTTTTAGCCTTTCAACTTCTTGGCTTGATTCTAAAACTACTTAATGAACCGACTGTACAAATTCTATCAGTTTGTAATCATTTCCCTTCATGTAACTTCTCAACTCTTCAATTTTTTATCTCTTGGTGTTTGCATACAATTATTTTCTTTGGATTCCATGTGGCATATTTTTATTGGTCCACATAATCTTTAGGATCACACCCCATACCATTCCCTCTATTGTGGATTTATTTGTTTGGGATACCCCACAAGGTTTCTTCATTGTAGATGAGGTCCACAACTTTTTACAACCCTTAGGTTCTCCCTTAAATAATCAAATGTATGTGGAGGGAAACAAGTAGTGGGGAGGAATTTTCTTCGCTTTACTTAGAGGTCTAGTTCTCCACCCCATTTTCTATGTAGCATCCCCAACCACTAACTAAGGCACACCACTAGATTTTAAACTTCACTCTTTTCCTACTAGGTTGGTCTCCAATAGGAATGAAATCCCTTCCTCCTATTGGTCCCTCCATATTTAGAAACACCGAAGTTTTGGAGAAAGCAAGGGATGTCACATGGAAGATGAAGAAGCAACAAAATACGGTTAGAAGAATGGAGAGATAAATAAAAGTGTAACAACAGTGGAAATAAACAAAAGTGCCATGTGCTAGTTGGACGAGTTATGAAAAAGGCTAAGAGCATTGAGTGCCAGCAGGGAAAAGCCATAAAAGTAGCGGAATAAAGAATCCAAGAAGTGGCCAAGTGAAAAGTATAAATATGGAGCTATGTAATGGGAAAAGGGTTGGGGTTTTACTATTGTTCTTTTTATTGTAATGAGCTCTCTTGATATTCTGATTTCCTTCACAACACGATCTTTAGTATGTAATGAGTTATGTGAAGTTGTATCTTGTTGCGCAAGAGATTGTATTGAAGGTGTATGATGTATAACAATTTTGGAATGATGGATCTGCTAATATAGAGATGTGTTTGGGCCCTAAAATTTCTTGTTGTAATGATATGATATGATGTGTATGAGTCTATGGCCCTGTCGCACACTTGTTTCTTTCATTGTCTAGTTAAGTATTTGATCGTTTTTTATGGATATCTTTAGGATCTACTACATGTCCCTAATTAATGTTAAGGTAAATTTGATGTTGCATTCTCTCTAACGCACTTCATCATCCAAGTCTTAGCTACGCCTTGGGTGAGACTTATTTCCCTTGTAGAAGGATGAATATGCCAGTGTATTTAGACTACAACGATGCCTTTTTTTGGAAACCTTAGAGAACCCTAGTCTCAATATTGTGCCAACAAATGAATCTGTAGCTAGGACCCGAGATTTAAAGTGAGTTTTTAGATTATGCCTCATCGGATTTCAAATATGACGTTGAGAACTGATGGGAAAGAACATGTGACGTGTTTATACAGCAGGAAGTTGGGTTACGACACAATTTTTTTAGGGTTGTGAAAAGCATGGTGTTCTATTCAAATCCTACTAGCGATCAATACAAAATATTTTGGATTAGGTTCCCTGAAGACGTATTTCAGTGGTTTGATTGCTTGCAGGAAGCACTATAATAAAAAGATCAAGTCAAAAGGAAATACAACTAGACCATTGAAGGTTTAGGATCTTAACCATTTAGATCACCCGATCTATTGTGCTATGGAGTTTTGGGTTTGGACTATTCTGGAGGGTTATATTATCGAATTTTCTACAACAAATCATCAAGATTTTTCAAAGGTTAAAGAAATATTTAAAAATGGAGCTAGAGGAAGACTGTTGCAGGAAATCCCCTTGTGGATCAAGGTTTTATTAGTGGAAGAAGGAATTTGGTGAAAGAGGTGAAGGTTTTGGAAGAAGAAGACAAGATGAATGAATTTTAGAAGAGACAGATGAAAGAGTAAGGATAAACACCCCCACTAAGAAGAATAGTTAGTTGTAACCCCTGAAGAAGTTGCGGGCAAATCATAACCTATAACACTAGAAGATGTCAGATTGCATCAAGATATGAACACATCAATACAAACAAACGAGACCCCCTAGATCAAATAATTTCACTTTGGAGGTAAAGGAACCAGTCATGAATGACCCATTCCCCCAACGCCATCTATAAATCTGGTAATTCCTACAACAAATATTTCTATCAATTATGTTATTTCAAACCCTTCAAGTCTAGCAAGTTCGAGTAGTAGTAGTAGTGGAAGTGTGGAAATTTTTTCATTTGTTTCACAACCAAGACCATCAGGTTTCATTTTAGTAGGATTTTCAAATCCATCGATGGTGAATCAACATGCAGGACCTCTCACCTGATACCCTGAATTTTGGGGTAAATGTGATGAGGACGTTGAACAACATTGGTTTCTATGTGAATCCATTTGGAGGTCTCACGAAAATTTAGATTCCAACAAGTTAGTTGATTTCCAAACTACCCTAAGAGATCGGGCTCTTAAGTGGTACATGAAGGAAATCGATCCAAGGGCTCAAGGGAAATCTTTCACGCTCGCTCATGTGAAATAGTTATTTATGGTGGAATTTTGGTTACCTCATTTCTAACAACAAGCTCTCTCCAATTTGTGGGAGATAATGCAAAGGGATGGTGAGTCTTCTTGGGAGTAAAACCGGAGGTTTAAAGATGCAATAGGGAAATTATAAAACCCTATCCATGAGGATCATTAGACAGAATGGTTCACTCAGGGGTTTTTACCTTTGACGCGTATTCCTCTAACTCAACAAAGGATAACCACTTTAGGAGAAGCACTAGAACAAGCTATGAATATCGAATCTATGGCATGTTATCCAGGGAAATTTATAATTATGAGGCCTTCGAAGGATGATAATATTGTGTAATTGCAGGGCCAAATATTTGCGTTGACCAAGAACATTCAAGAGTTGACCCTTCCAACAGTAGGTCAATCACAAGTCTGGTGTACAGGTTGTTACACGGAAGGCCATGTGGATAATGAGTGTCTGATACTAAGGGGTATAGAGCCTTGTAATATAGTTCCTCCACTAGTTGGGCCAGCAGGAGGAGTTGTGCAAGTTGTTGCTACAACGTCGTTCCATGAGCCTGTTCAATACCATGACTTCCTGAATAATCAAGGAGGTTAGAGTAACAAGTATTGGGAGATCTACAAAAGTCATGGACATTCTTTGAGGAACTGTCCAATTTTATAGAAGTACACTCAGGTGTTGAATACAATGTATTGTGAGTTATGTGGTTCACCTTTGCACATCACTAACAAGTGCATAGCTCTGGATGAACTCATAGACAGATTGGGTCAATCTGCATTCAAGGTCAATGAAGGACTTTAAGGACTTGGAAGGAGTCACAGAGGCAAAAAAGGATACTGAGGAGGACAAACTGGTGGAAGAGGACCAGTTTGATGCTACAATTGTGATGAGAAAGGACACTTGGTGAGAGACTTTCCACTTCCAAGAAGACCTTGGTGTGCACATTGCAGGAATAACACTCATGCTACAAAAGACTATCCAAACCTTATTGTGAAATGGGAAGATATTTCCAAGATGATAGGTGCCAACCTGATAAATTTTGAACCTAGACCTATAGTTGAAGGAGAAGGGCCTAATATTAATATTGTCACTAGATGAGGTGAAAAGATAGGTGCATATGCATAAAGTCCACATCAACTAAAAATCTAGAAGGCCATCCGAGAAAATACAAAGTATGATCCTATGCGGAAAAATGAATTTTTTAAAAGTATAGTTGAGATGTTTAAACAAATGCATAGTTCTCCAACACTTGCAATTACAAACTTAAGATTTAAGCCAAATCCATAGCAACCAAAGGTTGCCGGAGAATCATTTGCATAGATGGATCCCTCAAGAAAAGAACAAAAGGTTTTTGATTTGTGGTTGTAACTATTTTCTGATATATTATATGATGAACAACTTACTGGGAAGTTGCAAAATAGAATCAAGTTGGCATTGGTATTTGAACGAAACCCGTAGCATTTTATTCTCGCTAATATTCCAGAAAATAATGCAGGTAGAATACAGAGAAGGAAAAGAAGATATGGAAAAGGCGTTCAAGTTGATGCTCACATCGATGACTATGAGATCAAGGATGTTATGTTAGATTTGGGCTTTGATGTCAACATACTACCAACGAAGACTTGGGAATCAATGGGCAAACCCAAGCTCATATATTTCCCTATTCAATTACGGATGTCGAATCAATATTATATCTATCATGTGGGGAGGATGAAAAGCATTCAAGTAGACTTGGCTAGCGTCAAAATAAAAGAATATTTCAAGGTGATCGAGAAAATGGGGGAGAAAGATCCTTATCCAGCTTTGTTAGGAATTGATTGGGCCTACGAAAAATATGTTGTCATCGATCTTAAGAAGGAAACTATGACCTTTGAATATGACGGCATGAAGGTTACTCAACCACTAGATTCTTATCAAGGTCCAAGATACATCAAACCAGTCAATGATAATATGAGGGATATGCCATATATTAGTTGTATGCTCTTACTACAGGAAAATAAGCAGATTACATTAATCCCACTGCAGATGGATTCTTAATTTCGTGAAGCATTCAATTAGTGGATGAATATTTTGAAGCAAATTTTGACAATTGACAACAAGGAAGGTATGAAAATTTCTCCAAGGACTGTGCAACTATTAGAGCAGTGAGGTGGATTGGAATGGAAATCAAGGAGTATCCAACATACGATGTTACCTCGAATCTGCATAGATTTCTCATTGACATGGAGGGTAAGGTTGTGACAGAACATAGAATCTCAACACTTGACCTAGCCCTGAAGTATTTTATAGCCATGTGGTGGGCTACTTAGAAAGGAAAGCTTTCTTCTTGGGATGAAGTCAAGCTTTCTATACAACATCATTTCCTTCTGCTAACGCAAGTACAACAACCGGGACAAGAACAAAAGCATAAGAGTTAAATATTATCTTTGGAGATATATGATGGTTAGTCTAACCTAGTTGCACACATTGATCATTGTCTAAAAGTATGGAAAGTTGCACACCTTCATTCCTATTTGTGGACACATCAATTCTTCCACTCTTTAAAAACAATACCCAATTTCTAGTACGTGCACAAGGAGACAAGAAGACAAATAGCATTTTGGAAGACACTTTAGAATCAATTCTATCACAACTTATCCTTTTCTAGTAAGACTCCTAAACTCGTAGTTGTGCTTCAGCAAATCAAGAAGATGTTGTTTGGTACAGACTTTAAGACTCAACATCCACTTACAATCTTCTCTAAGGATGAACACTTGATTGCATATAGCTTGTATGCTTCCTCTGTGAGAATCCCTATGGCTTATATAAAATTGACAAGGACCCTAGAGATCCTGAGGAGTTGGAGGATCTTAAACATTTAACCTTTCAGGAATCCACGAGAATAAGAAAATTCAAGGATACCATATCAGGTGATACCAACAACTCATACACTCAGCCTATGAATTTACAGAAAGTGAATATCGGGAGTGAGGAACATCCTAAGATGGCATCTATAGGGGACTATTGGAATGAACAAACAATGACAAATATCTAGGATCTATTGCAGCAGTATGAAGATATGTTTCCTAATATCTTTTCAGTGCTAAAATGGATTAAGGGAGATTTATGAGAAATGAGGATAAACTTAAAACCTAATGCTAAGCCCATAAACACAAATTGTATCGTCTGAATCTATGAGTTAAGGAGAAGTTTAAGAAGGAGATCAATAGAATATTAGCAGCTAGGTTGATTTTCCCTATGGATGAGGTTGAGTGGATTAGTCCCATTATGATACAGAGTAAGAAGGGTATCGATGATATCAAAGTTTGTGTTGACTACAAAATCTTGAACTCAACTTACGTACATAATCCTTTTTTGACTCCCTTTAGTGATGAAGTACTAGATCAGGTGGTTGGAAAGGAAGCATACTCCTTTACAGATGGATTCTTGGGTTATTACCAGGTTAGAATCATGGAAGAGGATAAAAGAAAGACTATTTTGACTACTGAGTGGGGTTCTTTTTCTTATAATTTTGTTCCCTATGGGTTGAAGAACACCCCAATTATCTTCTCTCGGATGGTTATTGTTGTTTTTCATGACTTTATTCACAAATTCCTTGAAGTATATATGGATGATTGGACCGTATACAGTCTATTGAAGGAGCACATAGTACAGTTGATGTTCAATCGTTGTAGGAAGCTACAAATATCTTTGGACATGAAGAAGTGTATCTTTTGTGTACCTTTTGGAAATTTGTTGGGATATATAGTATGCACAGAAGGAGTTTTGGTTGATCCTGCAAAGGTTGTTGTGATACTGAATATGCCTCCTCCTATGACTCCCAATTAGTTACGGTCAACGTTGGGTCACAATGGATATTATCACATATTTATCAAGAATTATGCAAGCATAATTGCCCCATTGGAAAAGTTGTTGAAGAAATTTGAAGCCTTCAGTTGGAAGACAAAGTGTGATCAATCCTTTGACACCCTCAAAGAAAACTTGAATACTGCCCCTATTCTGATATATCCGAATTGGAAGGTGGAATTCCATGTACACATCGATTCTTTTGGCATTGTTTTGGGTGCAATCCTTGCACAACTTGGTGAAGGAAATATGAATCATCCCATCTACTTCGCTAGCAAGAAGATTTCCCAAACCGAGCACAATTAAACTACCATTGAAAAGGAAGGTTTGGAAATGGTTTATGATTTGTAAAAATTTAGAAATTATTTGTTAGGAGGTCATTTTAAATTCTTTACTGATCATTCAGCTCTAAAATATCTAGTCAATAAGCATGTGTTAGAAGGCATAATTTGTATATGTTTGTTGTTTTTTCAAAAATTTTCCTTTCAAGTCATTGTTAAACCACGTAAATTAAATGTTGACCCTGATCATCTATCTCGATTAGAATCAAGAAATAGTGGTGGAGCTGTCGATGATTATCTCCCAGATGCAAATCTTTTAAAGATTGAGGTTGTCCCTTATTAGCTTTATGATATTGCATTATTTCTCACTATTAGTACTATGCCTAATGGGTATTCCACAACTCAGGAGAGGCACTTGGTGGTATGTGCTTCAGACTACCAGTTAATTGCATGCTAGTTGTATAAGCTAGGATTTGACAACATCCTTTAATGATGTGTATCAGATCATGAGTAGCTAGAGATCTTGTGGGAATGCCACAATGGAGTTGCGAGAGAACGTGTTGGAAGGAAATCAATTTCCCATAAGGTATTACAAGAAGGATTTTGGTGGCCAACTGTCTTCAAAGATTCCAAAGATTATGACAGGGAATCTGATGTTTGTGAGAGGGTCGGTAAGCCATTGGGCATGGATGAGTTTCCCTTACATCTTGTTTGGGATCTTCAAGCCTTTGAGAATTGGATAGTTGAATTCATAGGACCGATCAATCCACCAACCAATCACTAGAAATCAAGATATATAATCAATGCTACCGACTATCTCACCCAATGGGCCGAAGAAAAACCGATACGATATTTCTCTACAAATACAACGGCTAGGTTTATTTTTTAGAACATATTCACTCAATTTGGGTGCCCTCAGAGTTTGACTAGTGATCAGGGTGCACATTTCATCAACGAGACTATAGCCACTCTCACCCGTGAGTTCCTAATTCAATATCACAAAATCATCCCGTATCATTCATAAGAAAATGGTACATTCGAAGCCTTTAACAAGATTTTGGAGAGAGGGTTAACCAAGGTATGTTGCACAAATAGAGATGACTGGGATTAAAGGGTTTCCATTGAATTATGGGCTTATAGGACTAATACAAAGAAATTGCATAAGTATACTCCATTCCAAGTGGTCTATGGAAAAGAAGAAGTTGTCCCCGTCGAGTTTATCACTTTGAGATTATATATTGCACAAGTAACTCATATGACATATGATGAATTAGTTGCAAAATAGGTCATAGATTTGTTGGAATTAGATGAATCTCGATTTATGGAAGATTTTCATTAGACTGTGGAAAAGGCTAGGTAGAATGCTTAGCATGACAGGCCTATTAAGATCGAGTCTTTTGTGTAAGGTGATCAAGTTCTATTGTATGAGAGTAAGTATAAAAGCCATCCATAGAAACTGCAAATTCATTGACTTGGACCCTTCATAGTTGAAAAAATTTGAGAATCTGGAGCTGTCAGACTGGCACAACTAAATGGTATTCTCCATCTAGGATGGGTGAATGGTGCACACATGAAGCCATACATTTTTGTTCAATAAGATAAGTTTCACAACACTCATGTCACCAAGAATGAATAAAGTAGGTAGGTTTTTCAACTATCTTGATGTTTTCCCTTTTCGTCAATAAAGAGGTGTTTAATTGTCACTTGTCCTCGAGTCTAGTTGTTTTCATTTTTTCCATCTCGCATCACACCTTTGTGGTTGGGGAGGTCTATGTCAAATATTTTGGTATTAAATAGCTTCCAAGTTCAAAATCCATGCCATGTCATTGTCATTTTGTTCATTTAATGTTGGTGGTTCCTTTTTAGTTGTCGTCCCGTCATTACCAATCCGAGTCATTGAATCCCGAATGATTGTTAGTACCTTTCCAGTTAATTTATAGTGAGTTAATTAATATTCCGTTCACCTGGATGTCCCACTACAATGTTGTTGTTTGTTCCCTTTATTACCCAAATCCACGAATAGTTTTTTCCATGATCAATATCCATTCCATCGTTAATGGTTCATTAAGATATATGGTTTCTGTTTTTATGACATGTCCATGTGCATCTTGTGTCACCTTCCTCATTACTCTCTATAAACTTGTGATTGTCTCCCACTCACGTCATTTCCTTCTAGTCTGTTGTTTAAATTTTTCACTCTGGAGCCTCTCAAGCATTATGCAAGCCTGCACCCGCACCTCTGTCCATTTTTTTTATTTTTTTACCAGCATGGGTCTACAATTATGGTTCATACTTATGTTCTAGTGAAATTCATTGATCCACGGGTTGAAGTAATGGGCGATCTCCATGGAAAAGTCAAGAAAACTCGACTGCTCGACATCAACCTCACAGATGCCTCATAGTATCCTCATATGGATATTCACACATTCATGGATTTATTGGCCCTACTGACTGATGAATTGCAGTGGCAATGGAAACCGTCCTTCCTACCCCTCCGAGACACTACTCTGATGAACTTGTGTGACCTGCCAGTGTTTGAAACCACAGGAGAAGTTACACGGTGCACACAGTTCCTCATTATCCAAGTGCACAATAGTACCTTATGGTTGGATAAGGCCTACCCCATCCATGTAAACGACATTCACAATATGAATCGCTTATCCATAGAGGGACAAGACGTCACACAAGGTTTTCAGGATTTAGGGAAGCACGACCACAAGAAGGGAGAGATCATCCTCTATGAAAAGTATGGAACTAGGTGAGGAGGTCATGGAACTCACATCGAGCCAATCAATGATGACTAGGTCTTTTGTTCCCACTATTTAATTGTCAACAAGGTCATGAAGAAATACTCTTGGGGTGAATGCACACTCGATGCTATATCAATGGTTGAGTTATGCAAGGTAGGAGAACCACTCAATTGGCGTAAGTACCTGCTCACGAAAATGTTTCAAGCCTGCACCGTTGTGCATAAGAGGGCCACTTATTTCATTTATGGCTATTTGTTGGTCACTTTTGCAATGCGGAAATCGAAGGCACCAATGGGGCACATGCTTTCATCTAACCCCAATACTAGGATTTCCAAGCTCTTCGACCCCTGGTACATTCGCACTACTAGTGTTCTTGCAAAAGAACACAATGTTTCCCTTTTGCAGTGGCACAATGACCTCACCAGAGATACACAAAGATAGAGGATTCCACAGACGTTTCTCAATCCACATACTCACAACATTGGTTCAACATGAATTGGGATAGTACAATTTTGCGACCTAGAGGTGTTGCTCCAACACTGTTTAACATGAACCCCTTGTCGTTTTATCTAGATGAGGACATTTTGGACAGGGAAGTCATTGCATGGTCAGGAGTCACAAGATAAAAGAATAAATTAGGTGTCTCATATATGATTTCTACCATCTCACAATGGCCATCTTCTATGTAAACAAGTGGTGTAGGCCCAAGCACGAACTCGCCAAAGAGAGAGTTGATGCCCTCCAGCTCCGAGGAAGAAGAGGATGAAGGAAAATAGGAGAAATTGCCTAGGTCATTTTCTCTCCCATTCCCATCCATCCTATATGATGCCACGATATTTGGTAAGAATTTGTGTGAAGCCATTATAGTTTCTTTTCCCATTAAGAAATCACAAACAGTCTCTCTGTCCACATCATCTACTGACACCATCATCATTGATGCCTTTATTATTTCTTCCATTCCACCTCAAACTCGCACTACCACCCCCATCCCATCCTCATGCCCCATTATCACTATTCTATATGATCCCTCCGTCACAACCCTTCCCACTCCCATCCAATAGGAGCTCGCCCATCAGCCTCCTAGTTCAGTCGCAACAACCCCATCCACCACTCCATCATCCCCTTCCCAATCCCATATTGAAACCACTGAGCCAGAGTCTAGCTTCCCCTTTTCTATGACCACAAGCACCACCATCCCCATTCTGTCCCCCTTTCCCCAATTTCTACAGGTTCTATTCCCCGCGATGCTCTCTTGGTCAGCATATCCATTGGTTGTTTTAATATGTGGTTGTAACCATATATTATATGGTTGTGTTCATTTGTAGTTCATTATCCTTGCACACTTATGGCATTGGTCACATGTATTAACATATATACCAGGGTCTGGGGGCTATCCCTCGACCCCTTTTCCCCCTAAATGGAACTTTACATTAATTCAAATAATTTTTATGTCATTGATAGGTTAAGGTTCATGTGATGTCGCAATGTTAGGGGAGGCTTTGTGAACACTTATGAAGGTCGCGGGTTTGACCCCTGTGGACTCCATAATTTTGATAAACCATAACCAATATTTGCCAATGGGAGGTCACCACGTGGCGATTTCTCATTGGCTATCCCTTGCCACATGTCACCATGTGATTTGTCCATATGGTGTGTACGACTTGCCTAGTTAGTTGCCAAACAATATTCCATGTCACCTGCTTGCTATGTCACCACTATACAACCTGTACGATCATATTCCATGTGTCACCCTTGCAGTGGTGACATGTGTCACCCTTTGACTTTTTCTTGCTAACCAAACTTTGACCAATCATAACTTTTGCATACGAACTCTGTTTGAGGTGATTTTTGCATCGTTGGAAAGCTATTAATGAGATATACGCATTGATGGAATTTTAAAGAGAATTTGGAATACTTTAAGTTTTATCTTTTCTGGATCCCCTGGGACCTCTGTGAGCATTCCTTAGATCCTCCCGGATCACAAAAACTCAAAAAAGAGAAAATTCAAGTATCAAGGAAACTTCTAGAAACTGGAAATGACTTTTGAGATAGTAAATTCTCGACAACAAGATGAGAAAATAGGAAAAACAAGAAATCAGAAGATTCCTTAAACTGGCCCAAACTAGGAGAAAAATGTCCCAATTATGGTCATCAATTATGTTATGGGATTTTCAACCCTATGACCTTGTGTTTATGTCACAACAGATCACAACCATATCAAAAATAATGAACCTACCATCCAACATACAAATCAATGAAGAAATGACTACTTAAAAGAGAGAAAGAAGGATCTCGTACCTTGTATCCAAATGTTCGATGAAGATCCTCGCCCTCGACCTTTGACCTGCTCCAGATATTTGTCTTTACCAACCTACAAAAGGAACCAAATGGATATTATAGCAAGGTAGTTATCACATTAAATTATAAATGCAATGAGTCAATCTAGATATATAAAGTAAATTCAACATATAAGAACTAGTTACACATAATTGCACATACATTGGAGGGAAAGAGAACTCTTTTATTAATCAGCATGAATAGGTGATTTGCAACCTGATCCAATTGAAGACACTATCTCGAAACCAACCACCTAAGTTCCTCCACTGAACCCTTCAAGGATCAACTCAGAAATGGAGTAATTCCTCACATGACCCATAATGGATAGGAACAGACCCAACGATCATATAGGACAGAGGAAGAGATACTGGAAAGAAAATTCCCAGATCAAGGGATACTACTTAGAGATTTAGGGAATAGGGAATCTTGCAAATGGACAACATGTTCTTTCAGAAAGGTTGTATCTCCTCATCCACACCCCCATAGGTTTTTATATACCATCCTAAAGAGGTTGAGATTGTTACATTTCTTTGTGTATGGGAAATTGGGATGGATTTAAGACTGATAAAACCCATAAACCCCTCCCAAAAGTATGGAATATTTATATTTTTCTCAAAATTAGGGGTGTATGCAATTTTCACACCAGCAAATAGCATATGTATGAGAGTTGCATGTTGGTGAATAGCGTATATCAACAAAAATAGTGTTTTTTAGATGACTCTGATGAAGGAGATGAGGATTTAGATTTGCAAGTTGAGGAATGGACTAGGCCATCTAACAAATGCAGTATGGAGTGGAAATTTGTGTTATGTCAATCTCCACACTTATTTGCGGGCTTCTTGTTTTTTGATAGATTTGCATCTACTTCTTTTGTTAACATCATCTCAACAACAATGTTTTATCTACATCTTCATATTTAGCAAACACTTCATATTTCCCAACACAATAAATCAACCTTCTTCTTCGTCAATTTCCATATCTTCTTGTGGCATCTCACTCTTCTTCTTAGGATTTATCTATAGGGTTTGATATTTTCTATTGCTTCTATAATTATTGACAATCTACAATCCTTTAACTTTTCCACGCCGCCATTGTTTTCTCTCTTACTACTACTTCTATACTCATGCAATTTTTTATTATCTTTGGCACTTCACATTGCCTCTACTACTATAAGTATCTTCATAAATGTACTTTCCTTTGTTCTTGGATTCAATGCCACTTTGAATCTCTATTCATTATCTAAGAAACAATGAAACTATCAACATCACACTACCTCTATCTCCAATATTATTCCTCTAAGAAACAAACCTTCTGGTTCCTCTTCACTTCATGTGACACTCTTTTCCTCTTTTTTTTTTTTCAATTTTTTTTTATATGTACTATCTAAGTCTTCTTCTAGTAGCTTCTCAATTTTATGTATGATTTTATATTTACCTCTATCTTATGGAAATATCCTTTGGAACATTGTCTTCTCTTCTCTCTAATCAACCATCTTCTTTTTCTCTCATTTCTTTAGCTACATCAACCTCTTTCAATAGAATCACTTTAGAATTCTACTTCATGAAGTGTCATCTCTAGCATCAACAATGATCTGGTTAATTTGTTTTCTCTTATGTGGGTCATGTATTCCAAAAACATTCTCTCATATCATTAAGAAAATTCTTCTCAATATACATTGTTTTACCAACTCCTGTAGATGCTACTTCTCAAGGCATACATTTTAACTTCAACTATTCAGGTTTTCTTCAAAAATATTTAGACTCTCGTTTACTCCAAAACAATTATATCATATCTTTGTAATATTAACTAAGTACAAGTAAAGCCACTTACTCCACTATGAAACCTATTGTATTCTTTACCTCTACTTCCACTTGCAAAAAAACATATTCTATAACAACTTTTCTTCTCTGTTGACAGTCCTCAAATCTTCTTCACCCATTTTTTGAAGCATTGTTTTCCTTCTTCTAAGGGTCCATTCTCTCTATTTGTTGTATTTATCTTTTATTTTCTTGTCTTGAATTTTGGTTGTGATATCTTCCCTCTTTTTTAATGATGTAGATGGTGGTGAATGCCATACAACAAACCAACAACTAACTAGGAAGTTGATCAAACAAGGACCCTCAAGGCACACATGCTTAAAGATAGTGGAATCCTCTATAAGCTAAATAGTGATCATCTCTTCATCCTCCAACACAAATATCCATATTTTAATATCAAGCTCTATTCCTTCATGTAACATCCCCGACCACCAAGAGGTTGGGCAACGCCACCAACATGACACTTCACTAAACTTTGATAATGCTACCCAAACAACCTGGCCTTCCAATAGGCCGGGTAACACTACCACGCATAATCGTACATATATATAACATGCATTTTAATGAAATTAAAACACTTATTCACAATAAACACATAATTACTGCTAACATACAGATGGAGTTGAGAATAACAATAAGTCCACATGCAACGAAACACATGATACATTTCAAGTAATCCAAACATGCATACAATACATAATTAAATACGTAAATGATACTTATATTTTAGCTGGAGTAAATCCACCAACTCCGTGAAGACCTTCCACGAACCTCCTAGCCTTAGGTCGTGCTACTCATCACTCTCAGCGATAGGTCACCCCCGAGCTGGGACTAAACTCCATTGGGCAAGGGAATTCTAGGCTTGGCAAGGACAATAAGGAAGTTGCACAAAGCAATAGGAAGGATCTTTTATCCCTGGAGCCACTTACACCCACAACCCACAGACCCTCATTCCCCACACACCTGCTCCACCCCAAGAGGATACACCTTCACTAATACAAGTCCATCGGCTAGTACCCCTCCCTTACCTTGGGCTTCAGCAACAGGCTGGACCAAAAGTCTTAGAGTATTGTAGCTGCTACATGACTCCCTTCCAAGAGAACTCACTTCCCATTGAATTGATTCTACTATTACCCATTGAATTGATTCTACTATTACCCATTGAATTGATTCTACTATTGTTCTCAACCCATGATTATTTTTGTTCCTATAATTGTTTGAATCTTCCATTTCCAATCTTGTTTGAATCTTCAATTTCCAATCTCTTGGTGTCTGTAAACTTCTATTTTCTTTGGATTCCATTTCCAATCTTGTTTGAATCTTCAATTTCCAATCTCTTGGTGTCTGTAAACTTTTATTTTCTTTGGATTCCACATGGTATCTTTACATCACCAAAAAACTTTGTATTCTTTCTTTCTTTTCCTCACCAAAAATCCAATTATGTGGGATCAAAAATCTTACCAAGGAAATAAGCTATTGAAAATATTTGTCTTTGTCTTTTCTTTTTCTTGACCAAGTGGACACGTGTCACCCTTTGACTTTTGCCTTCTGACCAAACTTTGACCAACCATAACTTTTGCATACGAACTCTGTTTGAGGAGACTTTTGCACCACTGGAAATATATTATTGAGCTCTACGCATTGATGGAATTTGAAGCATTGTTTTCCTTCTTCTAGGGGTCCATTCTCTCTATTTGTTGTCTCTATCTTATATTTTCTTTTCCGTTCTTGATGTCTAGTTGTGATATCTTCCCTCTTTTTCAATGATGTAGATGATGGTGAATGCCATACTCCAAACCAACAACTAACTAGGAAGTTGATCAAGTGCACGTATGTTTAAAGATAGTAGAATCCTCCATAAGCTAAATAGTGATCATCTCTTCATCCTCCAACACAAATCTCCATGTTTTAATATCAAGCTCTATTCCTTCATTCCTAAGACACGTGGGTTCAATTCCATTATGCTTATGTATAGTTCTCTTAATTTATGCAATCCTATGGTTATCACAATAGTGAAAATTTATTCCGCTCTACCAAAAATTATTCTAATAACCCTTAGACCTACAACCTTTAATGGCTTCCTCTACAAGTTAATCATCTCACATATGCAAACTCAAAATTTAACTATGTCCACCTGACCCTACACCAAGTTTCATAAGATGTTAATTGGCTCTCATAATTTTGGTATCTCTCTCATCCTAGAGTAGTTGTGAATGTTAATACCACTTGATTCAATAAGAACCAACCTCACTTGTAACTCAAAATCACACAAAAAAAAATATAACTACCTCTAAAATCACTGTAAATAAACAATAGAATATTACATCAATGATAATGCTCTCTCTCTACTTAAGCTCATTATGCTACCAAGTCAATGACCATCGTAGCCTTCACTCTCCTTCACCTCTATCCATGTCACTCTCCTCTCCCTTCTTATTTGTTGGATTTTACCCTCTCTATAGGTATAAATGTCTACAAAAAGTTGGATCTTCATCTTCTTGGCTTGATTCTACTATTACCCATTGAATTGATTTTACAATTGTTCTCTCAACCCAACCCATGATTATTTTTGTTCCTATAATTGTTTGAATCTTCCATTTCCAAAAAGTTGGATCTTCATCTTCTTGGCTTGATTCTACTATTACCCATTGAATTGATTCTACAATTGTTCTCTCAACCCAACCCATGATTATTTTTGTTCCTATACTTGTTTGAATCTTCCATTTCCAATCTTGTTTGAATCTTCAATTTCCAATCTCTTGGTGTCACTTTTGTTTTCTTTGGATTCCACATGGTATCTTCACATCAGTCCGAAGATGGGAGAACACCCTACGAATCTCTCTATCACGGATTTACTTATTTTCAATGCCATGGGTCCAGAGCGTTATACAACCCTTATGCACTCCCTTAAATCATCAAATGTTTACAATAGAGGGTAACGAGTTGGGAGTGTCTTCATGTTGCTTGGAGGGCTCCTTCCTTTGTTCCATTTTCTGTACCTTATGCTTCCACCTTCAAATCAAGGTTCCATAAGGGAAGATGGCATCAGGAATCAGATCGGAGTACACCCTATCAGGAATCAGATCGGAGTACACCCTAGCGTGGCAATGGAACATGCGAGGAGTACTGGCGACAGATTTGATCAAGATTTTAGTCTGAAGCCACTAGTCTGCTGGCAAAACAATGCGTTGACATATCATGCATGTACACATGTGACACCCTGTCTTTTGCTTTGCTGCGTAAAAGGAGAAACTCTTACTGTAC
>SNQJ01S0009111.1:6939-22164 GCA_010110895.2 Picea sitchensis | reverse complement strand
TGTCAGGTCGAAGGCCAAGGTAGCCTTCACTCTCCTTCACCTTGATCATAAGCATTCTCCTCTTCCTTATCATGTTTTGGATATTGTCCTCTCTCTAGTTGTAACTCTCTATAATTTTTATCCTTTGAACTTCTTGGCTTGATTCTAAAACTACTTAATGAACCGACTGTACAAATTCTATCAGTTTGTAATCGTTTCCCTTCATGTAACTTCTCAACTCTTCAATTTTTTATCTCTTGGTGTTTTCATACAATTATTTTCTTTGGATTCCATGTGGTATCTTTTTATTGGTCCACATAATCTTTAGGATCACAACCCATACCATTCCCTCTATTGTGGATTTATTTCTTTGTGATACCCCACAAGGATTTTTCATTGTAGATGAGGTCCACAAATTTTCACAACCCTTAGGTTCTCCCTTAAATAATCAAATGTATGTGGAGGGAAACAAGTAGTGGGGAGGCATTTTCTTCGCTTTACTTAGAGGTCTAGTTCTCCACCCCATTTTCTATGTAGCATCCTCAGCCACTAACCAAGGCACACCACTAGATTTTAAACTTCACTCTTTTCCTACCAGGTTGGTCTCCAATAGGAATGAAATCCTTTCCTCCTATTGGTCCCTCCATATTTAGAAACAACGAAGTTTTGGAGAAAGCGAAGGATGTCATCTGGAAGATGAAGAAGCAACAAAATAAGGTTAGAAGAATGGAGAGATAAATAAAAGTGTAACAACAACAGAAATAAAAAAAAGTTCCATGTGCTAGTTGGACGAGCTATGAAAAAGGCTAAGAGCATTGAGTGCCAGCAGGGAAAAGCCATAAAAGTAGCGGAATAAAGAAGCCAAGAAGTGGCCAAGTGAAAAGTATAAATATGGAGCTATGTAATGGGAAAAGGGTTGGGGTTTTACTATTGTTCTTTCTATTGTAATGATCTCTCTTGATATTCTGATTTCCTTCACAACATGATCTTTAGTATGTAATGAGTTATGTGAAGTTGTATCTTGTTGCGCAAGAGATTGTATTGAAGGTGTATGATGTATAACAATTTTGGAATGATGGATCTACTAATATAAAGATGTGTTTGGGCCCTAAAATTTCTTGTTGTAATGATATGATATGATGTGTATGAGTCTATGGCACTGTCGCACACTTCTTTCTTTCATTGTCTAGTTAAGTATTTGATCGTTGTTTATGGATATATTTAGGATCTACTACATGTCTCTAATTAATGTTAAGGTAAATTTGATGTTGCATTCTCTCTAACGCACTTCATCATCCAAGTCTCAGCTATGCCTTGGGTGAGACTTATTTCCCTTGTAGAAGGATGAATATGCCAGTGTATCTAGACTACAACGATGCCTTTTTTTGGAAACCTCAGAGAACCCTAGTCTCAATATTGTGCCAACAAATGGTTCTGTAGCTGGGACTCGAGCTTTAAAGTGAGTTTTTAGATTATGCCTCATCGGATTTCAAATATGATGTTGAGAACTGGTGAGAAAGAACATGTGACGTGTTTATACAGCAGGAAGTTGGGTTACGACACAAATTTTTTAGGGTTGTGAAAAGCATGGTGTTCTATTCAAATCCTACTAGCGATCAGTACAAAATATTTTGGATTAGGTTCTCCGAAGACGTATTTCAGTGGTTTGATTGCCTGCAGGAAGCACTATAATAAAAAGATCAAGTCAAAAGAAAATACAACTAGACCATTGAAGGTTTAGAGGATCTTTACCATTTAGATCACCTGATCTCTTGTGCTATGGAGTTTTGGGTGTGGACTATTATGGAGGGTTATATTATCGAATTTTCTACAGTAAATCATCAAGATTTTTCAAAGGTTAAAGAAATATTTAAAAATGGAGCTAGAGGAAGACTGTTGCAGGAAATCCCCTTGTGGATCAAGGTTTTATTAGTGGAAGAAGGAATTTGGTGAAAGAGGTGAAGGTTTTGGAAGAAGAATACAAGAGGAATGAATTTTAGAAGAGACAAATGAAAGAGTAAGGATAAACAGCCCCACTAAGAAGAATAGTTAGTTGTAACCCCTAAAGAAGTTGCGGGCAAATCAGAACCTATAACACTAGAAGATGTCAGATTGCATCAAGATATGAACACATAAATACAAACAAACGAGACCCCCTAGATAAAATAATTTCACTTTGGAGGTAAAGGAACCAGTCATGATGACCCATTCCCCCAACGCCATCTATAAATCTGGTAATTTCTACAACAAATATTTCTATCAATTATGTTATTTCAAACCCTTCAAGTCTAGCAAGTTCGAGTAGTAGTAGTAGTGGAAGTGTGGAATTGTTTTCATTTGTTTCACAACCAAGACCATCAGGTTTCATTTTAGTAGGATTTTCAAATACATCGATGGTGAATCAACATGCAGGACCTCTCACCTGATACCCTGAATTTTGGGGTAAATGTGATGAGGACGTTGAACAACATTGGTTTCTATGTGAATCCATTTGGAGGTCTCACGAAAATTTAGATTCCAACAAGTTAGTTGATTTCCAAACTACACTAAGAGATTGGGCTCTTAAGTGGTAAATGAAGGAAATCGATCCATGGGCTCAAGGGAACTCGTTCACGCTTGCTCATGTGAAATAGATATTTATGGTGGAATTTTAGTTACCTCATTTCGAACAACAAGCTCTCTCCAAGTTGTGGGAGATAATGTAAAGGGATGGTGAGTCTGCTTGGGAGTAAAACCGGAGGTTTAAAGATGCAATAGGGAAATTATAAAACCCTATCCATGAGGATCATTAGAGAGAATGGTTCACTCAGGGGTTTTTACCTTTGACACGTATTCCTCTAACTCAACAAAGGATAACCACTTTAGGAGAAGCACTAGAACAAGCTATGAATATCGAATCTATGACATGTTATCCAGGGAAGTTTATAATTATGAGGCCTTCGAAGGATGATAATATTGTGTAATTGCAGGGCCAAATATTTGCATTGACCGAGAACATTCAAGTGTTGACTCTTCCAACAGTAGGTCAATCACAAGTCCGGTGTACGGGTTGTTACATGGAAGGCCATGTGGATAATGAGTGCCTGATACTAAGGGGTATAGAGCCTTGTAATATAGTTCCTCCGCTAGTTGGGCCAGCAGGAGGAGTTGTGCAGGTTGTTGCTACAATGTCGTTCCATGGGCCTATTCAATACCATGTCTTCCTGAATAATCAAGGAGGTTAGAGTAAAAAGTATTGGGAGATCTGGAAAAGTCATGGGCATTCTCTAAGGAATTGTCCAATTTTATAGAAGTACACTCAGGTGTTGAATACAATGTATTGTGAGTTATGCGGTTCACCTTCACACACCACTAACAAGTGCATAGCTCTGGATGAACTCACAGACAGATTGGGTCGATCTGCATTCAGGGTCAATGAAGGACCTTAAGGACTTGGAAGGAGTCACGGAGGCAAAGGAGGATACTGAGGAGGACAAACTGGTGGAAGAGGACCAGTTTCATGCTACAATTGTGATGAGAAAGGACACTTGGTGAGAGACTTTCCACTTCCAAGAAGACCTTGGTGTGCACATTGCAGGAATAACACCCATGCTACAGAAGACTATCCAAACCTTATTGTGAAATAGGAAGATATTTCCAAGATGATAGGTGCCAACCTGATAAATTTTGAACCTAGAACTATAGTTGAAGGAGAAGGGCCTAATATTAATATTGTCACTAGAGGAGGTGAAAAGATAGGTGCATATGCATAAAGTCCACATCAACTAAAAATCTAGAAGGCCATCCGAGAAAATACAAAGTATGATCCTATGTGGAAAAATGAATTTTTTAAAAGTATAGTTGAGATGTTTAAACAAATGCATAGTTCTCCAACACTTGCAGTTACAAACTTAAGATTTAAGCCAAATCCATAGCAACCAAAGGTTGCTGGATAATCATCTGCATAGATGGATCCCTCAAGAAAAGAACAAAAGGTTTTTGATTTGTGGTTGTAACTATTTTCTGATCTATTATATGATGAACAACTTACTGGGAAGTTGCAAAATAGAATCAAGTTGCCATTGGTATTTGAACGAAACCCGTAGCATTTTATTCTCGCTAATATTCTAGAAAATAATGCAGGTAGAATACAGAGAAGGAAAAGAAGATATGGAAAAGGCGTTCAAGTTGAATGCTCACATCGATGACTATGAGATCAAGGATGTTATGTTAGATTTGGGCTTTGATGTCAACATACTGCCAAAGAAGACTTGGGAATCAATGGGCAAGCCCAAGCTCATATATTTCCCTATTCAATTATGAATGTCGAATGAATATTATATCTATCATGTGGGGAGGATGAAAAGCATTCAAGTAGACTTGGCTAGTGTCAAAATAAAAGAATATTTCGAGGTGATCGAGAAAATGGGGGAGAAGGATCCTTATCCAGCTCTGTTACGAATTTATTGGGCCTACGAAAAATATGTTGTCATCGATCTTAAGAAGGAAACTATGACCTTCGAACATGACGGCATGAAGGTTACTCAACCACTAGATTCTTATCAAGGTCCAAGATACATCAAACCGATCAATGATAATATGAGGGATATGCCATATATTAGTTGTATGCTCTTACTGCAGGAAAATAAGTAGATTATAGTAATCCCACTGCAGATGGATTCTTAATTTCGTGAAGCATTCAATTAGTGGATGAAGATTTTGAAGCAAATTTTGACAATTGACAACAAGGAAGGTATGAAAATTTCTCCAGGAACTGTTCAACTATTAGAGCAGTGAGGTGGATTGGAATGGAAATCAAGGAGTATCCAACATACGATGTTACCTCGGATCTGCATAGATTTCTCATTGACATGGAGGGTAAGGTTGTGGCAGAACATAGAATCTCAACACTTGACCTAGCCCTGAAGTATTCTATAGCCATGTGGTGGGCTACTCAGAAAGGAAATCTCTCTTCTTGGGATGAAGTCAAGATTTCTATACAACATCATTTCCTTCTGCTAACGCAAGTACAACAACCGGGACAAGAACAAAAGCAGAAGAGTTAAATATTATCCTTGGAGATATATGATGGTCAGTCTAACCCAGTTGCACACATTGATCATTGTCTAAAAGTATGGAAAACTGCACACCGTCATTCCTATTTGTGGACACATCAATTCTTCCACTCTTTAAAAACAATACCCAATTTATGGTACATGCACGAGGAGACAAGAAGACAAATAGCGTTTTGGAAGGCACTTTAGAATCAATTCTATCACAACTTATCCTTTTCTGGTAAGACTCCTAAACTCGCAGTTGTGCTTCAGCAAATCAAGAAGATGTTGTTTGGTACAGACTTTAAGCCTCAACATCCACTTACAATCTTCTCTAAGGATGAACACTTGATTGCATATAGCTTGTATGCTTCCTCTGTGAGAATCCCTATGGCTTGTATAAAATTGACAAGGACCCTAGAGATCCCGAGGAGTTGGAGGATCTTAGACATTTAACCTTTCAGGAATCCACGAGAATAAGAAAAGTCAAGGATACCATATCAGGTGATACCAACAACTCATAAACTTAGCCTATGAATTTACAGAAAGTGAATATCGGGAGTGAGGAACATCCTAAGATGGCATCTATAGGGGACTATTGGAATGAACAAACAATGACAAATATCTAGGATCTATTGCAACAGTATGAAGATATGTTTCCTAATATATTTTCAGTGCTAAAATGGATTAAGGGAGATTTATGAGAAATGAGGATAAACTTAAAACCTAATGCTAAGCCCGTAAACACAAATTGTACCATCTGAATATGTGAGTTAAGGAGAAGTTTAAGAAGGAGATCGATAGAATATTAGCAGCCAGGTTGATTTTCCCTATGGATGAGGTTGAGTGGATTAGTCCCATTATGATACAGAGTAAGAAGGGTATCGATGATATCAGAGTTTGTGTTGACTACAAAATCTTGAACTCAACTTACGTACATAATCCTTTTTTGACTCCCTTTAGTGATGAAGTACTAGATCAGGTGGTTGGAAAGGAAGCATACTCCTTTACAGATGGATTCTCGGGTTATCACCAGGTTAGAATCATGGAAGAGGATAAAAGAAAAACTATTTTTACTACTGAGTGGGGTTCTTTTTCTTATAATTTTATTCCCTGTGGGCTAAAGAACGTCCCAATTATCTTCTCTCGGATGGTTATTGTTGTTTTTCATGACTTTATTCACAAATTCCTTGAAGTATATATGGATGATTGGACTGTATACAGTCTATTGAAGGAGCACATAGTACGGTTGATGTTCAATCGTTGTAGGAAGCTACAAATCTCTTTGAACATGAAGAAGTGTATCTTTTGTGTACCTTTTGGAAATTTGTTGGGATATATAGTATGCACTGAAGGAGTTTTGGTTGATCCTGCAAAGGTTGTTGTGATACTGAATATGCCTCCTCCTATGACTCCCAATTAGTTACAGTCAGCGTTGGGTCACAATGGATATTATCACATATTTATCAAGAATTATGCAAGCATAATTGCCCCATTGGAAAAGTTGTTGAAGAAATTTGAAGCCTTCAGTTGGAAGACAAAGTGTGATCAAGCCTTTGACACCCTCAAAGAAAACTTGAGTACTGCCCCTATTCTGATATATCCGAATTGGAAGGTGGAATTCCATGTACACATTGATTCTTTTGGCATTGCTTTGGGTGCAATCCTTGCACAACTTGGTGAAGGAAATATGAATCATCCCATCTACTTCGCTAGCAAGAAGCTTTCCCAAACCGAGCACAATTAAACTACCATTGAAAAGGAAGGTTTGGAAATGGTTTATGATTTGTAAAAATTTAGAAATTATTTGTTAGGAGGTCATTTTAAATTCTTTACTGATCATTTAGCTCTAAAATATCTAGTCAATAAGCATGTGTTAGAAGGCATAATTTGTATATGTTTGTTGTTTTTTTCAGGATTTTTCCTTTCAAGTCATTGTCAAACCACGTAAATTAAATGTTGACCCTGATCATCTATCTCGATTATAATCAAGAAATAGTGGCGGAGCTGTCGATGATTATCTCCCAGATACAGATCTTTTAAAGATTGAGGCTATCCCTGATTACCTTTATGATATTGCATTGTTTCTCACTATTAGTACTATGCCTAATGGGTATTCCACAACTCAAGAGAGGCACTTGGTGGTATGTGCTTCAGACTACCAGTTAATTGCATGCTAGTTGTATAAGCTAGTATTTGACAACATCCTTTGATGATGTGTATCAGATCATGAGCAGCCAGAGATCTTGTGGGAATGCCACAATGGAGTTGCGAGAGAACGTGTTGGAAGGAAATCAATTTCCCAGAAGGTATTACAAGAAGGATTTTGGTGGCCGACTGTCTTCAAAGATTCCAAAGATTATGACAGGGAATCTGATGTTTGTGAGAGGGTCGGTAAGCCATTGGGCATGGATGAGTTTCCCTTACATCTTGTTTGGGATCTTCAAGCCTTTGAGAATTGGATAGTTGAATTCATAGTACCGATCAATCCACCAACCAAGAACTCAAAAGCAAGATATATAATCACTGCTACCGACTATCTCACCCAATGGGCTGAAGAAAAACCGATACGATATTTCTCTACAGATACAACGGCTAGGTTTATTTTTTAGAACATATTCACTCGATTTGGGTGCCCTCGGAGTCTGACTAGTGATCAGGGTGCACATTTCATCAACGAGACTATAGCCACTCTCACCCGTGAGTTCCTAATTCAATATCACAAAATCATCCTGTATCATTCATAAGAAAATGGTACATTTGAAGCCTTTAACAAGATTTTGGAGAGAGGGTTAACCAAGGTATGTTGCACAAATAGAGATGACTGGGATTAAAGGGTTTCCATTGAATTATGGGCTTATAGGACTAATACAAATAAATTGCATAAGTATACTCCATTCCAAGTGGTCTATGGAAAAGAAGCAGTTGTCCCCGTCGAGTTTATCACTTTAAGATTATATATTGCACAAGTAACTCATATGACATATGATGAATTAGTTGCAGAACAGGTCATAGATTTGTTGGAATTAGATGAATCTCGATTTATGGAAGATTTTCATTAGACTGTGGAAAAGGCTAGGTAGAATGCTTGGCATGACATGCCTATTAAGATCGAGTCTGATCAAGTTCTATTGTATGAGAGTAAGTATAAAAAACATCCATAGAAACTGCAAATTCATTGGCTTGGACCCTTCATAGTTGAAAAAATTTGAGAATATGGAGCTGTCAGACTGGCACAACTAAATGGTATTCTCCATCTAGGATGGGTGAGTGGTGCACACATGAAGCCATACATTTCTGCTCAATAAGATAAGTTTCACAACACTCATGTCACTGAGAATGAATAAAGTAGGTAGGTTTTTCAAATATCTTGATGTTTTCCCTTTTCGTCAATAAAGAGGTGTTTAATTGCCACTTGTCCTCGAGTCTAGTTGTTTTAATTTTTTCCATCTCGCATCACACCTTTGTGGTTGGGGAGGTCTGCATAAAATATTTTGGTATTTAATAGCTTCCAAGTTCAAAATCCATGCCATGTCATTGTCATTTTGTTCATTTAATGTCGTTGGTGCCTTTTTAGTTGTCGTCTCGTAATTACCAATCCGATTCATTTAATCCCGAATGATTGTTAGTACCTTTCCAGTTAATTTATAGTGAGTTAATTAAAATCGGTTCACTTGGATGTCCCACTACAATGTTGTTGTTTGTTCCCTTTATTACCCAAATCCACGAATAGTTTTTTCCACGATCAATAGCCATTCCATCGTTAATGGTTCATTAAGATAGATGGTTTCTGTCTTTATGACATGTCCATGTGCATCCTGTGTCACCTTCCTCATTACTCTCTATAAACTTGCGATCGTCTCCCACTCACGTCATTTCCTTCTAGTCTGTTGTTTAAATTTTTCACTCTGGAGCCTCTCAAGCATTATGCAAGCCTGCACCCACACCTCTGTCCATTTGTTTTATTTTTTTACCAGCGTGGGTCTACAATTATGGTTCATACTTATGTTCTAGTGAAATTCATTGATCCACGGGTTGAAGTAATGGGCGATCTCCATGGAAAAGTCAAGAAAAATCAATTGCTCGACATCAACCTCATATATGCCTCATAGTATCCTCATATGGATATTCACACATTCATGGATTTATCAGCCCTACTGACTGATGAATTACAGTGGCAATGGAAACCGTCCTTCCTACCCCTCCGAGACACTACTCTGATGAACTTGTGTGACCTGCCAATGTTTGAAACCACAGGAGAAGTTACACGGTGCACACAGTTCCTCATTATCCAAGTGCACAATAGTACCTTATGGTTGGATAAGGCCTACCCCATCCATGTAGATGACATTCACAATATGACTGGCTTATCCATAGAGGGACAAGAAGTCACAGAAGGTTTTCAGGATTTAGGGAAGCACGACCACAAGAAGGGAGAGATCATCCTCTATGAAAAGTATGGAACTAGGTGAGGAGGTCATGGAGCTCACATCGAGCCAATCAATGATGACTAGGTCTTTTGTTCCCGCTATGTAATTGCCAACAAGGTCATGAAGAAATACTCTTGGGGTGAATGCACGCTCAATGTTATATCAGTGGTTGAGTTATGCAAGGTAGGAGAACCACTCAATTGGTGTAAGTACCTGCTCACAAAAATGTTGCAAGCCTGGACCGTTGTGCATAAGAGGGCCACTTACTTCATTTATGGCTATTTGTTGGTCACTTTTGCGATGTGGAAATCGAAGGCACCAACGGGGCACATGCTTTCATCTAACCCCAATACTAGGATTTCCAAGCTCTTCGACCCCTAGCACGTTCACACTACTAGTGTTCTTGCAAAAGAACACAATGTTTCCCTTTTGCAGTGGCACAATGACCTCACCAAAGATACACAAAGACCGAGGATTCCACAAACGTTTCTCAATCCACATACTCACAACATTGGTTCAACATGAATTGGGATAGTACAATTTTGCGACCTCGAGGTGTTGCTCCAACACTGTTTAACATGAACCCCTTGTCATTTTATCTAGATGAAGACATTTTGGACAAGGAAGTCACTGCATGGTCAGGAGTCACAAGATAAAAGAATAAATTAGGTGTCTCATATATGATTTCTACCATCTCACAATGGCCATCTTCTACGTAAACAAGTGGTGTAGGCCCAAGCATGAACTCGCCAAAGAGAGAGTTGATGCCCTCCAGATCCGAGGAAGAAGAGGATGAAGGAAAAGAGGAGAAATTACCTAGGTCATTTTCTCTCCCATTCCCATCTATCCTATATGATTCCACGATATTTGGTAAGAAGTTGTGTGAAGCCATTATAGTTTCTTTTCCCGTTAAGAAATCACAAACAGGCTCTCTATCCACATCATCTACTGACACCATCGTCATTGATGCCTTTATTATTTCTTCCATTCCACCTCAAACTCACACTACCACCCCCATCCCATCCTCATCCCCCATTATCACTATTCTAGATGATCCCCCCGTCAAAACCCTTCCCACTCCCATCCAAGAGGATCTCACCCGTCAGCCTCCTAGTTCGGTCGCAACAACCCCATCCACCACTCCATCGTCCCCTTCCCAATCCCATATTGAAACCACTGAGCCAGAGTCTAGCTTCCCCTTTTCTATGACCACAAGCACCACCATCCCCATTATGTCCCCCTTTCCCCAATTTCTACAGGTTCTATTCCCCGCGATGCTCTCTTGGTTACAATATCCATTGGTTGTTTTAATATATGGTTGTAACCATATATTATATGGTTGTGTTGGTTTGTAGTTCATTATCCTTGCACACTTATGGCATTGGTCACATGTATTAACATATATACCAGGGTCTGGGGGCTATCTCTCGACCCCTTTTCCCCCCAAATGGAACTTTACATTAATTCAAATAAATTTTATGTCATTGATAGGTTAAGGTTCATGTGATGTCGCAATGTTAGGGGAGGCTTTATGAAGACTTATGGAGGTTGCGGGTTCGACCCCTATGGACTCCATAATTTTGATAAACCATAACCAATATTTGCCAATGGGAGGTCACCATGTGGCGATTTCTCATTGGCTATCCCTTGCCACGTGTCACCATGTGATTTTTCCATCTGGTGTGTACGACTTGCCTAGTTAGTTGCCAAACAATATTCCATGTCACCTGCTTTCTATGTCACCACTATACAACTTGTATGATCATATTCCATGTGTCACCCTTGCAGTGGTGACACATGCCACCCTTTGACTTTTGCTTACTGACCAAACTTTGACCAACCATAACTTTTGCATACGAACTTTGTTTGAGGTGATTTTTGCATTGTTGGAAAGCTATTAATGAGATATACGCATTGATGGAATTTTAAAGAGAATTTGGAATACTTTAAGTTTTGTCTTTTCTGGATCCCCTGGGACCTCTGTGAGCGTTCCTTAGATCCTCCTAGATCACAAAAAATCAAAAAAGAGAAAATTCAAGTATCAAGGAAACTTCTAGAAACTGGAAATGACTTCTGAGATAGTAAATTCTCGACAAAAAGATGAGAAAATAAGAAAAACAAGAAATCAAAAGATTCCTTAAACTGGCCCAAACTAGGAGAAAAATGTCCCAATTATGGTCATCAATTATGTTATGGGATTTTCAACCCTATGAACTTGGGTTTATGTCACAACAGATCACAACCGTATCAAAAATAATGAACCTACCATCCAACATACAAATCAATGAAGAAATGACTACTTAAAAGAGAGAAAGAAGGATACATTTCAAGTAATCCAAACAGGCATACAATACATAATTAAATACGTAAATGATACTTATCTTTTAGTTGGAGTAAATCCACCAACACCGTGCAGACCTTCCACAAACCTCCTAGCCTTAGATCGCGCTACTCATCACTCTCAGCGATAGGTCACCCTCGAGCTGGGACTAAACTCCACTGGGCAAGGGAATTCTAGGCTTAGCAAGGACAATAAGGAAGTTGCACAAAGCAATAGGAAGGATCTTTTATCCCGGGAGCCACTTACACCCACAACCCACAAACCCTCATTCCCCACACACCTGCTCCACCCCAGGAGGATACACCTTCACTAATACAAGTCCATTGGCTAGTACCCCTCCCTTACCTTGGGCTTCAGCAACAGGTTGGACCAGAAGTCTTAGAGTACTGTAGCTGCTACAGGACTCCCTTCCAAGAGAACTCACTTCCCAACAAACTCTCTCACTTGGGAGAGTTGCTCACAGACCTAACAACCTGCCTCTTCAACCAGTCTTCGACTCAGCTACAGCCAGGTACGGGTGAATACAAAAGAAATAGCAACAACGATAAGGAAAAATGGATATGGACACCCAAAAGGCAACAACCTAATGCTAAATCACAACACGGCTCAGGTGACTACAATTGCGTCAGGCTTCAGAGGAAGTAGCACATGACGACTTCATGGTTCCTGTTTTTAGAGATGTGTAAGGGTAGGCAGAGGTCAGATGACAGAGGTCTCAGTTCAGACGGAGGATGGGAGAATGGAATCACGAACTCACGCGAAGGATGGCCGAAATGACCAGCGAACTACCAACACGATTTGACTCATGGGTTACTGGTTCCAGAGATCCGTGATGGATGCCACTGGTTCACGGTTAGACAGTGGGTCGAGAATGGCAAGAGAACCCCCAAAACAGCTGACACTTCATCTTTTAACTACATGAGCCCAGGTCGACACTTGTCTTCCTAGAGCTGCATGCACTCCATTTAGCCTACGTCCCCAGCCACTGAGAACTTAGGATAACAAAACATATTATGTCCACCTTAGTTTTCAGGAAATAATATTAAAATATTATTCCTCTAGAGGTAATCTCCATAGCTTAGCCCCTAGGCCCAAATACTTAGCCCCCCTTCCTTACCCTACCTAGTGGAGCTTAGTCCCCCATAACTCTTCTTCGTGGTTGGTCTACACGCAACAGTGTTTATATTTTTATTAATGATCTTCATATTTACATATACAAACAAAATATCAAGCTCTTGGCCTTGGCATCTGCCTCACCAGCCTAATAAATACATAAGTTCCTCAACTTATAATCACTCGACTCACCAACCTATAAGAAAAATTACAATTCAGCAGGGACTTGGCCTTGGGGTATTACACTTCATTCCTAAGACACGTGGGTTCAATTCCATTATGCTTATGTATATTTCTCTTAATTTATGTAATCCTATGGTTATCACAATAGCCAAAATTTATTCTCGACTCTACCAAAAATTATTCTAATAACCCTTAGACCTACAACCTTTAATGGCTTCATCTACAAGTTAATCATCTCGCATATGCAAACTCAAAAGTTAACTATGTCCACTTGACCTTACACAAAGTCTCATTCCTTATGTATACCCACACTCTCACACAACAATGATATGCCATTGCTCATCATTTCCTCCTCCTCCTAAAGATGTAAATTGGCTCTCATAATTTTGGTATCTCTCTTGAGTCTCATCGTGGAGTAGTCGCCAATGTTGATACCACTTGATGCAATAAGAACCAACCCCACATGTAACCCAAAATCACACAAAAAAATATAACTGCCTCTAAAATAACTGTAAATAAACAATTACATAGCTTTAACCACATCCACAGCATACCCTAGAAGGAAAATCCAATGTCAATTATCAATCTCTCTCTATCACTACTCTATAGAATATTGCATCAATGATAATTCTCTCTATCACTACTCTATAGAATATTGCATCAATGATAATTCTCTCTCTCCCCTTAGCCTCATTATGCTACCAAGTCAACTACCATCGTAGCCTTCACTCTCCTTCACCTCTATCGAGGTCACTCTCCTCTCCCTTCTTATTTGTTGGATTTTACCCTCTCTCTATGTATAAATGTCTACAGGGTTGGATTTTCATCTTCTTGGCTTGATTCTAATATTACCCAATGAACTGATTCTACAATTGTTCTCAACTCATGATTGGTTTTGTTCCTATAATTGTTTGGATATTCAATTTCCACTTTTGGTAAATGAATTGATTCTACAATTGTTCTCAACCCATGATTGGTTTTGTTCCTATAATTTCCAATCTCTTGGTGTCTGTAAACTTTTATTTTCTTTGGATTCCACATGGTATCTCTTGGTAAATGAACTGATTCTACAATTGTTCTCAACCCATGATTGGTTTTGTTCCTATAATTTCCAATCTCTTGGTGTATGTAAACTTTTATTTTCTTTGTATTCTACATGGTATCTTTACATCAGTCCGAAGATGGGAGAACACCCTACCAATCTCTCTATCACGGATTTAATTATTTTCAATGCCATGGGTCCAGATCGTTATACAACCCTTATGCACTCCCTTAAATCATCAAATGTTTACAATAGAGGGTAACGAGTTGGGAGTGTCTTCATGTTGCTTGGAGGGCTCCTTCCTTTCTTCCATTTTCTCTACATTATGCTTCCACCTTCAAATCAAGGTTCCATAAGGGAAGATGGCATCAGGAATCAGATCGGAGTACACCCTATCAGGAATCAGATCGGAGTACACCCTACCGTGGCAATGGAACATGCGAGGAATACTGGCGACAGATTTGATCAAGATTTTAGTCTGAAGCCACACTAGTCTGCTGGCAAAACAATGCGGTGACATATCATGCATGTACACATGTGACACCCTGTCTCTTGCTTTGCTGCGTAAAAGGAGAAACTCTTACTGTACGTTGTGAAAAGCACTGGACAGTTACTCGGGATGGGATGGATGGATATGCTATTCTAAATCTCTCCAAAAGCTCCGGCCTCTGCAATATATAAATATGGGTTTCTAGTTTCTTTAGACTACATTGTTTTGCCACTGTGAGTTTCTTTTTTGTTGCTATGATGCGAACGGTTAGCCTTCAATGGCCGCTGCTGGTGTCCAATGTCTGTGTGGATGTACTTGCAACTTGTTTTGTGTTGTTATTGTTGTTTTCGTGCAAGGAGGCTGCTGTCGCTCTGGATCACACTGAGCTTCGTGGGAATGCCATGGAATGGCGCTCTGCTATAGCCACCTGGTATGGCAGTCCAGATGGCGATGGAAGCGATGGTATATTGTGCACTCATCCATATGCTTCAATTGTGTTCATTCATTTTCATTAAATTCTAGTAACTCTTGTTGCAATGCAGGTGGTGCCTGCGGGTACGGCACCCTTGTGGATCAGAAGCCTCTGAGAGCGACTGTAGGCGCTGTTAGCCCCG
>SNQJ01S0009110.1:410680-437114 GCA_010110895.2 Picea sitchensis | reverse complement strand
TTTTTACCTTTTTCCCCCAGAATAATCTCTGTAGTTTCTCTAGGTTTCTCCGGAAAATTATATGTCTGCAGTTTTGAACGAGAATAATACTTCTCTTTGGTTTTTACATTTTTTTCCCAGAATAATCTCTATAGTTTCTCTCGGTTTCTCCGGAACTTCTATGTGGTTTCCAGAAATTATTTTTTTGCTTCTTCAAGCGGTTGAGCAATTGGACATGTGAAATGAGGTGAGTCACTTTTTACTTTGATTCAATTTTAATTTAAAATATATTTATAATCTATTAACGTAAAGAGATTTAAATATATTTTATTTATTTTTTATTTTAAGTTCCATAAGTAAAAGTTGATTTGAGAGATAATAATTAATATCATTATTATCAATTTTTTTATTTTTTTATTTTCCATTTTTAAAGTCAATCGAAAATAATAATTGTTACATTTTTTCTCTCTTCTTTCAATATGAGCACTCCACCACCTATTCCAAAAACTCAGCCTAACAGGGGGAGGCCCCCAAAAATCACCCTAGAAATCCATTACGATTATATGGAATCAGTAGAAAAAAAGAGAGAAGAGAGAGATGCCAAAATCCAAATAGAGTTAGAATCACTAGAAAACATGAGTGAAGAAAGAGACGTAAAACGCCAAATAGAGCTAGAGGCAATGGTTGATAAAAAATTAAAGATACCATTCAAATTCAAATAGAGGATAGACTCTTAGGGTTTAAGAGTGAATTGCAGACAATGAAGGATAGGATTCAAGAAATGGAAAAACATAAACAATCAACCCAAGAAGGAGGGGTTGAAGAAAATCACAACTTGAGAGATATGATTAAAGAGTTAGAAGAAAAACTAACCAACAATTTAACCCTTAGTAATATGGAAAACAAATTGGATATCAAACCCATCAAAGAGGTAATGAATGAGCTAATCGAATTGGACCATGTGTGTAACAAAAGAGCCTTGAACCTCATATTTTTCGGTATAAAATAACAACAAGAGGAGGATACACTAGCAATAGTAAAAGAAGAATTAAATAATAAATCACAAATTGATACAACTTACCTCATAGAAGCAAAGAGGCTAGGAAAAATAATTGATCACAAAGATAGGTTGATCCGTGTTAAAGTAAGTTGTAATGACCATAAATATAACATACTTAGTAAACCTCTGAGATTAAAAGGGTTAGGAATATTTATAAATGAAGACCTCATTCTTGAAGACCAAGCTGAATTAAGGAAGGAAGTTCAAAAGGTAAAAGAAGTTAGGAAAGAAGGAAAATGGGCAATAATTAGAATTCGAAAAGGTATTTTTAGGGATAGAGACCATAAGGATAATAATAAATAGGAATTTGGGACACTCAGGATCCTTTTTTGGAACTGTCGTGGCTTTCCATGGTGAAAAGGTCCTATGATAAGTTGGATCCAGAGTGATATTGATATTATCTGCCTAGTTGAAACTTGGGGGCATAATGAGTCTAAGGTCCCTAAAATAGAAGTATTTTTCTTGTGGTTGACATGGAACAAAAAATCCCATCGTAGAGGGATAGGAGGCATAGCTTGTTTTATTAGAAAAAACATTTCTCCTCACATTCAAATTCATAAGATTGACCCTCTCAATCAATACATTTGGATATAAATTTTAGACACCAATGCTAAGAAGATGTATATAGCAATTTGCTATTTTGCACATATTAATTCTACTTTTTATAAGAAAAATAATCTAGATAACAATTGTCACTATAATAATTTAGAACAAGATATTTATAGTTTGAAAAATGAAGGTACTATCCTCCTACTAGGAGACTTTAATGCTAGGACTGCAACTAAACACACTACTCTTTTAAGTACTGATTCCAACCATAATCCTTTATGGCTAGATGATGACCTTGTTTTATCTAATAGCTACAAAAGAAGCTTTGAAGACCTAATTGAGAATTTGTTTGGTACCGAGTTGGTCAAGCTCTACAACTCTCAAGACCTAATATTTTGCAATGGAGTAATGAAGTGGCCAAATTCCAACCAGATGACTTGTATTCGTGGGCTAGGTAGTAGTGTTGTAGATTATGTGATATATGATATCCCCATTTCCAACCAAATAACAACTTTTGACCTTTTAAATTACCATGAGCCTGACTCTGATCATAAACCTTTAACCCCAACTCTAAAATTTTCCATGCATAGGAGCGCCATTGAAGAGAATTATGATAATCAAAGGAATTTTCACTTGACAAAAGTAAAGTTGACATTTTCTTAAAGGATTTAAATAGTAAATTAAATCTCCTAACTTATAAGAACAACATTGAAGATCTCTATCATAATTTTACAACTACCCTTTCCACTTCTATTAACAAGTTCTCTTTTGAGGTGTCCTATAAAAAGAATAATAGAACGACCAATGCTTGGTATGATAAAGAATGTAAAATTGCTAGGAAAACCATTAGGGATGCTTCTAATGAGTCCTTAAAACTCGATAAGATCAATACGTACAAAGCCCTAATTAAAAGGAAAAAAAAAGCATTATATCAATAAAAGGCAAGAGAAACTTTCACAACTATATAAGTTGGATCCTAAGAAGTTCTGAAGCCAAATTATAAACCACAATTCCTACTTTAAAAGTCTTTACGAGTTCCCTAATTCCATGGACACCATTCCTATTATCCCTACAAAGGAAGAAGTTTTTTCTTTAGATGACATAGAGTTCGGGGTTAAGCGACTTGCAAGTGGGAAAGCTAAGGACATTGAAGGCTACTAAGCTGAAATTTTTAAAATCGGAGGGCCAATCCTTATACCTCACATACACAAGCTCTTCAATTTAGCAGTTAAGCAGGGCTTCCCTAAACCCTGGATGCAAAGCCTCATTGTTCCTATTTTTAAAAATGGGGATAAAAACATTCTCTCTAATTATAAGACCATTATGATTAGCCCGATTTTAGCCAAGCTTTATGGAATTATTTTGGAAAAGAAGATTACCCATTGGTTAGAAAGTCATGGTAAAAGAGCTAAAGGTCAGGCCGAGTTTAGGAGATATCATTCAAGTGTGGACCATCTTGTTACCTTTAGGATCATTGCAGAGGAGTTCCACAATACTAAAACCAATCTTTTTTTGTTGTTTTGTTGACTTTAGAAAAACTTTTGACATGGTTCCTATGAAAAACCTTTGGAATAGGTTGGAAGAGATAAAAGTGCCTCTTGAGTTGAGGGCTGCTGCAATAAGGATGTATGAGAACATTATTGCTAAGTTTAAAAACACCGAGGGATGTTCAAAAGAGATTAACTGCAATATCAGAGTCAAACAAGGTTGTCCCTTGTACCCTACCCTTTTTGGCATATACATTGACAAGTTAGAAGATTACTTGGAAAAAATAGGTTGTGTCGGCCCTACTCTCACTGGTATAGTCATCAATCTTCTTCTTTATGTCCATGATATCGTTCTTATGGCAAGGAGTCCCCATGATCTTGAAAACCAACTAAGAATCCTCAAGGATTTTTTCTCAAATATGGGTATGACTGTTAATACTGATAAGACTACGGTCATGATTATTAAATCCAATAAGATCCCTTATGATACCTTCGTATATGACAAAAACAACTACGAGGAAGTGAATTCATACAAATATCTTGGAATTGATATTCACCACAAGCTCAATTGGAATTATAGTATTGAGAAAAGGATTATTGGGGGATGGAAAGCTTATTATGGGCTTGAAAGCAATTGTAAATCAACTGATCTTTGGAGTTGGGACAAGAATAAAATACTCTTTGAGATTCTTCTTATACCTTTTATTCTTTATGGATGTGAAGTCTGGGGCTGTAGTATCTCTCATGAATCCTAGAGAAATATAGAACAAATACAAAAGAATTTTATAACCTATAATCTCAAAATTAAAGGAAATACACCCTATCCCATCCTCCTTTTAGAAACAAAACTCTCCCCCATTGAGAGCATGACTATGACTAGATACCTAATGTATAAGAACAAGTTAAACAACATGGAAGACAAGAGGATTCCTAAAATTGTTTCAAATTCGAGTCATAACCACCATCGACTTAAGCTAGGATGGCATAAAGATGCCCGATCTTGGCTAAACTATTGAGGAATCATGGAAGACACCATTTTGCAGAATAAAGATATTATTAAAAAAAATGTCAAATCAAAATTTAAGGAGAAAATGTGGTGTGATAAAGAGTTAGAGGAAAAAATAAAATTAAGGTATTATAAGGATGTCATCAACCCTAATCTAGAAGATCAAATTATCTATCTGTTTTGCGAAGTGTAAAGAATTTTTTTTTTTGCTAAGATAATAATAAATTCTCACGAGATCCATAGTGAAACCGGGCATTGGTCAATTCCTAAAACGCCATGGGGTGAAAGAGTGTGTCACCTTTGTGACACTAAGAAGGTTGAAGATGAAAAACACTTTCTCTTAGATTGTCCAGCCTATACCCATATTAGATCTCATTTTCAAAATATTTGTCAGACTACCAAGCTTCCTAACCTCTTAACTCAACAAAAGTATGGTGATCTTGGAAAGCTTCTCTTAATGCTTTTGGAGCACATAAACACAATTCTAAAGCATCACAAGTAACCACTTACCCTCTTAACTTCTGATAAACCAATTCGATCTTAGTGGACTTTCATCATCATCATCATCAACAACTATATATATTTGAATTTTTTTTGTGTTTTTTAATTTTTTTTTTAAGTGTTTTTCGCCATAAATTTAGTTTTTAAGTTTTTATTTTTTTCTTCATTTTCTCTTAGTTTTTATAAATAGTTTTGATTTTTTTTTTTTTTACTATTTAGTTTTTTAAATTTTTCTTTATGTTTTGTTTTATATAAATTTACTTTTGCTTTTGATTTATTTTTTAATTAATTTCAATTTTTTCTTATTTTTTTTAATTTATTAAAAGAAATTTAAATTTTATATATTTTTTCTAAATATTCAAAAATAGTGTTTTTTTAAAGTAAAATTATTTTCTATGTATTGAAGTAAAGGTAAATAATGTTTTAAACATGATGTTTTTTACTACATTTTAAAAGTATGAAACTCAAAAAAGTAAATGGAAAAAAATATTTTTAAGATTTAAAGAAGCATGAAAAAATGATTAAAAACACTGTTGAAAAAAAAAAAAAATGAAAAATTTGAAAATACATGAAAAACAAGCATTTAAAAAAATAATGTGGAAACATTGTAAATMAAAAAATTTAAAATATCCAAAAATCATCTAAAAAGGGAGGGGATGCTACCGATAACACCATTTGGGTAAACAACTTGACCCCTCAAAAAACTAGAACTATGTAGAGTTCTTRTTAAGTTGATAACTATGTTGATAGATAAGTTATACAATAACTACTTAAAGAATATGATAACTTCTTCCCTTTACTATTAGGTCAACCCTATTACATATATATTTACACATTGTAACATATACATTTAACTCCATATATACCCTCTTGAAATCATATCATACACCCTATATATATTTAAATCATAACACAAACCCTCTTCCTATCGAACTACAAACAACTATACTAAAAAAAAAAGTGTAACTTTTTTGAAATATTTGTTTCAACACAAAAGTGAAAAGCTAAAAAAAAATAAAAAATAAAAACCATCACATGTAAAATCACCAAGAAACTTAAAGACAAGTGTGACTTTTTTGAAATATTTGGTTCAACACAAAAGTGAATAGCTAAAAAAAAATAATTAAAACCATCAGATGGAAAATCACCACATGGAAAAAATTAAAACCATCACATGGAAAATCACCATGAAACCTTAAAGACCCAATCCCTTGTCTTATCTTCTTACTTGCATGCCTGCATCTAGTATATATATATATATATATATATATATAGTCTCATTGTTGATCGTCAAAGCGTCATCACCAGCATGCAATGTCAAGGTGTCGTTACTGGCATGCGTGTAGCACTTTGTTGACAATTGTAAAGTCGGGTTTGCATACTAAACAAGTAAATGAAAACAGAGACTGATATATATTATATATTTGAAAACAGAGACACACATAATATATAATTAATGCAAAAGTCAGATTTACAAATATATATATAGACTCAGAGAGTAACGTGATTGAAGGTATGGAATATGGCAGATTAGTAGATTATTTGTTTCACTTTTATATTTATATATAATTAAAATTATTTAAAATTCTCATCAAAATTAATAAATATATAATTAAAATAAATAAAAACTTAATAATCGTAAACAATTTGTATGACAAGTTACCCATTTTACCTTTTACACCATCCTACACAACCAACCACTAACACAAATAATATTATAAAATATTATTAAGGATCATCAAGAAATTTGGCAATGCAAATTTGTTTAACCTTTATAGTGTATACACATATCATACTGATATTTAAGTTGAATTAATAACATCAAGTTAAAGGGATAACAATGACCCAAAACTCTTTTTTGAATGTCCAACCAAGAGCATCACAATAACGTATTATGATACTTAAGCCAATCACTCTAGGAACATTCATTGGAAAATGAAAAAAAAACAACTTAATGGTTGGTAAATATGTTTATGAAGATTTAGTTTCTTTAAATTTAATCATCATTTTACAATAATGTTTAAGAAAATCTTTATGGGATAAAATTTTATGTTATTATTTAAAATTTTTGAATTTATAAATTTATTTGAATTTTTTTTAATTTTCAAGCTCAAATATTTTGAAGTAATCATACATTCATTCCATTACTCCTACATGAATTAAGAATATAATATATATATGAAACTATTGGAATTTTATTTTCAAAATTAGATGATAAATAATGGGTAAGTTAACCATAATTTTAATTGTCATCCATATAAATTTATTTTAAATATGTATCTATCAACATCAAAATTGAGAAATTCTATTTTAAAGTGTAATTTTTTTAATTATTTAAGATAGATTTAAGTTAAGATAAAGAAAAGGGCAACAATATTTTTATCCGAATATTATATTTATAACATTTTTATTTTTTCTTAATTTGGATCTCTCTTTTTGTTTCTCTAAATAGTAGTTTTTATATTAGGTGTACATACCAAATCCTCCTCCTCCTCCTCTCTCTCTCTCTCTCTCTATATATAATGATGATGATGATGATGATGATGATGATGATGGTTAACGTCAAAAGACCAAAATTGGTCTATAGAACCTTAAGAAAAGTAAGACATCACTTGAATTTCTTTAAAATGTTATTTCAATATTTGAAAAACATTAAGAGATGTGTTCCAAGATCACTAAAGTTTTGATGACTTAGAAGGTTAGGAAGGTCAATATGGTGACAAATATTTTGAAATTGAGACCTAATTTGGTATATACATAGTACTCTAGGAGAAAGTGATTTTGATCTTCAACCCTTTTGGTGTCACAAAGGTGACAAATTCTTTCCTACCATGGTGTTTTGGGGATTTCCCAACGCTTAATTTCACTATGCAGCTCATGAGAATTAGTTATTATTTTAGAAATATTGATTCTCTTCTTTACACTAGTCAAAAGAGAGAGACACTTTTGATTATATATATAGACACACACTTTAATATTATTATTATTTATTTGTTATAAGCATTATATTTTTTTGAAGTTGATGGTTGTTGGATACTCTCAGTGTAATTGATTTCCATGATATATTTTTTTGGTGTGTCGTGTGTGTGTTTTGTAATTCCCCCTATGAGCATTGATCATAATGTGTAAGTGTATGGTAAGTTGTGTAAGTGAATTATTATTTCATTTATTGTGGAATTAATCTAGAATAATAATAATATAATAAAATGTGCACTTGGGTGTATAACTCCCTAGGAGCACCATGGGTACAATGAGCCAATGAGTGGGGAAGTAGGGGGAGTCAGTAAATAATATTTTATTTTGGATGCTAGGTGTCATTACCCCATGTTTCATTATCCTTTTGTACTATGTCTGCCTTGTGTTTTATTTCTCAAGCTTTATGGGAGGGCACGTGCTCTTTAAGTAAACTTTGAGTTCATACAAGCCATGGGGATGGGTATTTCTTAACCTTTGGGAAAAATCATTCATTCATTCTACCATTTATATGTTGTTGTTGGGTATGTATTTTTACAAAGGGGTTATGTTGCCATAGTTTGTTGTTATGAATGAATGTGGAAACTATGATTAAGTTCATGGATAATTATCAAGTAAGAGAGGAAGTTTTTTTACATCTAAGATTCCTAGGTTCCTAGTAGTAGAGATTCCTTGGCTAGCCTGTACTAGAGCATTGGAGGAAAGGGCTTTGGATTGTTTAGCATAGAAGTGGATCCCATTCCTTGTGTTTTGCATGGTTAAAGGGGGAAGAGAGGATATTGAGTGGGACTGTTGTACTAAGAATGAGTTGAAAGATTAATTATTTGTTTGTAATATTTAGAATTTGGGTTGAGTGAGGAAAACTAGAGCCATAGCAAGTAAATTCACCCTTGTTGTTTCATTTCTCGACATGGGGGTGTCACCTACACGAGCTAGTAAATATGGTTGGGGGGGAATCACTACCATGGATATATTTCTCCAAGTGCAACCTATAATAGATAAATAATTTGTTTTTTATTATTATATCTGGATGACAAATGCTTGTGGATGTTGCTGTAAATGAGAAATATGTGTTTAGTTGGGAAAATACAACTATGAATTTTAGCATTGGTTTAGGATTGCATTATACACAGTCTGGTAGATATTCAAATGCATAATTTAAGGCCATTGCAACCATGCTTTGTAAATGAGAGTACATAATTCTATCTTAGTTATGTAATTTAATTTCCATCTATGTCAAATGGATGTAATGGGAATTATGGGTGCCAAAGAAGATATTAGATTCAATTTTATTTTATTGGAAAGTATTGTTGGATATGTAATTTAATTTCCATCTATGTAAAATGGATGTAATGGGAATTATGGGTGCCAAAGAAGATATTAGATTCAATTTTATTTGATTGGAAAGTATTGTTGGATATGTATGTTGCTATAATTTCCCATGTATCGATTGTTATTATTACATGTATAATAAKAAAACAATGTTTATGTGTTAAAATGGTGGAATGTGTACAYGAGTAATGAATTAGTTGTTATAGGCAATCACATTCCTATGCTAAATTTTAATTCCCAATGAATTATATAATATTGTGTAGACAAGAGTTAAATTTGGGCAACTAGTAACAATGTAATATGGTATCAAGTGCATTTATGTTGTTTTTGGGTACCTTGTCACCTTAATTAGTGTACAGAGGTGGTTGGATACATTACAAAATGATATTAGAGCATTTGGATTGATTTGGGAGTACTTTGTCACCTCAATTGAAGTACACAGGGGACTAGATATGTTACATGTTCTAAAGTAACAATTTAAACTAAATTTATAATGCTAAGTATTTTTGTAGTAACATATTTGCATTAAAACTTTAAATATATTTATAAAATATTTTCAATTTTAATTAATTAAATAATTTCTCTCTCTCTCTCTCTCTCTCTCTCTCTCTCTCTATATATATATAATCTTCTAAAATAACTATTCCAATTCAAAACTACTACATCTATTTTTAATAGGGGCTAACCACTTTGTAATTTATTAAACACATAACTCACTTCAATAAAATTGTATATTCAATGATATTTATCACTTCTCATTGTAAATTTAATGATTACACCGTAAGGAATTCCTCTTATAGAAGTGGATGTCCTCCATCGTATTTTTAGTCACCTCATGGCCATCAGATCCGTTAGACGACCATTGGTGCCCTTCTAACCATCCACATGTATGTCTGGTTGTTCATCCTCTCACTACCAATGATGCATCTTCCTTCCTAGACATGAAAAAGGACACCAAAGATCCATTGAAAAGGTCATCAGATATTGGTATCACTGGAAAATTGTTCCTCTTATAGAAGCGATTATCCTTTGTCACCTCATGGCCATCATATTTGTCAGACAATTAATGGTTCCCTTCTAACTATCTACATGAACTTCTATTCATTCGTCCTTTTGCTGCCAATAATGCATCTTCCTTCTTGGACATGGAAAAGGCCATTGGATCCCAATATCACTAGAAAATTTTTATGGTCTTTCGCATCTAGAAATAATATCAAGAGAGATTGGTGGGATCATACCTCAACAACTAGGTAGGCTAGTTCAAATCGAGATCCTCATAATCACCACTAGTGGCTTTGTCACTTGGAAAATCTCTATATTTGGAGCACTTTCCAACTACACCAATTTTGAGGAGCTGGATTTGTATGACAGCTTCCTAACAGGTACTCTACCTCTTACCATCACCCAAATTTCTCAAACTCTCACTTTCCTTAGTGTAGAGAAAAATGCCATTAATGGAACCATACCCCAATCCATTGAAAATCTCTCCACTCTGACAACATTATAGATGGGAATAAATTACTTCATCGGTACCATTCCTTATTCCATCACAAACCTCCTTAATTTGCAAGCTCTTGATTTCAATGGTAATAAATTACAAGGTAACATTCCCAGGGAACTCCAACAAATGAACCAAAGCCTACATATCTGGATCTCTTTGATAGCTCAAAATAAAACTTTGGTATAGTGCGATGTGTTGCGGAGATAGAAAGGTTGAGGAGATGCAATATGTCGCATGAAGAAAAAAATTGTGCTATATATTGTAAGAGAAGAAAAATTCATCCTATGAGATACCTCACGCAAGTGGAAAATTTTGGTCCATGTGATGAGTTGCAAAGAATGAAAGATTCGAAGGATGCGATGGCAGGGAAGAAGCAAATGAGTTATTTTAGAAATTTTCTCTTTCTCGCGATGAAGAAAATTTTGAGAAAGTCATTTGTGTCATATAGAAACAAACTTTGACGTGATGCAATGTGTCATGACAAAGGAAAAAGTTGTTGCATCCCGGTGTCACTGGAAAACTATTCTAGTCTCTTGCATCTAGAAATTAAATCAAGAGAGCTCAATGGGATCATACCTAAATAATGTTCATCTCATGATCCTCATAATTTCCATTAGTGGATTTGTTGTTGGATTATTCACTAATACTTAGAGGGGGGGCTGAATCAATATTAGGCATTTTTTTACCACTTTTAATCACAATATGCAAGCATTTAAGATATCAACAATTTATTGTTGGAACCTTTAGCAGTACTGAAGGGNTGTATACTTTTTAAAATGTTTAACAATTTAAGCATACATCATTAATACATCAAATTGTAACAATCACATAAAGCCATGTACAATACACAAACATTTTACGTGGAAATCCAAACAAGAGAAAACCATAAAATATGTTCTTTTATAATTCATTCATTGGAATATTAGGCTACAACCTAAGAGGGACACCCATCCCCGATGCAAGATCCAACTTACACAATCTACATATTTCAATATTTCTATAATAAGCACCTACTTACTAATTTGGTGAAGGCTCCAACCCTCACAAGCAAGCTCCAATTTGCAGACAGGCTCCAACCTGTTGTATCCAACTCCAATTGACTAGTTTGGTGAAATATCCAACCTTCACAAGCAAGCTCCAACTTGCAGACAAGCTCTAACTTGTCACTAGGATAAGGAAACCGATCCTTAGTGAGCTTCAATTCACCCTAGCACCACCCTACCACCCTATATTTAGTTTTTTCTAATAAAAATTCCTTGCACAACTAAACCTTTCATAAAACATTTCTCAAAAGTGATATGATATATCTTCATTTCAGTTCCTTTGAACAATTTACTAAACCTTTTTCTTCTTTTCTTGTGTGCACACCCCCACCGCTTTCATCCAATTTATATTATCTTTGCATGAGTTCAACTTCTTKTGTGTGGACACATAGTAGTTACATTGTGGACATATTTTTACGAGACCAAAATCCTGTCAGTTACACTTCTATCCAAATAAAGTATGTGGAYGCATKGCATTTACATTGTGGACATATTTTGACCAAATCAAAGTCCAGTTATTTATATGTGGACAAACTTCTGTTCTAGATATTTGAGTAACTCAAACRAACCAAAAATTTCTTGTTTTACCAAATCATTCATTGTAACARTRATTAACATTCTAGTTTACAAAGCATCTACTGTGAAAATAGAATAAGGGCGCAATATACAGATCACAAGTCTTCAACTTGTCACACTTGCATTGCAACATACTCACCCAATCGCCCCACCAGATTATGAGCTCTCCCCGGTGACTCCAAATTTTCACTTGTCCCGTTGCAGTCCACTCTGTCACTTGTCACTTTTCTTAAGGAACCCTTCTATCTTTGCACATCTGTCGTTGTGCTACAACACAAACATCCGTTGATTCACTCTGCAATTGCTGACAAGGGATTTTTTTGTAGTTTACTTTACTTCTAAATTACGTCATAGTTGATCCTCATGTTATGTGTGCTCTCCTAGTAGACTCAATCACTTCCATGATTTATTTTTCCGTTGATCCATTCATCCTTCAATCCTTTTGCGCACTTATGTTTTCAACCTTTCAGGATTTCTTCTAGGAGTTATGTTTCATGTGGATCTGCGATAATACAATACAAATAATCCTTCCATGCACTTCCTCTGCCTGTGTAGAAATAATCCTTCCACGCACTTCCTCTTCATGTGTGACAAATTTCTGCCATATTGTCTATGCGCCATGTGGGCATCAATGACAACATATGCTCAACAAAGAATCCTTCCGTGCACTTCCTCTGCCTATGCGCCAACTTTGCACCATACTGTTTGTGTGCCATGTTGACATCAATGACAAGGTCTTCTAAAAAAACTCCCCCTTTTTCATTGATGGTAACTCTATTGTTGAGTTTCTCCCCCTGTCAGTGTGTTCCTCTGACCTTCACTCCCCCTTGTTGTATGCTCCTCTTTGTCGCAACTCTATTTTTCTCCCCCTTTGACATCAATGGGAAAGGAATCTACCCTACTGACTATGCACATCCTAAGAGTGACTCCCCCTATCTGAATGATGTATTTCTTGATTCTCAAGTTCTTGTGCTACTCCCCCTGAGGCTGGACAAGTATTTCAGAAGCCTCCAACCTGTCATGAAGGTTATGCACCTTAATGAGGAGTGGGAAGGACTCCTAACTTCTCTCTGAGGTACTCAAAGGAGTCCCTAGGTAATGGCTTGGTAAAAGTGTCTGTAATTTTCTCTTTGGAACATATTATTTCTTCATTCTTCGCCCATGTGTCACTCCGTTGCACAGTTCTATCTGACTGATGTTTTACTGCATTCTATCCCCCTTTGACAACAATGAAAATGGAGTGAATTTGAGAGACTGATAGGGAAATATTCCCTTATTGACTGTTCTGAGTTTACTTTGGACACTCCAACACTGTCATCCAGAGTTGTAGGGATTTTTCAAGAGCATCTAACATTTATCCTTTTTCCAATACTTATGTATTACTTCAAATACTTCACATAATTCACCACATAAGGATTTCAAGGATTATTTAGAACTGTTGCAAGGTCTCTTTCAAGCTGCTACAAGACTTCTTAAGGTTGTTCTCATAAATTCAATATTTGGTACTTCTCTTGCTGCTGCAATCAATTCCTCTTTGCTACTCTCATTGCTTTTTATTGCACTTTCAAATTGTCCTTGATACTCTCTCAATTATTCTCTACAACCTGGCTCAAGTAATTTTCAAGGAAATGCATGAGTTCATACTTTACTTTTTCACTAACCATGCTTAAATTTGTCCTTGGAAGTAGCACTAACCCTTTTGAATTTGTGACAAAAGAAGTTTCTAAATTGTCCACAAAAGAATACACAAATCTATAAATAAAACACCTTGAAATATGTGCTTAGATCAGTTTTCAACCCAACAAACAAACTCCTTTAATGAAATTCTTCCATACATGATGATCATTATCTCAAATTATTATTCAATAATCCTTTTAATGTTCTCCTAACAACAAGTCCCGAGTAGTCCTAATTTAAGTCTCTAATCATCCATAAAGGGAGCCCTCCAATAGTCCAAAAATGTTCATATAGCTGCCCTTAAACAATTGTGAATTTGTTCCTTAAGATATGACAAACCAACTCTTATCTTCCAATATCATGCTTCCTTTTTTTCATGATCATATTTACACCATGGCCTTATCCTTGAGCACCTCCTTCATTGTTGAGGACTATCTCATGTGATCAATGTAAGAAGTCTAAAATAGGCATGCTAAAGAGCAACCTTCTTCTTCTGTTGAATGCAAAAAACTATTAGTTTCTTCTCTGTCTTGTTTTTTCTCTTTTCTTCTCCATACGAGATTTGGTATTTATTTCTAATATACAACCTTGTTAAGGTGTATAAGATCCTCATCCTTCCAAATCTTTGCATTCCCTTGTCAAGGAAAGCTTATACAATTTCGGGCTATGTGTCCATAAGTGTGACATGTATAACACTCAACATTTTCAAGATTCCTCCTTCTCATGTTTTCACCTTTTCCATATACCATACAATTCACTGCCTTGTGACCAAAATTATTACAAGAATAAAAAACACCAAGAAATATAATTTGATAGCTAGATTTTGTTGGTCTTCTTAGAGGGGTAGTCCTTCTTGGTCCTTTTTGATCATGATTCCTTTCTCTACTGCCTCTATGACTTCTAGGTTTCTTTTCAATCTTTCTTTCTGGGAGTCTAGATATTTCTCCTTCACCTTCTTGACTGGTGTTAAAACCGATACCTAACTTGTCAAATGGTGATCTCTGCTGGCCAAGGATGTCATATAGGACTTCAATTCTCTTATTGAATCTCCTTTTTCCTTTGTTGTTTTTGCATCCTCTCCAATTCTTCTTTTGACCTTTCAATCTTTTCCTCCTTTTCCCTTAGTAGTGTATTTTGATCAATACTACTAATTTCCATCTATCTTTTTAATTTCTGAACTTCCTCTCGGGTCTTCTGCAACTGTCCTTTCAGTGATTGGTTTTCTTTTGAAATCTCTTCTTCCTGTTCAGTATCTTTGGTTATCTTCTGCAACTCATCCTTTAAGGACATGATTTCATCCTCTTGAGCATCACATATATTTTCTTTTTCCTCTAGCTGGTTCACCAGGATTTGTTATATTTTCAACGCTTCTTCTAATTGTACTTTCAGAATAACATCATCTGACGCTTTTTCTTCTTCATACTTCAACATTTGATGCCTAATATGTTCATTGTTTCTTTTTTCTTTTCTTAACTCATCAAGAGCATAAATGAGTTCTTCTTCCCAAACAATTTTAGTAGTTTCTTCATCTTCAGATTCTTCCATGCTACCTTCATTTGATGAGTCAATACTACTTTTCTATTTTGATATTGCTTCATATTTGAATGAAGCTCCTTTTCCTTTGACTATAATGGTAGGTGATTCCACTATGGGGGTTTCTTTTGAGTAGAAATTTTAAAGGCTGTCCCAAAGCTTTTTGGCTGAAATTTGTTGCTCTACTTTGGCCTTCACAACATCAGAAAAAATATCTAAAATTGCATTATTTTCTATTGCATGGCATCTATATATTCTCTTTGCAGTTGTCACTTTTGGTTGGCCTTTAGGAGGGGTGTATCCACTCTTAATTGAATTCAATACATTAGTCTTAAGATATTGCAAGTATGCCTACATTTTTACACTCCATGAAGAATAGTTTGATCCATCAAACCAGGGAGATCTTTTTGGAGAGAAGTCTTATTTTCCCATGTGTGCTGCAGGGATATTGCTTCTAGTGGTTAAACTATGTTTGAAGGAACTTTCTCTGATACCAATTGTTGGAACCTTTAGTAGTACTGAAGAAGGGGGGGGTGAATCAGTATTGTATATTTTTTCAAATATTTAACACTTTAAGAAAACATAGTTAATACATAAAATTCTAACAATCACATAAAAACATGTACAATACACATAGAATTTATGTGGAAACCCAAACGAGAGAAAACCACAAAATATGTTCTTTTATAATTCATTCATTACATTATCATGCTAAAACCAGAGAAGTACACCCATCCCTCATGCAAGCTCCAACTTACACAATATACAAATTTAAATCTATCTATAATAAGAACCTATTTACTTATTTGGTGAAGGCTCCAACCCTCACAAGCAAGCTCCAATTTGCAGATAGGCTCCAACCTGTGACAACCAACTCCATCTGACTAGTTTGGTGAAATCTCCAAACTTCACAAGAAACATCCAACTTGCATATAGGATCCAACTTGTCACTGGGATAAGGACACCAATCCTCAGTGAGCTTAAACTCACCCTAGCACCACCCTGCCACCCTATATTCATTTTTATCTAATAAAAGAGTCTTGTGCAACTAAAACTTTCATAAAAAATTTCTCTTCAATTCAAAAGTGATATGATATATCTTTAGTTAAGTTCCTTTGGACAATTTACTGAACCTTTTTCTTCTTTTCTTGTGCACATGCCCCCACTGCTTTCTTTCAATGCACATCTAATTTATATTATTTTTGCATGAGTTCATGTGATGTGTAGTAGTTACATTGTGGACATATTTTGACTAGATCAAAATCCCGTTTTTTACACTTCTGTCCAAATAAAGTATGTGGACACATGACAATTACATTGTGGACATATTTTGACCAAATCAAATTCCAGTTAGTTATATGTGGACAAACTTATGTTACAAAAATTTGACTAACTCAAACGAACCAAATCTTTCTTGTTTTACCAAATCATTCATTGTCGTAGTAATTCATATTCTGGTTTACAAAACATCTATTGCGTGGATAGAATAAGGGCGCAAGATACAGATTGCAAGTCTTTAACCTGTCGCAATTTCCTTGCATCATACTCACCTAGTTTCCCCACTAGATTATGAGCTCACCCTAGTGACTCGAAATTTTCACTCCTTCCATCGCAATCCACTTTTTCACTCATTTCTTTACTCAAGGCACCCTACGATATTTGCACATCCATCATTGCATTGTAGCAAAAACATCCGTTGATTTTCTCTGTAATCACGGATAAGAGAATTTGTCGTAGTATAATTTTTTTATGAACTGCATTGTAGGTCATCCTCCTATTCTGTGTGCACTCCTGGTAGACTCAATCACTTCCGTGATTTATTTTATGTCATTTATCCCTTCGTCCTTCAATCCTTATACGCACTTTTGTTTTCAACCTTTCACGATTTCTTCTAGGAGTTCCATTTCATGTGGATCTACGATAGTACAGTCGAAATAATCCTTCCACAAATTTCCTTTGCCTGTGTAGAAAGAATACTTTTGGACACTTCCTCTGCCCATGCAAAAACTTTCCACCATACGCTTTGTGCATCGTGTGGGCATCAATGACAACATATGATCAACAAATAATCCTTCTATGCACTTCCTCTGCCCGCGTGCCAACTTTGCGCCATACTGTCTGTGCACCATGTTGACATCAATGAAAACATATGCTCAAAATTGATCACTTATGATTGCATTCAATATACCATAAACATATAACCACAAATACACAATACACAAGAATTTTATGTGGAAACCCAAATGGGAGAAAACCACACAATGCTTTCTTATATATCAGAAGATTAGATTCACAGGAAGCACCAACTTCCAAAATTCTCCAGCACCAACTGGAAGGAGGAACTAACCCCTTGTTTACAGGTTCCAACCTGAAGGAAGCTACGACTCCCTATATTCTCCAACTCAAATTGGAAGGAGGCTCCAAACCCCTAGTTTATAGGATCCAACCTGAAGGAAGATGCAACTCCCTTTCCTTGACCCTTCCTTCCCCCCTTGAATATAAATAAGAGAATCAACATGTCACTGTTACTGTCACTGATACAGATAAATCATCATCATTAAATCTAGTTCAACCACATAAAACTCATTCCAAGATATACAAGAATATCCTATCATGTGCTCAAAATCACCATAATATGCATCAAACCATGTGAGAATACATCCAAGATGTGCCCCAAAGAATATACCATTCCATAAAGCATATACCCAAAATGTTCCTTAAACATGTGCCAAAATATCCAAGATGTACCTCAACCATGTGTCAATACCTCAAAGATATGCCTCAAGCATATGCCAAAATGATCAAGATATAACCCTCAAAACATACATAAAGACATACCTTTCAACATCCAAAAACTTGGTGCATGAGATCACTAATCATCAAACCTTCCTTAAATTTAGCATCAAGAGAATAACACCTTCTTCAAACTTTTCCTCAGACTTGCAGGAACATAACGTGCAACAATTGGGGCCTCGTGTGACAATACTAGGACAACCAGCTGGGGCCTTGTGGGACACCCTATACTTGACCTGTGGGGGTATGCTCAAATAGGGTTTTCTGAAAACCCTTTTGCAATATGCGGCTCAGAGCAATCCCTCCTTCACACAACTCCACTACTTCGGTTTGTCTAAGAAATCACATCCTTGCTTGGTGATTAAATGATATATTCTTGATGTGTTTTTATACCCTTCCAAGTAACTTATTTACTTGATCTTTGAGTTGACCTGTAAATTATTGTTTGCAACAAATTTTCTCCTTTACTTGACTTTATGGCCAATTTGTAACTTCTTTGACCTTAGATCTGGGGCTTCTTGACCATACTTAGGGGCTTCATCTTTAAGAGGGAATACATTCTCAACTGTGAGGAACCACGTGGCGTGCTACCTATCGTTGGAAATGGCACGATGAGGACTATCAATTTATGATGGTTCTGAATACATTTGCAATGTCCTTCATGTTATTTTTCTTCAATTAACTTTGGGCTTCATGAACACGCCTCAGGGGATTCTTAACCACTTAACCATATTTCCAGGGCTTCTTGTAGACTTCTTCAAATTGTATTCCCATGAGGGCCATGCTTAAAGCTACACCATAAGGGGACCACTTTGGAGACTTCTTCAAATACACCCATCACTTATAGAGGCTTCTAGACTTCTTATAGGGTTGACATCAATGACAACCAATTTTCCAACAATACCCCCCTTTGGCATTGATGGAAACACTCATACTCTCGCTATGACCATTGATCCCCCTTTCTTCAAGCACTCCCCCTATCCTCATGCTTTTAATCTCTCTCTCCCCCTTTGATATAAATGGAAAAGGGTAACTCCCCGTGACGATTTTTCTACCCCTATCTTCTTTGCAGAAAGCCATGCAGGTCATTGTGGGGAAGAAACTACTCCCAATTTTTGTTGAAGATAATCAAAGGTCTCCCTTGGGAGAGGTTTGGTGAAGATATCAAAAATATGTTCTTTTGTCCCAATGTACTCCAACTTGATATTATTTTCTGTGACTTGTTCCCGTAGAAAGTGGAACTTGATAGGAATATTCTTGGTCTTGGAATGCATCACTGGATTTTTGGAGATACTTATAGCACTGGTACTGTCACATAATATTTAAATAGTCTCATCATATTTTACTTATATGTCTTTTAGGGTTTGCTTCATCTAGATAAATTGAGTACAACATGTTACTGCTGCAATATATTATGCTTCTGTTGTAGAAAAGGATACTGAGGATTGTTTCTTACTTAACTAGGACACCGGACAATCACCCAAGTAGAAGGATGCTCCACCAATACTTCTTCTATCATCAATGCTTCTTTCCTAATCTGCATCTGTGTAGGTGACCATAGTCAGATTATTACCTTTCAGATACCACAATCCAAACTTCGTTGTTCCTTTGAGATATTTGATGATCCTCTTTACTTCCATAACATGAGTTTCCTTTGATGCTGCTTGAAGTATTGCAACCTGTCCAACTGCTTGCATCACATCTGGTCATGAGGCTGTCACATAGAATAGGCTTTCAATCATCGATCTATAAATTCTTTGATATTCTTTCTTAGATTCATCATATTTTCTCAACTTGCAACTAGTCACCAGAGGAGTACTTACGGGTTTTCATTATTCCATTCCAAACTTCTTCAACATTTCTTTGATGTACTTGGTTTGGGAGTTGAAAATACCTTCATCTATCTAAGATATCTAGAGTCCCAAAAATAAATTCAACTAACCAAGTAGGGACATTTCAAACTCATTTTTCATATATTTGGAAAACTTCTTACTCAACCTACCATCACCACTTCCAAAGATTATGTCATCCACATACACTTCAATGATAAGTATGCTACCCAGATCCACTTTTACGTAGAGATTTCTATATGCATTTCCCTTTTTGAATCCTTTTTGATGCAAGTACTTGTCCAATATTCAATACCAGACTCTAGGGGCTTGCTTGATTCCATACATATCTTTCTTTAATATGCATACATAATCTTCCTTTTTTGATAGTAGGAACCCTTATGGTTGTTCTATGTATACCTCTTCTTCTAATTCTCCATTTAGGAATGCTGATTTTACATCCATCTGATATAATTTGATCCTTTTGGAACATGCATAGGCCAATATCATTCTGATTGCTTCCATTATGGAAACATGAGAAAATTTTTCTTCAAAATCTACTCCTTCAACTTGAGCATATCCTTTGCATACTAACCTTTCCTTGTTTCTGGTTACGTTTCCATCTTCGTTTAGTTTATTTAAGGACACCCATTTTGTACCAATCACATTTTTGTCCTTAGGTCTTGGAACCAGTTCCCATGTTTCATTATTCTCTATTTGATTCAATTCTTCTTCCATGGCATTGATCCAATGTTCATCATTGTTGGTTTCCTCAAAGATGCTTGGTTTAAATATGGATAGTAGTGCTAGATGTCTCTGTTCTGGTTCTTGTTTGCTTCTTCGGGTTTTTATTCCTGCATTATTTTCCCCAATAATTTGTTCTAGTGGATGATTCTTTTGAACCCGATAGTTAGGTGTTTTAACAAGTGTTTGGAAATCTTGTTGATTATCTCCTGTTTCTTCTTGCTCTGCTTTTTGTTGCTTATCTTCCGGTTGTTCTACTTCTTTCCTATTTGAATTTTTGTTTTATTCTTTGGTCTTCAACACATTTGTTTCATCAATATTTACATTGATGCTTTCCACTATTTTTTTGAGTCTTAGGTTGTAGAATTTGTATGCCTTGCTTTTTCTTGAGTAACCAACCAATATGCCTTTATCAAATCGAGAGTCAAATTTTCCAATATTGTTATCTTCTCTTTTTATGTAACATTTTCTTCTAAACACTCTAAAGTTCTTGACGTTTGTCAGTCTTCCCTTCCATAGTTCATATGGAGTCTTGTCATTGTTACTTCTAAGAATTCCTTTGTTCAAGATATGAACAACTATATGCAATGGTTGTACCCAAAACATATCACTCAACTTGGAATCGTTCAACATGGTTTTGACCATTTCCTATATAGTTCTATTATTCCTTTCAACAACTCCATTTTGCTGAGGCGTTCTAGTTGCAGAGAATTGCATTTTTATTCCATGTTCGTCACAAAATTCCATGAATTATTTTGATGTGAACTCACCTCCATTGTCTGACCTTAATCACTTGATTTTCAAATCAGTCTCGTTTTCAACCATCTCTTTGAATATCCTAAAACATTTGAATGTCTTTGAATTTTTCTTGAGAAAACATACTCCGGTCATTCTTGTATAATAATCAATAAGTAGCATGAAGTATTGTTCTCCATTCAACCCATTTTTTCTCATCGGTTCGCATAGATCATTTTGTACAATCTCCAATGTTTTTTTTTTAGAGTATTCCTTTGTTCTGAACTCAGTTCTTGTTTATTTTCCATGTAGAAAGTGCTTTCACAAAGTATTGGTTGGCTTTGAAATTTCAATAATTTCTCTTACTACTTCCTTTCTGCTGATTTTGCTAAGATTTTCAAAGTTCATATGACCCAATCTCTGTTCCAAAGCCAACTTTCATTTTCCTTTCCCAAGCGACATATTTCCATTCCAATCTCATTTAAGATGTATATTTTGTTTCGAGTCCTTATTGTTGTTGCCACCAACTTTCCTAATCTTTTTTTTCTTATCTCACATTTCTTTGAGTCGAATAGAATTGTGTGTCCTTGGTCACACGTTTGACCCACACTTAGCAGATTATTCTTCATGTTTTCGACAAGTAGGACATTTTCTGCCATGGCATATTTAATTCCAAGCTTGATTGTTCCCTTTCCTATAATTTTGGTTGAGTTATGATTTCCAAACGTAACTGATCCATCTCTTTCTTTCTTTAGAGTTACAAAATTGTCCTTGTCACCTATCATATACTTTGAACAACCATTGTCAAAATACCAATCAATTGTTTTGCTTTGGGCTTGAAGAGAAATCAAACGTTCTTCAATGTTTAGTTTATCCCGCTTCCTTTTCCATATCCTTGATGGTTCTTTTACATGACTGTTGAAATCCTTCTTTGGTTCCTTTGGAGGAAAACTCAATCTGCAACCTTTGGCCATGTGTCCAAAATTGTTGCATTTGTAACATTCTACTTCATTATTTTATGATCCAAAACTGTTATAGTTTCTGTTGTATGCTTCATGAGGCTTTATGCAATAATTATTTCTAGAGTATCCTTCATAGTTGCTTTTGTTCTTAGCATAGGCTCTACATTTTATAGGCTTGTGCCAAAAATTGTTACAGGAACAACATAAACCAAGAAAAATAGTTTGGTACCTAAGTGTGGGGGATATTCTAAGTGGTGAAACTCTTCTGTAATATTATTCTCGAGTTATTTCCATTGCTAGTTGCTGATTCTGTATCCTGAATCTTCTAGATAGTGCAACTCTTTTGTAATATTCTTCTTGAGTTCTCTCCATTGCCTGAATGTTCTCCTTTGAAGACTTACCTTATTCCTCCTTAATGGGACCTCTGATGACTTCTGTGTAACTCTTTTGTTTTGCTTCCTTTTTTGTCGTCATGGAGCTCAAACCCTTCTCAATATGAATTTGTTTGTATCATAGTCCAGACTTGTCATAGTATGTCCTTTGAATGCTGATGATTTCATTCGAATTTTAGTGTTGTTATGTTGCATGTCCTTCTTCTGAATTTCCTTCCATAGTGAGACTATTTCTTCTTCCAAGCTCTCCTTCATTTTCTCCTTTTCTTCCAACTAGTTTTGAGTGTTTATTCAATCCGTATGACTTCTTCTACTTGGACCTTTAGATTCATAATCATAAGTTGGAATTATTTAGAGTTTTTGTTGAGATTTTGAGAACCCTCCTTTAGCTTGATCAATCTTCCTTGAGTGATGATTCATATTATTTTTGAGGAACGATATGAAGGAAAAAATATAATAGAGATATGTCAAGGAACACAATAATACAGTAAATATCATATTCTATTAATGACTGTCTAAAATACAAAATAATGTAAATGCAAAAACACACAAGCTAGCTAGAATAGTGGTAGCTTATCTCTGAGATGAGATGTGTTGGATATTCTCAAGACGTTGATTACAATGAGGCTCCAAAGACATTTTTAACATAAATAATAAATGAGAAAACCATAAACACCAAGGAATCTAACCCTAGGAGATGAAGCGCTAAAAGTCATGTGGGCCTTGATGGTGTAAGTTGGTACATCAACTTCCCGAGGTCATAACTTTTGCATACGATCTCCATTTTATGTGCACGATAGATCATTGGAAAGAACTATTCGAGGAATACACAATTTTCCATCACACTCTAGATAAATCATACAATGTGACAATGTCACGCCCAAAAAACATTGTTTAGGGCCTCAAAATGGCCCCAAAAGTTTAGGACCCAAAAAATTATAGAAAAAATGCCAAAATGGAAACTAGTATTTGAGCTAGTGGAATGGGTGGGTGGTCATCAATATCCACATGTATCATTCCTAATCCCTTAGGAATCAATGGTCTCCATTGCATCAAGTTCCTGCATCAGATGTGGAAAGTTCTACTGAATCTGACCCCTGGTGAGCCACTTGCCTTGATGAAGAAACTACCCTGTTTTGACGACCCGATAGAGTTTGATAGTCTACTGGTGGGTGTCCTTTGTCTTGGTTTCCATGACATGATCAATTTTATCCTGTTCGATGCAAGAAGGATTGATTTCTCTAGGGGCTAACTATTCGACCGCATCCAAAGTGTCTAGGAGAGGTGGAAAATATGGTCGGAGCAGTTCCACATTAAATATTGGGTGCAAGCTAAGGAAATGAGGAATACTTAATTCAAAATCATTCTCACCCACAACCTTGGTGATGGTGTAAGGTTCGTATAATAGTGGGAACAACTTTTAGTGGGGTCCTATGAGGTGCTCTTTTTGCAAATGCAATCCGACCTTATCTTCCACATGAAATATTTGTGGTACCCGACGTTGATCATGTCCATGCTTGTACTTGGAATTGGCTTTCTACACAATATCATGAACTTGTATTTGGATGTGTTGGATATGCTCAACAATTTTTGCTACCCGATCATCCTCAGTTTGGGCATGGGAGGACTCTTCAAGTGTGAATGCAATGGGAAGAGCTACGTCAATCGAGGCCAATGGTTGGAACCCCAAACATACCTGGAAAGGGTTGTGGTCAACAGAGCTATGGAGGGCTCTGTTGAACGTAAGGAAGAATTTCATTCCATGTGCGTGGATGTTTGGAATTATACATCCTCGGAATATGAAAAATCATCCTCTTGACTACCTTTGTTTGTCCATCATTCTGTGGGTGGAAGGAAATCGATTTGGTCAGCTTGGTTTCCATCATCGACCATAGGCTGGACCAAAAATTGCTCAGGAACCTACTGTCTCGATTGGAGATAATATTTTGTGGGAGCCCAAAATGAACCCAAACATGTGTGAATAAAATATTGGTGGTGGCCTCGATTGTGATGCTCTTCTTGCAGGGTGCCAAAATTTCCATCTTAGAGAATCGATTGACGACCACGAAGACATAGTCATTCCCATGCTTAGTTGAAGGCAGATTAGATAAGTAGTCCATGGAGATGGATTCCCAAGGCGTATCTGGAGTAGGAAGATGGGTGTATAGCCCCTATTTCTTGAAGGTGGGCTTGGCAATGACAGAGGAAGTGCATGATTTGATGTACTTGCGAACTTCTTGTCGAAGCTTCGGACAATAAAAATGATTTTGCAGTAATGCCACTGTCTTTTCTACACCAAAATGTTTTGTTTCCCAATTGTAATGAGATTCCCAGATCAACTTGGCACACTCGCTTGAAGGAACACAAATATGGATCAGATGGCATAATAATCCATCTTGGAGGTGAAATTCGAGAACAATTTTTCCTACGATCAATGTCTAATAGGAAGTAGAAAAGTCAGAGTCATTATTGTATAATTGTGGCCATATGGATGTCTCATGTCCATAGGAGTTAAGAATTGTGGTTAGTGCTGCCACCAAGGGATGACTGAGGCAATATGCGACATGGTTGGCACTACCCTTCTTGTACTTGATATTCAACTGGAAATATTGTAGGTACGTGGAACACTTTTGATGGCAGTCATTCTATAAATTTCCTTGTGTCTGCATAAATTGCAGAGGCCTGCGATCAGTGTGGAAGATCATTTCCTTCCCCATAATGTAATTATTCCACTATCGCCATGCCTGCACAATGGAGTACAACTTTTTGTCGTAGGTGGGGTATATACGAACACCATCAGATATATTTTCACTATGATAGGCTATCATATGCCCTTGCTGAGTGAGGACTGCACCGATAGTATAATATGAAGAATCTGTCTCAATATCAAATGGTTGTTACAAGTCTAGAAGAATGAGGACTGGTGCTGAGTAGAGGCAGAATTTCAAATCCTTGAATTCTTTTTGTTGGGGCGTGGACCACACAAACTTGGACTTCATGCCACCCTTGGTCACCTGGCTTAGGGCCTAAGTGATATGAGAGAACCCCAACAAAAAATGTCGATAAAAGTTGGTGAGGCACAAGAAGATGTAGAGCTCAGTCATTGTCTTCGGTGTCGACCAATCACAGATGACTTGGATCTTGGTTGGATCCACATGTACACCTTGCTCATCCATGATGTATCCCAAATATTGGATTCGCTGCATGCCGAAGGAACACTTCTCCAAATTGGCATATAACTTGTTTCGTCGCAGGGTTCCCAATACCTGCTGAATATGCTCCAAATGTTCCTACCAAGTTTTGCTAAAGATGAGGATGTCATCCAAATATACAACCACAAAGGAGTTTGTGAATGGTCGTAATATATCATCCATCATTTTCATGAATGTGGCTGGGGCATTAGTCAAGCCAAAAGGCATGACCAAACACTCAAAGAAGCCTTCTTTAGAATTTAAGGTTGTCTTCCACACATCAATTTCCTCAATAGACACCTGGTGGTAGCCTGAATTTAGATCAATCATGCTGAAAAAATTGCCTCCCTTGAGCTAATCGAGAAGATCATCAATCTAGGGAATTAGGTAACGGTTCTTGAATTTGATCTTGTTCATGGATCTGTAATCAATAAAAAGTCACCATGTCCCATCCTTCTTTTGTACCTAAACAATTGGGCTCTTGCAAGGTGAGGAGCTTGGTCTGATGTGGCCTTTCATAATTATCTCTTGGATCTGGCGTTTGATTTCTTCATTCTCCATAAAAAAATGC
>SNQJ01S0009110.1:395626-410630 GCA_010110895.2 Picea sitchensis | reverse complement strand
TATTCAATATCACTTTGTGAGAGACATGATTGAAGAAAATAAAGTATCGTTGATGAAGGTGGACACTTTGAAGAATGTTGCAGACTCATTAAAAACATCGGTGAGCACTGAGAAGTTCTCTTGGTGTAGAGGATCCATGGACATTGTTTCTCTGGATTGTTGACTATGTAACCCTGTACCCCCTGTATGAAAATAAAACAACAAGTGGGAGAATGTTGGGTATGTGTTATAATCTTTATACGAGTAGTAGTGTCACATATTTAGGTGTTTTTTAGGAACATAGTTTTTTGCCGATGGTTTTCTATTTCTGGTTAAGGAATTAGGGTTGTTGACTAATCTAGGTCATTGGGTTAGGGTTTTGGATGTTGTTGGATCCTATATATATATTTTATTGTAAACAATGTATCACTATGAATGAATATAGAATATGTTGGTTTTCCCGGTTTGGGTTTCCAGGGGAAAAATCTCTGTGTAATGTTTGTATTTTCCATTGTATCTTTTCTGTTCTTGAGATGAAAATATGTTTGCAGTAAATATTGTACAAGGTTAAAATATACAATAAACCCATTACTTCTAGGGGCTTCTGGACTTTCTTTGAGTCTTCTTCTAGGGTTGACATCAATGACAAATATTTTTCCAACAATCTCCCCCTTTGGAATTGATGGAAACACTCACACTCCCCCTGTGACCATTTCTCCCCCTGTCTTCATGCTTTAGATATTTCTCTCCCCCTTTGACATCAATAGAAAAGGTAACTCCCACTGACGATTCTTCTCCCTCTGTATTCTTTGAAAAATGTTGTGTGGATGAATGTGGGGAAGGAATACAATGTGGAATAGATGTAATAGATATGGAATTAATTCAAAAGAGAAGGAATACATGTCTTTGTTCTGGTGAATATATCTATAATTTGTTCTTTTGTCTCAATGTACTCTAACTTGATATTATTTTCTGTGATTTTTTCCCATAGAAAGTGAAACTTGATAGGAATATGTTTGGTTTTGGAATGCATCACTATATTCTTGGAGATTCTCATAGCATTGGTATTGTCATAGAATATTGAAATAGGCTTGTCATGTTTTACTTGTATGTCTTGTAGGGTTTGGTTCATCCAGAGGACCTAAGTGAAACATGCATTTTTTGTAATATATTTTTCTTCTGCTATGGACAAGGATATTGAAGATTGCTTCTTTCTCAACCATGACACCAAACAATCACCCAAGTAGAAGGCCTCTCCACTGGTACTTCTTCTATCATTAATGCTTCTTGCCCAATCTACGTATGTGTAGGTGAACATAGTCAAATCATTCACTTTCAGATACTGCAATCCAAACTCTGATGTTACTTTGAGATATTTGAAGATGCTATTTACTGCCATAACATGGGTTTCCTTTGGTTTTTCTTGAAATATTTCAACATGTCCAACTTCTTGTATCACATATGGTCTTAAGGTGGTCAAATAGAGTAGGATACCAAACATCAATCTATAGAGACTCTGATCTACTTCTTTAGATTCATCATCTTTTCTCAACTTACAACAAGTCACCATATAAGTACTTATAGGTTTGCAATCTTCCATTCTGAACGTATTCAACATTTATTTGGTGTAATTAGTTTGGGAGATGAATATACCTTCATCTAATTGATATATATGGAGTCCCGAGAATAAATTCAACTCACTAAGTAGGGACATTTTGAGCTCACTCTGCATCTCCTTGGAAAATTTATGACTCAACATGTCATTATCACTTCCAAAGATGATATCATCCACATATACTTCAATGATAAGTATGTTGTCCTGATCCACTTCTATGTAGATATTTTTATCTGCATTGCCCTTTCTAAATCTGTGTTGTTGTAATTACTTGTCCAGTCTTGAATAGGAGGCTCTAAGGGCTTGTTTGAGTCCTTTCATAGATTTATTTAATATGAAAACATAATATTCCCTTTATGATAGTAGAAACCCTCCTGGTTGTTTGATGTAGACTTCTTCTTCTAATTCACCATTTAGAAATGTTGATTTTACATCCATCTGATAGCTTGTGATTCTTTTGGAACATGCATAGGCCAAGATCATTTTGATTGCTTCCATTATGGAAATAAGAGCAAAGGTTTCTTCAAAATATATTCCTTGAACTTGAGCATATCCCTTGCATACTAACCTTGCTTTGTTTCTGGTTACCTGTCCATCTTCACTTAGTTTGTTTCTAAACACCCATTTTGTACCAATCATGTTTTTGTCCTTAGGTATTGGAACCAGTTCCCATGCCTCATTCTTCTCTATTTGATTCAGTTCTTCTTCCATGGCCTTGATCCAGTGTTCATCATTGTTGGATTCCTCAAATATGATTGGTTCAACTATGGATAATAATGCTAGATGTCTTTGTTCTAGTGTATGTGTTGGTTTGCTTCTTTGGGTTTCTATTCTTGCATTTTTATCCCCAATAATTTGTTCTGGTGGATTATTCTTCTGACACCAACATTTAGGTGTCTTAGAAGGTGTCTAGAGATCTTTATAATTGTCCTTTGTTTCTTCTTTCTCTGCTTCTAGTTGCTTCTCTTTTGGTTCCTCTTCTTCTTCTACTTCTTATTCTTTTTCTTCCTGCTCTTTTGAATTTATTCTTTCTTCTCTGGTATTCAACACATTTGTTTCATCAATCTTTACATTGATGCTTTCCACTATTTTTTTGAGTCTTAGGTTGTAGAATTTGTATACCTTTCTTTTTGTTGAGTATCCAACTAGTATGCCTTCATCAACTCGAGAGTCAAATTTTCCAATCTTATTATCTTCTCTTTTTATGTAACATTTTCTTCCAAACACTCTAAAGTGCTTGACGTTCGTTGGTATTACCTTACATAGTTCATATGGATTATTGTCATTGTTACTTCTAAGAATTCCTCTGTTCAAGATATGAATGATTTTATGTACTACTTGTACCCAAAAGATATCACCCAACTTGGAATCTTTCAACATGGTTCAGGCCATTTCCTGTACAATTTTGTTCTTCCTTTCAGTGAATCAATTTTGATGAGGTGTCCTAGCTACTAAAAATTGTCTTTTTGTTCCATTTTCTTCACAAAAACCCTTGAATTATTTTGATGTGAACTCACCTCCATTGTCTGATATCAAGCACTTGATTTTCAAATCAGTGTCGTTTTCAACCATCTCTTTGAATATCCTAAAACATTCAAATTCCTCCGACTTTTTCTTGAGAAAATAGACTCTGGTCATTATTTTATAATCATAAATAAGTATCATGAAGTATAGTTCGCCATTCAACCCTTTTGTTATGATCAGTCTATATAGATCGATGTGTACAATCTCCAATGTTTTTTTTTAGAGTATTCCTTTGTCCTGAACTCAATTCTTGTTTGTTTTCCATGTTGATAGTTCTTTCACATAATGTTTTCTAGATTTGAAATTTCATGCATTTCTCTTACTGTTTCCTTTCTGTTGATTTTGACAGTATTGTCAAAGTGCATATGGCCCATTCTTATGTGCCAAAGCCAAATTTCATCTTCCATTCCCATGCAACATATTTCCTTTCTGATCTCATTTAAGATGTATATGTTGTTTGGAGTCCTTATTGTTGTCACCACCAATCTACCTAATCCTTCTTTCCTTATCTCAAATTTCTTTGAGTTTAATAGAAGTGTGTGTCGCTGGTCACAAATTTAACTCACACTTAGAAGATTATGCTTTATATTTTCAACAAGTAGGACATTTTATGCCATGGCATATTTGCTTCCAAGCTTGAATGTTCCCTTTCCTATCATTTTGGTTGATTTATCATTTCCAAACAAAATTGATCCATCTCTTTCTTTCTTTAGAGTCACAAATCTGTCCTTTTCCCCTGTCATCTACTTTGAACAACCATTGTCAATGTACCAATCACTTTTTCTACTTTGGGATTGTAAAGAAATCGAACATTCTTCAATGTTTAGTTTATCATGCTTCATTTTCCATATCCTTTATGGTTATTTTACATGACTGTTAAAATCATATTTCGGCTCCCTTGGAGGAACAATCAACCTGCAATATTTGGATATGTGTCCAAAATTGTTTCACTTGTAGCATTCTACTTCATTATTTAATGATCCAAGACTGTTATAGTTTATGTTATAATATTCAGGAGGTTTTTTTAGATAATTATTCCTAGAGTATCCTCCATAGTTTCTTTTGTTCTTAGCATACAATCTACAATTTATAGCATTGTGCCAAAACTGTTGTAGGAATAATATAATCCAAGAAAGATAGTGAAACTCTTCTAGGTGGTGCAAATCTTCTGTAATGTTCTTCTTGAGTCCTGTCCATTGTTGGTTGTTGATTTTGTGTTCCTCTAATTGGATCTCCATTGCCCAAATATTCTCCTTTGAAGGATTTCATTCTTCCTTCTTGATGGGACCTCTGCTGACTTATGCATAACTCTTTTGTTTTGCTTCCTTTTCTGTCGTTATGGAGCTTAAACCCTTCTTAATATGAGTTTGTTTGTATCCTAGTCCATACTTGTCATCGCATGGCCTTTGACTATTGATGATTTCATCCAATATTTTGGTGTTGTTGTCAAAGTTTTGTCAGACATCCTTCTTTTGAAGTTCCTTTATTGGTGACACAATTTTAGATTCCAAAGATTCGTTTATTTTATGATTTTCTTCCAACTGTTTCATGAGTGTTTCTTCAATCACTTTGGCTTCTTCTAGCTGAACCTTTAGATTTATGATGATCTGTTGGAATTCTTCATAATTTTTGTTAGGGTTTTCAGAACCCTCTAGCTTGATCAATTCTTCCTTAAGGGACTTGTTTTTCCTCCTTTCTCTCTTTAGATCACTTAAAGCATCGATTAGTTCTGCCTCAAGATACACTTCACCTTATTCATAATATTCTTTTTCATTTTCAAATGTTCCTTTTTTAGTTTCCATTGTCATAAAGAGAACTTTTTCTGAGTCATTGTCACTATCATTATCCTCATCAGATGAGGAACTATCTTCTCATGATTATAGAATTCTATTGAAGACTTTTATTTGAGTCCTTTTCTTGTCTCCTTTATGATATTTATTTTCTTTCTTGGGAACTTCTTCTTCATCACTATCTAAATTCTTAGCACAAGGACATTTGGAAGAAAAATGACCAATTTTACCACAATTGAATAACTTTAAGGGAATCTTACCTTTGTACTTTCCAGTTTCTTTCTTCAACCTCCTCACGAAATTAGATATTTCTTCATCTTCATTTGAATCATCACTACAACTGAAGCTTGACTTTGACTTTTTCCTATTCTTTCTTGTCTTTTTGGATCCTTTGAAAAATGCTTCCTTATTGGATGGATTATCATGTTCTGTTCACATCTCATAAGATGTAAGTATTCCATGTAGCTCATTCATGCTCAATGTAGCAATATATTCCCTTTCTTCTAGGGATGAAATCTTAGGATCAAATCTCATTGGAAGAGACCTTAGTACCTTTTGAACAATTACCGAACCTTTAATTTCTTCTCCTAATCCTTTAATAATGTTCATTATTTCATCAAATTGCAGAAAATAAGCTACAATATCTTCATCTTCCTTCATTTTCAGTTTTTCAAATTGACCTCTAAAAGTTTGAAGCTTCCCCCCCTTGACTTTGGCATCTTCTTCGTAAACATTTTGAATTTTGTTCCAATTTTCCTTTGCAAAGTCATAATGCATAACCTTGAAATATAATGAAATATCCAAGACACTCATAATAACATTCACAACCTTCCAAGTGTTTTTACAAAGTTTATTTTTGTCTTTATATGTTGGGGGTGAGTCAAGTGCCTTGTATCCATTTACTACTACCTGTCAGACATCAAATCCTTGTGCTCGCAAAAACGTTTTCATCCTTCTTATCTAGAAGGCATAGTTATGACCATGAAACATTGGCATTTCATTCTTAGTGCAATCCATGATCTACCTTCCAATGATTAGATTGCTTCTGAAGTACATGCTCTGATACCGATTGTTGGAATATTCAATAATACTGAGAGCGGGGGATGAATCAATATTAGTCACTTTTTACCATTTTTAACCACAACACGTAAACATTAAGTTTCAAGAATTTATCACTTATGATTCCATTTAGAATATCATAAAAATATAACCACATATACACAATACACAAGAATTTTACATGGAAACCCAAACGGGAGAAAACCACATAATGATTTTAATGTATCAAAAGATTACATCCACCATAAGCACCAAATTCCAAAAATTCTCTAGCACCAACTGGAAAGAGGCACAAACCCCCTGGTTTACAGGCTCCAACATGAAGGAAGCTACAACTCCCTAAATTCTCCATATTCAATTGGAAGGAGAGAACCCCCTTTCCTTTCCCCTTCCTTCCTCCCTTAAATATAAATAAGAGAATAAACCTGCCATTTTTATTGTCATCGATGTTGATACATCATCATCATAAAAAATGGTTAAACCCCAATAACACATAAATATTATGTCAAGATCTCCAAAATGTCCCCCAAATCATATACCCAAAATCACCAAGATATGCCTTAATCATGTACCAAAAACTCCAAGATGTTCCTAAAAAACATATAGAAAAAACATACCTTTCATCATGTGAAAACCCTAGTGCATGAGATCTCAAATCATCAAACCATCCTCAACTTCAACATCAAGAAAATATCATCGTCTTCAAACCCTTCATCAACCTTGTGGGACTACACTAGGAAACTAGCAGGGCCTTGTGTGACGAGTCTTGGACAACCAACAAGGTCCTCATGGGACACCATATACTTGACCCACGGGGGTCACCTCAAATAGGGTTTCTCGAAAACCCTTCTCACATATGGAACTCTGAGAAATCCCTCCTTCACACTACTCTGCTACTTCACTTGCACTAAGAGATCACAAGCTTCCTTGATAAAAATGAGAGGCTCTTGATGTGTATTTATATTCTTCCAAGTACCTCCTTTACTTGTCTTAAGGGTTAACCTATAGTTTCTTATTTACAATTGTTTTTCTCCTTTAGTTGATTTTGGGTCTGACTTATAACTTCTTGTTTGCAACCATTTAGGGGTAAATTTTACCTGATCATCTTTAAGAGGGAATATCTCCTCAACCATGAGGAATCATTTGGTGTTACACATACCATTTAAACCAATTGAATAAGAATATCAATCCATGGATATTTTGCATACACTTGCAATGTAATTCATACTCTTTTTCTTCAATCAACTCTGGGCTCCATGCCCACACCTATGGGGTTTCCTTACCATATTTTCAGGGATTCTTGACCATATATTGTAACTTATTTTATTAACAACTAGGAATTCTTGTAGTCTTCTTCAAAGTGTCTTCCCGTGAGGGCCATGCTTAGAGATATGCCTTAAGGGGGCCACTTTGGATACTCCTTCAAATAAACCCATCACTTCTAGGGGCTTCTAGACCTGCTTCAGGGCTTCTTCTAGGGTTGACATCAATGACAACCAATTTTACAACATTCTCATGGATGCAGGTAATGCTAGCATGTATGAAACTAGCCCTATATTTTCTAAGATATCAAAAGGCCCACAATATCTTGCTTCCAACTTTGGGAAACTTCCCAATTTCCCTGAGCTTCTCTTAGCTTTAACTTTTAAAAGCATATGCTCTCCCACTTTGAATTATCTATGTGTTCTTATTTTATTGGCATATCATTTCTTCCTGTCTTGTGCAAATTTCAAATTCTTCCTGATCTTTACCATCTATTCTTCCATTTTCCTCAATAGTTTTGTCCCAATAATAACTATGTCTGCTAGGTTATCCCAACTTACAGGTATGTTTCATTTTCTTCCATACAATTCTTCAAATGGGATCATCTTCGATTATTCTTGATGCCCATTATTGTAAGAAAACCTAACTAAATGGATATATTCCTTGTTGGCACAGGGGCAGACCCAGGTTTCAACGCTTCAATAGCGCACCAACAAAACCCTAACTACCAACCCTTTTGGCAACACCTACGAAGCAGATGAAGTCTCACCTGAGGTAGAGGTAGGGCTGGTTGCAGGAATCAAGTGTCTAAAACTTAGCTGGGACACAGATCTGTGATCATAGTACTTAACAGAGCACTTAACAGTTAACATTCATTAATATTTAACTCTTATCCACTTCGCAGGAGAAAACCCTAATTACAGAACAACACAGTATTCAACAATATCTAACACATCCAAGCACTTAGGATATAGCAATAGATCAGAACTAGAATTAATTCACATCACTAAGCACTAAGATACTATATCAGATGCATCTAACATATATTTCTACACTAAGCATAACTCACATAAAAACCATAATGCACAAAGAAACCACAACACAGGATATACGTGGTTCACCCCCAGCATGGGGCTACGTCCACCAACTCTTCTTCTCTTTATTATCTTCATTCAATGCACAGAGCCATAATACCGACTCTACATAGGAAAAGAGATATACGCGCACCTCACCATATCCTCCTTCCCCAAGTTAGGTCACAACACAAAGCCTTCTTACACAGTATGCACACCAGCTTCTTGCAATCACTTTCACTTAGCTCTGCAAGTCTTAACACATAGTATGCACAAAGCCTCTAGATCCGCACTAAGTCATAAACATTCACTACTACTGATTTCTTACATCACCTAGATATCTATTTATACATTGCAAATGGGGACTAAACATGGGTAAACCCATGGGTCGACATCCCATACCTGTTACATAAACCCTAAACCCAAAAAATCCGCAAAATGGGGTGAGATCTCGCAATCTCCGCTTTGCCTTGCGCTCTGCCTTCAACCAGCCTGTCGAAGTCCCAAAAATGGTCAAACATGACCAAGGTTCTCCAAAACTTGGTCAAGGGCCAACATGCCCCCAATACTCACATGTGACTCATCCCGAGTCACTTTGATCTAGGTAACTCTACCTCAAAGGCCTTGAGCTTGGCTCGAGCTGCCTCGACCTGTTTCTTCGCTAGAGCCTCCTGCTCATAAAACTCCTGAAGAACATTCTCCATCACAGGTCCTTCCAAGCATTATTCTACTGTGGTGACCACTTGTTCTAGTTCTGCACCTCATCCTTCAATCTCCTCAAAAAGTGTTCAAGCTTCATCCTGCACTGGCTGGATCCTTTGGGTCACTTCCATGACCTTGCTCTAGATGGCATGGACCTGTTGTTGAACCATGTGTTGTTCTTGGGCTCTTTTCATCCTCTCGACTACTGACAATGGCTTCAACTCTGCTTGCACTGTTGCTGCTTGCTTCTTTGCCTCCTGGAGCTGTGATTCCAGTGTACTTAGTTCAGGGTCCTCTGCAAGGCACTTGTAGGTCGGTGCGCTTCTACTATTGAGATGTTTGCATTCTAAGGCCAATGCCTTGATTCTATGGACTGCACTCCAGGCGGTTTCTTCCCTTTGGTCTCACACTTCCTGCAAAGTGCTTGGCAATGCTTGTAATTCTAGTTCTGCTACTCTTTGTCAGAGCTGCTGAATGGATTCAACAAGCTTTCCCAATTGACTCTCCACTATGTGTTCATCCATCTATTCTAAGCCCGTCACAAAGCGAAGTGCTCTAGTGACTTCTTCTTTAACTCCAATCTGCTCTATGAGCAGCTGTTCTTTCTCCTTTTGGATCTGTTCTCTATCCTCTGCAAACTTTGCCTGGAGGTCGTCTTTTTCTTGCTACGCAACCCAAAATTTCTCTATGGCTTCCACTTTTGCTTTCTTCAGGGCCTTTGTGGCCTGTTCGATTTCCTCTTGGACACGATGAAGGCGAGCTTCTATCGAATATGCTAATCTGCCTAGCTGGGTAGGCTCATCTCCCAACTCTTCTCTTTTTGATGGCGATGGCGCAGTAGACACTGTGCGACTCGAATAGAGATCATATTGTACTCCTTTAATATTTGCTTTGATCCTGTCAAACATTTTCTCCTGTTTGGATTCACTTCATTGAAAGATATCCTTCGAGGTGTCTGACACAAAAAAAATGATAAGGTCAATGTCATCCACCATTAGCATAGTCTGAAATGGTGGTTTATTGGCTTTTGAATTCTTCTGTGTGTAGGTTTCTTGGGGGAAACCTTTATTTTCTTGGATGTCTCATATTCATCAAGGGGGTCCCTAGGTGGTGTTACTTCACCCTGCTCTAATTTGTCTTCTTTCCCATCATTCTCTTCCTTGTCTACTTCATCACATCCTCCCCCTCCAGGTGAATCTGAAGCAGTCTCTTTTGATGTGTTGTTCAACTCCTATACCTCTTCCTTCTTTTTCCTTCTGCTACTGCTGGGTGCATCATATTCTTCGCGAGTCACCACAGGATTGCAAATGAGGTCGGGGTCGGACAGTTTTTCCTAGTTGACTGGTATAAGGAACTCTGCAGGCCATTCCTTAGTTATTTCTTCCATGTACTCCTCAGTGAGATTATAGTAGGATTGAAGTTCTTCTTTATCTTCATCTTCGCGCAATGATATAAATAAAATGTCTATCTGTGCGAAACTTCACAAATGGCCTAAACCTGTGCAGGGTGTTCAACGTCATACGAGGGAAAGACTTAATATCCCTCTTCAACTGCAGGTAATAGGTGTGGAACATTGCGTTTGACTTCCATTTCTTAGCCATGTCGCTTGAGTACCAGAGCGTAGTGAACTTCGAAGCTAGGGGTTCGGATGACTCAATCTCAGGGAAGGTCGCTCCTTTCAACATATCCCAAGAAATGAAGGCAACGAGGATAAAAAACCAACTGAAATGGAACTCATAGCCCTGATCCTGAGCTTCACGACAGTCTTTCTCTAACTAGTTGATGATGTAGCTCGCCCAGTTCATTTTTAGTCCTTCAATTCATTTTCCCGTGAGGTCAACAATGAACCCCGTGACCTGCGTGGGTCTGTTCTTCCTTACTAGCTTACCAATGATCAACTAGCAGGCTAGGCACACTACGTTGTTCTGTATGGAAGCTACCTTGTAGCCTCACTTCCCCTTCTCCTCATCACCATAGGTGTCTTTGATTCTCTGTGCCAGGGCACGATCTGCAACCTTCCCTGGATAAAATTCTTGTGGGTCTGGTCCTTGCATGCTTAATCCAATGATCCAATGGATTAGCACCAGATCTATGATGATGCATTTGTCTAGCCACAAATAACCACCATGGAAGAAAGACAACAAGAGTTTAACGCACACGTTAACCTCCTGATGCCTTCCAACTTGGGGTATATTCATTACATTCAGTATGGTGGACCTCGTGATGTCCATGGTCCACGACTGGGGGATGATCTTCGACTTCGTCCCCTTTGTCTTGGTCAAATACTTATGTGGGGTGAGCATGCCATAGTTCTTTTGATCTCCCAAGTTGAAGTCATTGATCTTCAACGTCATAATCTGTCCCAACTGCAGTCTAACTGCGCATATCCCCTTCGGGAGGTATGCAGTGATCAAGGTGTAGTCGAAGTCCCTCGACACTGTCATGACTAACCACACCATCCAGAGGCAGGATATAGTTAGGCAAGATAGACAAGATGATCTTCGCATTCGCCAAGTCATCACGATGCTTGCTACGTTTCTCAGCAGCGGGTCGGCTAGACTGATGCTGCACAGTCGACGGGGATGCTTCCAATCCTCGCGTCGATGAAGCTTGCATGCTTGCAGACATCACCTTTTCAGCCATGAGGTATATTAAAATCTCTTTGATGGAATTTTCTATTGTGCTAATGTTGTCTAACATGCACGCTCGGGGTTATATATCTCAGGTCGTTGATAAAACACTCAATGTAACAGAATGGGTGGCGAGCTCTCAATAAGCACTGCGTGAAAGTAACTAGTTCTTTGTGGGCTTGGATAATCACAATTTGAAAAAGTGTTCTCGGTGCAATGCTCAAAAATATAAATAGACAACATCGTAATGGACTCTTCCAATGAATAGGAACGCCTCAATCAATGAAATTCCATCTGTTATGGCGTGGTCCCAACGGTCCAATGACGAACGTTCTGGAAATAACTGTGTTTCTAGCCGTTCTGGAGCGTCGTTCTAACGATCAGGACAACTCCAACGATCATATTGCTTCATTTTGGTGAAGTGACAATCTGTGATGTTCTGATATCCCGACGAAGTTCCAGTTCTGCAAACCTTCCTTCTGCAAAGTCCTCTCTGGAACTTCCTGCAATTTTTATAACTTTGCTTTCTTCTTGCTGAGTTTTCTGGCTTTCTTTCCTATGATTTGAGTCACTGGTTTCCTCTGTCCATTATTGTTCTTATCTCCTCTTGGCATAGTAACTTCGCACTGTGGAGGGTCTTTCATAGGGTTCGAGGGTAATACTTATTCTCTTTCTGGGGTAGGTTCTCTACTCTCCTGTATGGACAAGGGTTTCAAGTCTTCCTGTGTTCTTTCAACTTCGACAGCCAGGTCTTTGGTCCTTAGTAGCTTTGACTTGTCCTCTTGTTCTTCCAGTAAGTGCGCTATTCTCCTAGCCATGAAATCTCTTAGTTCTTGCTTTTTCTCTTCTAGAACTTCCTCTTCTTGTTTCCTTTGTATCTGATCTTTCTCAACCCAATTGTTTCTTAGAAAAATAACAAATGGGGCGTTGTTCTCAACAAACTTAATGACCTCAAATTATTCTTTTTTCGAAGTTCCATGAGAAATCATAGGTATCTGGTTAAGTCTTCCACATAGGGTTATCATCTTCCCTTTAAACAATCCTATTCCTCGTAATGAAGGAACCATAGCAGGCTTTACCAAAATTTCCCAAGTTCTTTCTCTCATGATATTCACTTGTGTTTCCTCATCCAGGACACAGTCTATGTCAAAGTCTCCTATTCTCATTTCTATGCACTCCTTCTCTTTTAAGACCTCTGATAATTTGATGTCTCTGTGATCATTCAGGGTTTCTTTCATCTGCAATAATACAGTCTCTGATTATTTCTGGTTCTTGATCATATTCTTAGTCTCTTGACCTTCCTCATGGTCTTCTTGTCTCATGTTCATCTTTTCAAATTTAGCAATCATTCTAGGGAAATCTAAAACTTCATGTCCAATATCCTTACAACAAAGGCAAATAGGACCTCAATCAGGGCATTCCTTAGCAAGATGCCCTGGTCTTCTACAATTACAAAAAATAGTCAATCCTCTCTTTCTCTTGAACGATCCCTAACCTTTTATGTACTGCGCACTAGGATAGTGGTGGATCTGCAAAAAATTCTTTCTAGGATTTTGCATCCACTTGTTATTCCAACAATTCTTTCTATGCATAGGAATAACCTATCTTTCACTAGTTATATCAGATATATTCATATCAAATCTTCTTTGTTCTAGCTGTGCCCTAGTTTTCAGACTAGGACAAAATCTATCAAACATACCTAGATCCAGTGGTATGTGGAAGGTCACATAACTCCTCACAGTTAGAGAGTTAGGGCCATGAGAAGTTGGAGAACCCAGGTTTGGGTAATGGACCCAAGTTTGTTTGATGGATAATAGTATGAGTTTTGATATATTTGTAGGAAATACTATTCTACATGGATAGTACATGACATGGAATTTTCATTGGTATGTGGAACGTCACATAACTCCTCACGGTTAGAGAGTTATGGCCATGTGAAGTTGGAGAACCCTCATGAGTCATCTAGAAGCCCCAAAAGGTCAAAGTAGTCAAATTGGTTTAAGAGATTTTAGAAGGTAAATAATAAAGTGAAGTGATGAGTGTACTATAATTCAAAGTGAATACAAAATAAATTATTTAAATAATAAAGTTAATGGATAATTTAGAAGTGGTTTAACCCTAAAATAAGGAAAGTGGGTTAAGATGGTTAAAAGGTAACCCCTTGAGGAAGCTACATGAAAGTATAAATAAGAGCAAAGGCTCTCTCATTTTAATAACACTTGATCATATTGAATATCTACAAGTGACTGAGGTAACCAAAGGATATCTAAGCCAAATTTCAGAGGGAAGGTGAAGTAAAGAAGGCCGAAATTCAAGAGAGGATAAAGTCTTTTGATGATGCTTTCTAAGGTATGTTATTTATAGGTCATCTCACCATTTTCACAATAATTTTTTTTCTAGAATGATTCAGACTGTGAAATTGGGAGTCCATTGAGGAAACATATCCAAGTAGTTGTGGTACACATTTCACCTTGTGGGTCGTTGTAGTTTTGGAGTTACACTCCGTGGAAAATAGAGTTTGTGGCTAGTCCTAAAACTAGTCTAAAACAAGTGTTTCAGGTAAAAACGTCATAACTTCTTCATAACAGATCCAAATTCAGTAAGAAAAAATGTGTTGGTTAGAGTATAGTCTGTAGTATTATTTGTACAATATTCATATTGTTAAGCCCTAATATTGGCTCATTACCCCTTAATTGGGGCATATTATATTAGTAATGTTATTTTATTTATGTCAGCTTTAGGCCATTAGTTGTAATTATACTTCCTAGTCTCCTATATATACCAAGGAGACATTTTCATTTNGAAACACGTTGTGGTCCATGGAAAAACTTAGACTTTCTTTCTCTTGTTTGAATCGCTGAACGTGTTTATCTATTTCTAGAATCATAGATTCCAATTTGGAAAATATTTTGACTTATTTGACTAGGAAATTATGAACGTGGCTAAGCTCTATTGACATGATTCCTTTGACCTCAGTGCCACGCTTCTTTTCCACCTTATCAAAGTCTGTTACAAATTTATGTATCGGTTGAAAATATTTTGATTGGACGAAAATGGGTGTTTCATGTCAACCATGGTTTCATTTATATACCGCCATAATTCTATGCATACCATCCATTCTTCCTGTACTGGATCGTTCGATAATATATATAATTCTTTCCAATATTGCAACCAATTTTATATCTTGGTGAGTCCTTCTTATGTTAACATCCTGATACTGTTCTCTTCCTAACCATGACCCTTCTAGATTTCCATGATGTACCCGACCTAGTCCAACATTTTATCCTTCTTCTCATGCCACTTCATTATTTCCTTATGAACTACTGATAGCTACAAAGTTTCTTCATAAAGCTATGCAATCTTAGCAAT
>SNQJ01S0009110.1:380846-395616 GCA_010110895.2 Picea sitchensis | reverse complement strand
GTCTATTACAGAGTTACAAATCATTTTTGGATGATGAAATTTATGAGGGATTTTGGTTGAGGTACATGTTGGGTAGATGGTTGAGATAAGTAGTTGATGAGTTGGCACATACACGAGGTGTATAGTTGATGATTTTGGTACATATTGATGAGTCATAGTTGATGAGTAGTTGATACATGATTGGTACATAGTTGGTACATGGTTGGAGGCACTTGTTAGTAGTATTATTGACACATGGTTTATGGATGATGTAACATACTTGTATTGGTATATTCTTAGAGGCACATATTGATCTTGGTGATGATTATGAGTTGTTGTGTTATTCTTGGTTGATGCACATCTTTGAGAGTTGCCTTGGTGATTGATCTTGGTGAGTAGATATGATTTGGTTGATAATATTGATGAGACAGGTTTTGTGATAGGTTATTCGTACAGTTTTGGTGCATGGTTGATGCACTTGTTCATGGTACAGGTTGAGGTATAGGTTGGTGCATGGTTGATGCACTTTTTATGGTACAGGTTGATTACAGGTTGTTTGGTGCATGGTTGATGCACTTTTTTATGGTACAGGTTGAGGTACAAGTTGATGCATGGTTCAGGTTATTGGTATATTTTTTTTCGTGCAAGTTGATTGGTATAGGTTTATAGCAATATATCTCACAGTGATAGTGTGACAGTGGTGACGGGGCAATGACAGGTGGTTGTAGCCACCTTTCGATTATAGCCGGAGAACATAGGGGGTTGTAACCTCCTTCTGGTTGTAGCCAGAGAATTGGGGAGTTGGAGCTTCCCTTAGGTTGTAGCCTAAGAAACTAGGGGGTTGGAGCCTCCTTCCAATTGCAACTGGAAAACAAAGGAAGTTGGTGCTTCCAATGAATGTAATTCTTAAAGACATATAAGAAAAATCATTCCGTGGTTTTCTCTTGCTTTGGTTTTCCACGTAAAACACTGGTGTATTGTGTATGTGTGTGATTGTTCATTTGTTCATTGTTTATTTACGCTGCAACTATTGGATGATAATGATACATTGATATAACACTTGCATTTTATGCTGAAAAAGGATTAAATTGATCTATTACTTATTCACCCCCCTATCAGTAATCCAACAAAAAGTGCATTTACTGAACTTAGCATATAATTGATGCTATCTCAACACCTGTATCACCATTCTCAAATGTTTCTCATGCTCCTCCTCTATCTTGGAATATATAAGAATGTCATCCAATAATGAAGTGACAAACTTGTCCAGGAAATATATGAATTCCCCATTCATCAGACACATAAATGTAGCTGGTGCATTTTTCAACCTAAAAGGAACCACTATGAATTCATAGTGTCCATACCTTGTCCTAAAGGCTAGTTTTCTAGTATATTATTCTATGATTCTCACTTGATGATAAATTAATCTCAAGTCAATCTTGGAGAATATATTTCCCCCCTTCATCTGATCAAAAGGATCATAAATCCTTGGCAAAGGATATTTGTTCTTGATTGTAACCTTATTCATATGTCTGAAGTCAACACATAACCTCAACTTTCCATATTTTTTATTGACAAAAAGAACCGGGGCACCCCAAGGAGAAACAATCGGGAATAAGTACCCCTTCTTCAACAACTCTTCTAGATTCATTTGCAACTCTTTCAAATCATGCATGCTCATTTTGTAGGGATTTTTGGACACTAGTGAAGTTCTAGGCATTAAATCAATATAGAAATCAATGTTCCTCTTTGTTGGAAATCATGGCGAATCCCCAAACACATATTCATACTCTTTCAAGACTAGATAATCTTCAATACTTGGATCCTTATCATTCATTGACCCTTCCATACATGATGCATAGATCTGACACCTTTTTCTAAAACTTCTTTTAAGCTGCAATGCTGAAATCTCTCTGACAAATATAGGACTTAGAATACCTTGCATTGTCCTTGGATTCCCTTCCTCATTAAGACATGTGATTTTTTTATTTATAAAAATATAAGACAAAATGATTCTTTTCTATCCAATACATACCAATCAAACAGTCATAAGACCCAAACAGTATGATGCTTAAATCTTCCTTAGTGTTAATTCCATTCATGTTTACTGGGAAATCATTAACAAGCTCATTGATTCTTCTCTTGGTTCTAGTAGATAGCTAAACTAACCAAGACTTTTTGTGTTTACATTTCTTCAATTTAAATCTTTCAACTAGATTTGGATCTATATATCTATAACTAGCTCCAAAATCAATCAAAATTGATATGGGATGATTATCAATCTTACCTTCCACTTCAATCACATGGTATTGATAGTCTTCTTGTCTATTGTCCAAGGCTACATAGATCCTTGGAATGCTTCTGTGCACGTCCTCTACTGTCTCCTCTTGCTTGACGCTATGCATAGTCCTCATATTATCTCGATGAGGAAAATGTTTATACCTGTGATCTCCTTCACATCCCTAACACTTTATGGTATGATATCTTGGCCTCTTTCCCAAAGAATTTGTCATTTTTTTATCACCCTGAGATGTTCTTGAGAACTATTCCTTATGAAAGTTGGCTTGAATATGTTATAACCCTATGTTTCATAGGATCAACTGGTGACTGGAAATTTTTTCACTCTTGGTGTAATTTGGTTGTAAATAATATTTCATTCTGCAAATTATTTTCAAAAGAAAAGAAAAAGATGAACAGAAAAGAAAAGAAAAGATGAAAAGAAAAGAAAAGAAAAAAGATGAAAAGAAAAGAAAAGAAAAAAGATGAAAGAAAAGAAAAAGATTAAAAAGAAAAGAAAAGAAAAAGACAAAAGAGGGCATTAAAAAAAAATGATACAACCCCATGCAATAATGTTGACTTGTCCATACAGTTTAATCATGGTCAAGTATTTGAATTTATGTTGATAGGATTAGTGAATAAATCTTGGCTAAACTATTTAATCTTATCCAAGTAGATAGGCTAGGTAGTGAATAAATTTGATCACACAGTTTAATCTTGGTCAAATAGCCCTAGGGTAGAGTAATTCTTAACCCAATAGTCTAATCTGGGTTAAATGTGTTAGATAAATAGGATAGAACATAGGTTAATTGGATCTATTTCGATAAGACAAGCCTAATGATGGTCTAGATTCTTTGTTTTGATGTGTGAATGATGTTTTCTAATCCCTTGGTGACCAAAATAAGAGGTAATGGCGCTAAAACCCACAAAATACGCGCTATCCTAAGTTTTTGTAAAGTAATATGTTGCGCGCTCCGTGATTAAAGGGTGCGCTAAGATCCACGACTGAGAAAACATCGCTCATATCTACGACTGACAAGAAATTCCAGACCCCCCTGACCATTCTACCTTTAATGGTTGGGGGGGGGGGGGCNATGGTTGGGGGGGGGGGGGTCCGATATGGTGGTTTTTCCCAGCGGGACCCATCTTAACATGGCACAAATCTGTTACGGTGGACCCCCCTTTCTCTAAACCATTTACTGCCTACCCCCCCGTCTGACATACCACCATACCAGATTCCTATACCATCGCCGCCTCTTGACATCACACCCCACTACCCGTTGCCTCGTGACATCACATCCCACTACCTACTGCCTTGTGACATCACACTCCACTTCTTTCCGCTTACAAGTCACGTCTTATAAACCCGCCAGCATACCTCCCTCCACTCACCCATCACACGTCATGTACCATTTCACCTACCCTCCAATCACCACTTTCCCCATCATCCTGGCACACTTGTCACCTGTCCTTTACTTTACACCTCATACCCAGTTATCCATTGGCCAATTAATACATGCTAACATATCCGTTAGTTTGTTGATCTGTCTGCCACACCCAACAGATACCCATTCACCCAAATTTAAACCTGTTTCCACCATTATCGCACTGTTCACATTTTCTCCGCATACCAGAAGCTCTTTTCACCTACCATTGTCAGCCAGTAATCGATATAAATCCAATCACCCGCTAACTTTTTTTGTTTAGTTTGCAGGTACTAGTTGATTTGATGGTGCATAAATCTAAGAAATTAGAGGTCGAGAAAAATCCATTCCTCCCGCCTCATGTCAATCTCGATCGTATTTCGTTAGCTGACAAAGACTACCTGATATCAGAGACTAGATGCGAATTCAATTTTTCCGAATTGCGTTCATGGTTTAGGGACACCTTCCTGGATCAAAGTGACTAGATTGGACTCTGGGAGTCCAATCTCCCACTATATCGCTTTCCCCAAATTCACCATTTTCCTGAATTCACCCTCAAGTCCCAGGCGCATTATCTCCCCGATCAGAGATCCATTGTTTCATTGTCTGGAGAAACCCTTTTCACTATCACACCCGAGGCCATTGACTAGATGATGTAAATCCTTAGAGCCGAATCCCCCTCTCCTTTCACCCTTGAAGTTCTAACTGAAATGTACTAGAATCTGTCTTTTCCCCAAATAACGCAGATTTTTGAGTTTTTCCTCCCACAGAATGCCCAATTCCCTAAGAAAAATCCCCCCTACCATTCTTCCATGTTTTCAGAAAAGGTAACCAAGTCATTTCATCATTATGTTGTCTTCTCGGTTATTATTCAGACGAATGGGTGGGCGAGCCCATCCTGGGTTTCCTGTCCATTTTTTCTACCGAAGGAAAGGCCACCACCCAGTTCGACTACAACAGTTTTCTAGCCGAGAACATGCATGAGAAACTTTTCATATTTCCCATAGAGGGCATGTTCCGGTATTCTTTGATACTGGCTTACATGTTCGTGTTCTTTCAAGCAGATAAATTCTTATTTTCCATGCATAAATTGGACCAAGACAACAAACCACAACCTGTCATCTATTGGACTTCATTACTGAGAAAAAAATTTAGAGAGTTTAATTTCAAGCAATTCATTGAGAAATTTTACTATCTAGTGGTAAGCATGCTCAGTGGTAAGCATGCACTATGATCCATGTGGGATTATTGCATAAATGAGATTGAGGAATAAAAGTTCTCCATATGCTCATGTGCCTAGACCAGAGATTGAGAAATTTATGAACCAAACAGAGTGGGAGGTGAACACTCTGGAATATGCTGAACAACAATATCCTCCAACCATTATCTCATAGACCACTACTCCATAGATACCAAAGAAGAAAAGGATCAGAAAGGACGTCCCCCCTCCGATTACTGATGTCTCAACTGAGGAGTTCTAGGTGTACATGAAGAAAATTCCCAAAACTAGTCACACAACTAACATGTATGGAGAGGAAGAGACCCAGTCTACCACAGTAGTCTAGGGAGAGCATTCACCACCTTTCTCAGGTAGCCAACAGATGATGTCTACATCTTCCTCAAAGAAGCAGACTGATACCACTTTGACCACCTAGCCATCACAAGAGTCTACAAAACTGAGTATCTTTGAGAAATATGATTTAATCAAGAAGAAAAATGAGATGCTGACAAGTCACACCTATGCTCAGTTCTGGGAACAAACATGAACAACACAACATATATTTCTCTCTTCTTTTGATACAGAAAAAGGGAGAATACACATGATGTTTCTGGAGGCACAGGTGCCTCATCCAAAGGAAATCACAGATTGCAAAATATCAACACTTGAGTTTGATGCCAAGCAAGTACACCTAGATGATTAGATGGATTTGCACAGACAGACTAGAAAAATGGTTTTCTCAACATTGGCAAATGCTTCCACAACCACTGCAAACTTACAGGTTTCTTTGAACAATGTTCAGACTCAATTAAAGCTAGAGAAAGTGTCTTCCTTTGAAAAGGACAATAGGATCAAGTCTTTAGAAGAGATGGTACTAAATATCGGGTATGACCCCTCAAATGTGAAAGTGGTTGAAGAGATGCTAAAGAAAACAAACACTGACATAGCCTCCTTGAGGAAGAAATTAAAACTCTCAGCTACTAAAGACTCACAAACCAAAGAGATGGCAGAGACAGAGGGTCAAAAACAGGAGATGCTAAAATTAATCATGGAGATGAATTCACAGATCAAAGAGATGGAAGTAGAGATGGAAAGGTTAGTAAAGGAGAAGGAACAGGAAGAGCCCATGGAGGTCATCCCATTGAGTGCAGTCCCCCTCACAAGGGTTAGCATAGTGATGGCATCAACAAACACTAATGCAGAACTTCCATCAGCTGCCCCAGTAACAGTTCCAGGGACATTTGAAGCTTTAGCAAAATCAATGGAGAAGATGACCTTACAACGAACAAAAACCAAAACACTGGAACAAGATATTGAGAATCTTCAGAAGATTAAATATTCTTTCCAAGCCAGCTACAATACAGAGAGACACAAATCAGAAAAACTGAAGCAAGAGATACAACATCTGCAAAAGAAAACAGTTGCGGGTAAAACACTGGCAGAAGCCAAAGAGAACATTTGGATGGATATCTCAAAATCCATAAATGAAATCTGGCCCTTGGTGCAAATCATGTTTGAACAACATGAATTGGTGTTGAGGAGGAGGCAATCTATTGATAGGATAAATGGAGAGTCAGGAGAAATGCCCACAGAAGGAAATGAAATCATCAGGTTTCTTAATTTGAAAACTAAAGAAGAGCTGGAAAACTTGAAGATTGAGGATAGGGCAGAGACTATCCTCGAGGTCAAGAGGGTTCTGACCAAAAGAGGACTGATGTTGCAATTGGAGGAGAAATCCCAGAACGTGGATATCAGAGTTCAAATATTTTTCAGCAAGATCGATGTTTTGCAAAAGAAAGGTATTTTTGGTTTACTGGTTCTGAATGACAAGATGATGACACTCTCCGATTATAAGAAAAAAATCACCACGGTGGCAAAGGACAGCTCCAAGTTTTCAAGGATACAGGGTAGCATCACAGGTAAAGAATTTTTAGAGACTCTGCAACTGGACCTTAGCATCCAACATGAAATCAAGCATATCTTCATCACCAAGCCAACTTTCAAAAAATACACAAAAATGGATGAAGTGTATCGCAGGCTACTAAAAGTCACCATTCCCAATCAGTAGAGATGGGAAGAGATGTGTGAATTGATTGAGTAGAAGATGAGATGGACGTACAAGTCAGCATGAAGAACAGTCAAAGTTAGGTTGATGACTCACCAACCATCTTCCCCAAAATCAACATGAAGAATCCGACAAATCACAAGCGGTTCCTACAATTTTGTATTATGTTATCTAGTTAGTTAGCTTTAGATTTTTCCACGTCCTGATCATTAAAGACAAGATGGATTGTAATATTTTCTATATATACTTCAAATTTTGAAGTACTGAGGTTTGATCTTTATGCCCAAGCAAGCTTTAAGCACTGTAATTTTTCTCAAGAGATCTACCAGTAATAAAAGGGACATTTCACAGGATTCCTGCATGTTAACTGTTGGTGAAGTTGGCTCCTCTTCATTGAATTGTTTTTCTGGCTTTGTAATCATTTATGTTTTCTACATCTGATCATTTAAAAGAAGTTAAAGCCATATAATTTATCTTTGTACACTCAGTTTCTTTCTTTTAAAGATCTAAGTGTTTGTCTTCTGATGTTATGATAGAGAAATTCTTAAATGCTTCTTTATTTTAAGTGATTATCTCATCTTTTATGCTATCCATCATTTTTATTCTAAAGGATCTAACAATTTCATTATCCTACCTTGTGAAAACACCTTAAAAATATGTTCTTTGGTCTCAAACTTTATAAAATAGACCCCATAGCCCAATCAATGCGTAAGCGATATTTTATCCATTTTATAAAACAAACAATACCATTTTATTTATATAGCTAGCCTAATATCTAAAACCTGAAACAAAGTTAAATCTTACAGAGAGATCCCTCTCTGAAACTGGCAGGGCTAGATCCAGTTTTCGAAGTGGTTGGATAAAGTTACCTCTGAAAATTTTCTTCTACCTCCCAACAACCTCTAGGAATTTACAGAGTGATAACATAGTAGCGACCATACTGGGGAACTGAACAAACTTTCTATCCTATGATTTTTTTCCCTAGCTGAAGAAAAAATATTTATGAACAAATCATAAAATCTAAGCTTATAAAGAGATAATGTTCAGAGGTTGTTAAAGTTTTTATATTATCAGTTTTAAAATTTCTTAAAAAATTAAAATTCTGGCTCCTAGAAGAGTTTTCACTAGATCTCATCCAGATCCAGAACCCGCAACTGCAATAGACAATCCCGAAAAATTACTGAGAAAGAAAAATGTTGCAGAAGGTTTTGGGAGTCATAGTCCTCTTCATAGGTCCCCTTCTCTCCCAGAGAAGCTGGTTTCCCTTCAGGATCTCAAGTTTGACATATCTTTTGAACAAATCCTTTTTAGAACAAAATCTGACAACTTTCTAAGTGAAACCATTTTAGATCAAACCATCCTACAAGCTAGGACCCCTGAAATAATTTCTCCCTGGGCAGACGTTGATCAATGATTTCTTCAGGAATTTGACAAGTTAGAATATCTAGTATCAAATCTTGATCAAGCCTTAGACAAAGCCCACTTTCAAAAGTCAGTTGAACTTTCTGCCTTGACTATTGCAACAACTTTTGCTAAACCTTAACCAGCTCACTCCGTTCCTCCTAGCCCTTCATCTTCCACAACTTCTGTCACTTCCCCTCCAATCACACAGGTTGTTGTCCAACCTTCTCCACCAATCATGGCAACAATATATGCTCCATTAGTGTTAGATGCTCCTTTACATGCCATGCCTAGAGATTATCAAACCAGACTTCCTCAATTTGATGGTACTGGTCCTCTGAATGCACAACAACATGTTGAAAAAATGAATGATTATTTTGATTTGCGGAAGTTGATGAGGCTGATGTGCAGATGAGACTATTTGCACAGAGTCTGACTGGAGAATTCAAAAAGTGGTTCAAAAACTTACATGTTGCTTCCATAATTGACATTGCTTCTTTTCATCGAAATTTTCTTGACAGATGGGAGGTAAAGAAAAATCCTCTCCAGATCTTTTCAGTATATGAGAATATCAGAAGGAACCAAGGAGAGACAGTGCAGGATTACTGCACTTGTTTCAACTATTTGTACAATGCAATTCAGTTGATATCAAACCACCTCAAGGTTTGGCATTAATAAAATTCCCCAATGGATTTAACGTTTCCATGTCATATCAGCTAAGGGAAATAAATTCTTCTACTCTGGAAGACATGCAGAAAAGTGTCGTAAGTGTGGAAGCAAATATTTTAGCTAGAAGAGCCAGGAAACGAACAGAAAGACGGGTCATGATCAAGGAAGAGCCTTCCACTTCCTTGTCAGATGCTAAACTATATTCCATAGCTAGAGCTATGGAAAGGATGATGGAAAGCCTTACTATAGCTGACAGAAATCCACTCAGGGAGAACCAAGCCGCTCCTCAAATTCGAAACCCAAACTTCAGAAGAAATCTGCCCCAGATCAAGGAGATAGATCCTAGAGATCAAAGAGAACAAAGATGGCCCGATCAGCAGATCAGACCACCCCTCCAGGCGAATTACACAAATGATGGGGAGGATGTAATCGAGGAGTTTGATGACACTCATATAAACCTCATGGGCGTTCACGATGATGAATCCATTTTTCTTACTCAGGAAGAGCATGATCTTTTTATCCTTTCACAAATAGAAGTAAATGAGGAAGTAGAAGAAACATAACAACATGCCTTTGAAAATGCTATAATGGAGGTCCAAAGGCAGTATAACCTGAGAAGCAAGAAGGAAAATGACAACCCTCCAAAGAAGGCTACCGAAACAAAGAGAATTGTCGAGACCAAGAAAACCTCAGAAACCTCTCCCAAGAAAGTCCCTGAGAGGAATAATGCTGAATCTCTTGCAAAAAGAAACCTTGAAATTTTACAAAGAGAAAATCAGACTAAGTTTCGTCAAGTAGTCAACCAAGTGATCCTGCCCATAGAACTCTGATGGATAAACCAAAAGTGCAAATCCTAAGAAAAGCTTCCACTACTTTTAGCCTTGAAGGGGAACTAGCTAAACTGAAGATTCCCATTCCCCTCTCCGAGTTGATGAGAAAGAACGCTTACAGGTGGCAGGTGATTAAAGATTTAAGCATCGAACCAGAGATAGGTACGAAGGCCTTGAATGTTGGATCAACAAAGTACCAAGACACGGTAAATCTTGTTGATGATCAACCAGAGCTCCTGTTTGGTCTTGAAGTTGATGGTCAAACCTATAACGGTGTCGTTGCCCCTTTTTACATCATCCTGAATATCCATGACTTGATATTACACAACACTATGCTGGATTCGGGCGTCTCTCACAACCTAATGCCCAAAGTTGTGATGGAAAAGTTGGGACTTGAGGTCACCATAACCTACAAGGATTTGCATTCTTTTGACTCTAGCAAGGTCAAATGTATAGGGCTAATTAAATATTTATGCATCACCCTAGCTCAAATCCAAACATAGAGTATGGTGATGGATATTGTAGTTGTAGACATTCCCCCAAATTACGATATGTTACTATCAAGATACTGGGGAGCTAAGCTGAAAGGAACCCTGTAGCTAGATATGTCCTATGCCACCATCCCAGTATTTGGACAATAGAGAAGACTACACAGAGAAATGCTGATAAAGTATATGGTCAGCAGTCAGGAAAAGCCACACAACTACCCACTATACTCTGCACACTCTGATCTAGATTCTTTCATTCTGTATAATGATGGTGACTTGGAAGAACAAATCGCTAAGTTGGAATATGATACACTTGATTCAAAAGAAGATAAAGTAATCACTGAGGTAAGAAATATTGAAACTGTGGAAAGTGAGGAACTGCCAGCAGACTTTTGGAGCATGGATTTTGATGGAGTCGTGAGAAAGGAGGGAGTTGGAGTTGGAGTTTGGTTGCATAATCACAGATCAAGGTATTCAGAGAGTCATTCTTACAAACTAAATTTCCAATGCACTAACAACATAGATGAGTACAAAGCTTTGATGCTCGGCCTTAAACTACTGAAGAAGGTTGGTGCCAAACAAATTATGGTAAGGGGTGATTCTGAATTGATTATTAAGAAAATTAAAGGTGAGTATGAAACTAAACATCCCAGACTTAGAGTGTACAGGAATGCTGTTTTGGATGCCCTTCAATGTTTTACTGAAATCAACTTCCAGGTAATGCCCATGGGACAAAACATACTTGTAGATGGGTTGGATACATCAACAACTACATGTAAAATCCCTTTCTGTCCCACTCGCAAATACATAGTGGAGGTGAAGTGCAGACCAACCGTTCCAGACAACATCAGATACTGGCAGGTATTTTGGAATGATGATCAAATTGAAGACTTCCTACAGTGTAAGAATGATTTCAAATGTACAAATATATATTTAGAGAATGATGATGATGATGTAAATAAATCTGTTTTTGAAAATGGTAGTGTAAATAAAGTAGACTCGGATGAATTGAAAGAAAGTGAGGTAGATTTTGGTATTTTACAGTTGAAAAATAATGTGTTACCTAGAGGTTTAGTTCTGCTAAAAGACTTGTTGGATTTTAACGATGTAGCGAAAAAACCAAAAATTGAAGCTAGTGGTAAAGAGGTCGAAGAGTGTAACATAGGAATAGAAGAAAAACCCAAGATGATAAAACTTTCCAAATCTCTACCCCTTGAGAAAAAATTCAAATACATTGAACTGTTTAAGGAATATGTAGATGTGTTTTCTTGGGGTTATGAGGACTTAAAATCCTATGACACAAGTATCATACAACATCAGATCCCAATAAAAGAGGAACACAAACCTTTCAGACATAAACTTAGGAGAATCAATCCTAGGTTGCTTCCCCTGATAGAAAAGGAAATCAAAAAAATGTATGATGCCAAAATTATAGTCCCCTTGAGAGTTTCCAAATGGGTTTCTAACCTAGTTCCTACCAGAAAGAAAACTGGTGAAATCAAGCTTTGCATTGATTTCAGAAATCTGAACAAGGTTTCCCTCAAAGACAATTACCCTTTGCCTAATATGGACCACATATTACAAAAAGTAGTTGGGGCCAGTAGGATCTCCTTACTAGACGGTTTCTCAGGTTATAACCAGGTTCTTGTTCACCCAGATGATCATGAGAACACAACTTTTACCACACCCTGGGAACCTTCATGTATGTGAAGATGCCCTTTGGTTTGATGAACACTGGTGCCACTTTCCAAAGAGAAATGGATATTTATTTTGTGGACGAACTTGGGAGATTTATAGTCATATATCTGGATGATGTGACTGTCTACTCCAAATATGACGAGGAACACTTGCAACACCTCAGACGTGTGTTTGAGAAGTGCAGAAAGTTTGGGATTTCATTGAATCTAAAGAAAAGTCTTTTCGGTTTAGAGGAAGGCAATTTGTTGGGAAACATAATCTCTAAAGATGGAATTAAAATAGATCCCAACAGGATAGAAGCCATCTAGAAGGTGGAACACCTTAGGAACATCAAAGAGCTACAATCATTCATTGGCAAAATAAATTTCCTCAAAAGATTCATACCCAACTTGGCCGAACTTCTTAGGAATATCACAAATATGTTGAAAAAATACACCAAAATCAAATGGAACACCGATTCCAAACAGTCATTTGAGCAGGTGAAACATGCACTCACCCAAGCCCCAGTTTTGATCAACCCAGATTACACCAAAGAATTTTACCTTTTCTCTTTTGCATCTGAACACACCATCCCAACAGTACTATTGCATAAAAACAGTGAAGGGTACGAACAACCCATAGCATTTTTCAGCAAAGCTTTGAGAGATGCTGCGTTGAACTACAACATAATGGAGAAACAAGCTTTTTCCCTGGTAAAGGCCATAAAGGATTTCAGAGTCTATATTCTTCATTCTCACACAATTGCATTTGTTCCAAATGTTGTGGTAAAGGATATCCTGATTCAGGATAATATATATGGTAGGAGAGGAAAATGGATTGCGGTTATTCTGGAATATGACATCGAAATAAAACCCACTAAACTGATCAAAGGTCAGGTTTTAGCCAAACTAATGACTGAATCTATTTTCATGCTCTAGACATTAATTTTTTGGCTGCAGTTGACGAGTAGAAAGAGTAGGATCATCAAAATGATCCATATGGATATCGGTGGCCACCCACCTTTTCCAACTGGCTCAAAACAGTTTTCTAACAATTTTGGCAATTTACTATTTTTAGCAGTTTTAACTTCCGAGGCCATTTTGAGGGCCTAAATGAAGGTTTTTTGGGATCGAGTTCCTCATTGATAGCCAAAGGAATTATTGAGCCCCAAAAATGAATCTCCTTGATGATACCTTTCCAACGGTCTATCACACGCCTAAAACAAAGATCGTATGCAAAAGTTACGACCCAAGGAAGTTGATGTACTAACTTACCCAAACGGGGCCCACATGACTTTTGGCGCTTCATCTCCTAGGGTTAGGTTTTTGGAAGTCTAGGGTTTTTGGCATTCTTGTTTATTGTAAAAAGGCCTTCAGAGCCTCATTGTAATCTTCTTCTTGCGAATGCGCTCAACCGTCACATCTCTTCTCAGAGATAATCCGCCACCATTCCAGCAAGCTTGTTTCCGCTGCATTTTACAGTTTCAACTTATTTAATTATTGAATATAAAACCAGTTTTACTATATCTCTGTTATTTTGTGTTAATCACCTGTTAATAATCTGTATTCATTTCGTTCTGCTCATAAAATCCGTATCAGTGGTATCAGAGCGGTCTTCTCCTTGTCGTCTTAATGCATGTCCCCAATGAGGTCGGAGTACAAAGAGTTGGGTCTCGAGCTTGTTTCTCTTGAGGAAAAAAGCTCTCGCACGCCCAAGCAACCTTTCATGGGAGGAGAAAATAAATATGACAGCACAAGATATCCTTTCAAGCTATTGATTGAGGAAGCCCTCATGCAACATAGGAACAAGATGATGGATAGTTTCGCGCAAATCCTTCGGCGGCTACCAACAAGCGATGCATCTTCTTCGAACGGAGGCGCCGCCCCCTTCAAGGTACAAATAAACTTTGATATTCCTATATTTGAAGGTCAGATAGATGCAAATGCTGTAGAAAAGTGGTTGAATCTACTAGAAAGTCCATAACTTTTCGAATAGAGAAAATGTTACTTTTGCGCTCCTCAAAGCGGTTCCCCATGTCAAAGATTGGTGGGAAACTTTCTATGAGCAAAAGGAAATAGAGGAAACCTCATTGTTTTCAGTCACGGCCACCTGGAAATCCTTCAGGGATGCTATTAAGGAATAATACTACCCTGTCGGAAGTTATGATGACCTGTATACCAAATGGGCCACACTGCGCCAAGAAAGAGACCAAGCAGTGCCCGATATCACAAATATCTCCCATACCTTGCGCACCAAGCTGGGTATCAAAGATTTGAAGCGACATCTAGTGCTCAAGTATCGCAATGCTCTACATAGATACATCCAGACCAAAATGGAATTTTTGGACATCTCATCCTTGGGCGTGACCTACCAATATGCCGTCAAAATCGAGCAGAAGCTCAAACAAAAGACACGACAATTTGGGCCTGGGAACCCCTCACAAAAAAATCCGGGAAAGGGCGGCCCCAACCCACAGAACAAAGGACAAAGAAAAGATGGACAGTATCAGGACAACCAGTCCAAGATGCAAGCAAAGAAGGACACCAGAAAGACAAAGAAAGATACCGGGAAGTGGTGTGACTTCCATAAGAGCCCTTGGCATAACACTGCTGACTGCCGCTCAAAGAAGTCATTGGTTGTAGAGACCATATAAATTTAACATCCATTAATTACATAAATTGTAACAGTAATATCTACTTGATTTCAGAAAATTCAATAAATCCTTTTAATTTAGCACATAC
>SNQJ01S0009110.1:332146-380836 GCA_010110895.2 Picea sitchensis | reverse complement strand
CTATGGGCTTCCTTTAGTATGATGCTTCGAATATCCCCATTCTCAGGGATGTACATCCTTCCTCGATATCTTAACAGTCCGTCTGTTTCCAGACTATATCCTTCATACTTTGGATCTAACTACCTCTTGCTCTGGAGGTTTGAAGTAACCTTTAAATACCAACTGTCTCGTTGGAGTTGTGTCAACACATGTTCCCTCAGATTGACCTTTAAGGTTACCAAGGAGAAGATACGTGGTCTCCTAATCAAGGCATTTGCAACCACATTTTCCTTTCCCTTGATGTACGAAATACCAAAATTGTACTCACTCATAAACTCACTCCATCGCCTTTGCCTGGCATTCAGATCTCTTTGAGTGAAGAGATGTTTTAAAGTTTGATGGTCCGTTTTGAGCTCAAAGTTTCACCCAACAAGATAGTGCCTCCAAAGTTTCAGAGCTAGCATTACAACTGCCAACTCTAAATCATGAGTTGCGTATAGCTCCTCACGTTTCTTCAACTTCCTTGATGCATATGCTATCACTCCTCCATCTTGCATTAGCACGGCCCCCAAACCTTTCTTCGAGGCATCCATGCAGACTGTGAAGTCCTTTTCCATATCCGACACTCGTAGAATTGGCGCACTGGTTAGTAACCTCTTAAGCTCAATGAATGCACTATCACATTCTTCTGTCCATTCATACCTGACCCCCTTGCATTGCAAAGTGGTGATGGGTTTCGCTATTTTTGAGAATCCTTCTACAAATCTCCGGTAATAGCCTGCTAGCCCCATGAAGCTTCTCACCTCATGGGCATTTTTTGTCACTGGACACTCCATAATGGCCTTTACCTTTTCAGGTTCCACAGAGATTCCTTCGCCGGAAATGATATGACCTAAATAGTGGATCTCTTTCTGCAAGAAGGAACAATTCGTCAGCTTCCCATACAATTTTTTCTCTCTAAGTCAGGACAACACTATTCGCAAGTGTTCCTCATGTTATCTTTCATTCTTGGAATAGATGAGGATGTCATCCAAAAATACTTGTACAAAACGGTCTAAGTACTTCTGGAATACGCCGTTCATGAGGCTCATGAATACTGTTGGTGCATTGGTCAATCCGAAAGGTACTACAACAAACTCGTAATGTCCAAACCGAGTTCGAAAGGCAGTYTTTGGGATATCACCTTCCTTAATCCTTAACYGATGATACCCTGATCGCAAATCRATCTTTGAGAATACCGCTGCTCCTTTCATCTGATCGAAGAGGTCATCTATTCGCGGCATCGGGTACCYATTTTTCACTGTAGCACGGTTCAAGTCCCTGTAGTCTATACACAGTCGTAAGGATCCATCCTTCTTCTTTACAAAAATTACCGGTGCGCCCCAAGGTGAGACACTGGGCCTTATTATCCCTAAGTCCAGTAACTCTTTCAACTACATTTGCAATTCACAAAGTTCCAGTGCTGTCATCCGATACAGAGTCTTGGAGATTGGTTCTGCACCAGGTTTTAGCTCAATAGTAAAATCAAGCTCCATCTCAGGAGGTAACCCTGGTAACTCGTTCGAAAAAACATCCTGAAATTCTGACAATACCGGGTACTGATCCAATGAGGGTCCCTTCCTTTCATTCACTACTTCCACTACATACAATTGACACCCTTGCCTCAAGCATTTCTTAACCTTCATAGTTGATATAAAGCATAACGACACTTTTCTCTGTACACCTTGGATCTATACTGGTCTTCCTTCATCGTCGACACAAAGCACCCTCTTTGTGAAACAATCTACCAAAGCTCGGTGAGATGCTAACCGATCCATTCCAATGATTAGGTCATACGCCCCAAGAGCAGTGACGTATACCTTCAACCTGGTAGTACACACTCCCAGGTCTACTATACAATTATCAACACTAGGTCCTACCGCTTGTTTTTTCCTCGAAGCCATCTCGACTTGTTTAAAGTCATCGTGCTCGTAGGCTGCCAACCCACTCTTTTCTAATGCAGATGGTGAAATGAAACTATCCATCGCACCAGAATCAAACAAAATCTTAACATTAATATGATTTAGCGTACCTGATGACTCCACCACCATGGATTGATGTTCGGCCTGGCGGTTATTAACCGCCGCGTAAATCTGGTGGCTGCTACTTGATCTCCCCATCGATGCCTTTCCTTCTCTATGCACTAACCTTGATTATAACTCTGGGAAGTCACGCTGGTAATGGGGTCCTCCACACCCCCAACAGGTAACACGAGATTGAACCTGTGTACTATTATGTGACTGTCTCGGAAATGAGTTCCTTCCCTTGGAACCCCTACCCCTACTCGTTGTTCCCTGAGATGGTCGTGGACCTGTCTGCGTCGTTGGTGATGAATGAGATGCTGCATTTGCTGCCATTGAAATCCTTGTAGCTACTGTCCTTGGCGCGAATCTGTTACCATATGGTGGTGGCCTTGAGCCCCCTCCCCTCAGAAATGTCCTCGGGGCCTTCCCTACAAATCCAGGACGATGCGGAAAAGTCGGTCTTGGACCCCCGGTTAAGTTCACGTGTTCCTCTGCATAACGCACATTTTACACCGCGTCTGCTACTAAAGACGGTTTCCAAATCCACACCATAGCTCTTATCTTAGGGTTTAATCCATAGACGAAGCGCTCTGCCTATCGTTGGTCATTGTCCATATACGAAACATATTTGACCAGTTCCATAAATCTGATCTCATATTCTTCTACAGTTCTGTTTCGTTGTACTAAGGCATGAAATGCCCTCGTAGTATGTTGGTAGATATTTCCTTCAGAACCTATCCTCGAAAAGTTCCCAAGATACTATGTCTGGGGTAAGGTGCAGTTGTCTTTTCAATTTGCCCCACTAGTTCAAGGCGCTGTCTCTTAACTGAAAAATTGCGATCTTTGCCTTTGAGTTGGATGCATAGTCCCTTAAGGCAAAATTCCTTGTCATGCCTTCCAACCATGATTTCGTGCATTCACTGGCGCGACCCCTGGAAAACTCCAGAAATTTGATCTTCTGCAATTCTCGCGTGATGTCTTCGGGTGGAGGTCCTCCTCCTGAATCCCTTGACGCTTCTGGATTACCCATTCCAGACGGTGGGGGTTCCACTTCAGTCCCTGCTGGTTGTCACCCCTTTAAAGTCTCGTTAATGGCTTCCAACGAGCGCAATATGAGGGCTAGTTCGGGCGATGGTGGTGGTGGCACTGGCAGTGTTGGCGGTGCTTGCGACGACGCTCCCCTGCCTTGACTCCCTCGAGTCTCTACCATCCTGTATGCTTTAACCTGCATCAACCAAAGTTGTCAGGGTGAGTTCAAGGATGTTTCAAATTGGTGTTACTCAAACTAGAAACAGGGTTAGGCGTAAGTTTTCTTTACTTGTCTGTAAACATACATTACTCCTTTAGGGGATTGGCTAGGTTAGGGTTAGGATTAAGCGTCTAAGCTTGATTTCTTCGTCCCTATATAAAAAAAAAACTATTGGTTCCCTTTCCCTGTAGCTACGCTAGCCTTGCACCATACTCACCACTTCCTATGCTTACTCTCCTAGTGCATATGCCGCCTCCTCCCCGCCTGTCCTAGTCTAAGTCCTTTTAACTTTTTGCTTACAACTAAATATCCTCTGGTGCTTGATTCGTGAGATTTTCTATTGGCGCACAGTGTTGGCGTTATCGAATGCTGCATTGAGATTTAGCGTTGACTTTGACTGGTGGAATGGAGTGGAGGGACTTGGCGCTTGGCTCGACGAATTGTGTGTACGGTCTCGTGAACCTGACGCTTGGACAATCGGAGTTTATACTTTGGGATACAAAGATTACTAGTGCTAAATAAGCCTTTGCTTTGATTTTCGGTGCATTCACTAGCTATGATTCAACTCGGTTAATTGGCTCCGGATCACTAGGTCAGGTAATAAGCCAGTTAGTCTTAATCTTTATACTGTATCTTCCTAATAATAATACTACTCTTATCCCGACAGTGTTACCATTAATCTAAATAAGTATAAGAATTCATTTGTAAAGACCTATGAGGGCGCATTGGTTTTAGTGTTCTTTTTAAGACTCTTCACTTAGTGGGGGTCGCGGGTTCAAAACCCTTTAATAATTCAATTTTTCTTTGTTTTACTCATTTAAAAAGAAAAAATACTTAATTAATTTAAAACATAATTAATTAATTAAAATATGATCAATTAATCATAAAACTTAAACTCTAAATTAACTATATGTAATTTAAATTATATTCTACTTATTAAAAATTAAAATTTAACATTATATTAAATTGTATTTAGCATTTAACATTAAATTACAATTTAATAACTTAAATTTAATATCAATTTCAAATCAAAACATTTAAAATTTTACGTTGAATTTACATTAAAATCTTAACAATTTAACCAAAATGAAAACTAAAAAAAACAAAAACTAAATAAGAATAATATAAAAAAAAAAAACAAATTTAACGTGGGCGGCGGGTCCTCGCATGAGGCCCACGTGCCCCTCCCTCACCATGCTCATCCTTTTCGAGACTCCTCTTCGTGGCATCGTGTGCACTAGTGCTGGTTTGGTCATGGCTTTGTGCATGGCGGTGGCTCGACGATCTTTATCCTCCTCGACCAAACCCTTTTCAAGTGTTCACTAAAAATCAAAACATATCCCTACTAAAATTACCACCAGGAATCTGCATAAAAAAATCCTTGTAGTCCTTCTATGCGGTTGGTTTTGAAAAACCCAAACGATATTTGTATTATTGGCATTCAACCTGCAAAGATCTCATATCATATATTCAGTTTATATTCAACCCATTAGAACTCTATTGGCTATTGGGTTTTCTCTGCAATGGACATGGCAAGCTCGACAATGTTGCAAGGAGCATTGTTTCTCCAAAACCAACAAGTGGGCATTCAATCCAATCAAGAATGGAAAATGGGTTCTCAGTACAAGCTAGGAAGGCAAGTGGGTTTTCAGCACATGCAAAGACGGTTCAGCCCAGGCCCGAAAATCACAACCCTTAATCTTAGAAACCTTGGTTCTATGCACTCTGAATCACAAGAGGTCTCAACAAACCTCGAGCCAGAAGCCAAATTAGCGCCCTGTGAAAGCAACGACATAGGAAGTAGGAGGAGGCATGGTGATCAGAATATGAGGGAAGAAGTTAGGGTTCTCGGCACCAGTGTGAGCCAGGGTTTCTCTGCGAAATATGTACCCTTCTATTCAGGCTCCAAGATGGATGAAGAGTATTCGCTTGACGAAGTCGTGTACAGGAGTCGCTCTGGGGCCCTTCTGGACGTCCAACATGACATGGATGCGTTAAAAAGGTACGATGGAAAATACTGGAGAAACCTCTTTGATTCTAGAGTAGGAAATACCACTTGGCCTTATGGGTCAGGAGTTTGGAGTAAAAAGAATGGGTCAGGAGTTTGGAGTAAAAAGAATGGGTCAGGAGTTTGGAGTAAAAAGAAGGAGCGGTTTCACAAGGAATTCCTGGAGCTGCAATTCAATTCTTCTGCCCTGGTGAACTTCACCATCCAATGGAAGGAGCTCGAAGATCACTTCTAAGAGCTGGATAATCTCATGCAAAATCGCTTGGAAGAGATCGGACGAAAAGGGATGGAGAATGAAAAGGAGAAAAAATCCGCCGCAGAAAAGAGCATTGGAAGCTTTGATAAGACCTCGGAGAAAAAAAATCCGTCGAAGAAAAGAGCAGTGGAAATACTAATAAGACTTCGCCGGCCTTAAAAGATGACGTGAATCCACGCTCGTAGCTGAAATCACTATGCGAGAAAATGGACAGCGAGGGCCTCAAGAAGTTCTTGGTCGATTCATGCAGTGACATCGCTACGATCTGTAACGAAGCCCCTGCGGCGATGAGATGTGTTGCGGACCCGACCAAGTTGGTTCTACAGACCCTGGAGGGTTTCTATTCGGCCGATAATGACAGAGAACTGTTTACGGACCTTGTGGGGCACATATATGGCTGCCATTTGCTCTTGGAGTCCCTCCCTTTTGTTTTGTCGCCGGACGAAGTGTCGTCGAAGGTGAAAAAAAGATGCTCAGAAAATTGCTGCTGCATGGAAATCTAAACACAACATCGATGTTGAATCCAAGTTTATGTCTGTAGAGGCACTGACGTTCTTGCAACTCTTGGCTTCTTACGGAATTTCGAAGGAATTTGAAGAAGACGAACTTTGTGAGCTAGTCATTCACATTTCCGGTCGGCCGAAGGTGCACGAGCTCTGCCATGCGCTTCAAATCAGTCACAGGATACCAGGTTGGTGGACCTGCCTTTTTTGTTTTCAGCCAGCCTTGAGATTCAATTTAATTTTTGTTTTTAAACAAAGTTTGCTTAGGGTTAGATATCTAAAATAAAAATTATACCATTCATTAGCAGTCAGGGTTGGAATTCGCTATTTTGTGCACTTTAAGGTGTTTTTCCCGTGTTTCTGTAGTGGTTTGTTTCAGTTTTTTTTATTTGTTTTTAAAGTAATATCCTCTTCTCTTCGGCACCGAGACTACTCAGTTTTTAGCCATTTTTTTTTTCTTGCACCTGTAACAACCCTAGTTGTATTCATATTTCACTTTTTTTACTTTGGTAAATTTGTTTTTACATTTTCAATTCATATTGTTTATATATATTTAGATTTTTTTATATATAATCAAAATAATAGTGCTTTTGGTTTGCAGGTTAGGCGGAGTTGGAGTTGGAGCTGGGAACTTGGCCCTTAAGGCCCAGATTTCAAACAAAAGCTCTGATACCATTTGTAGAGACCATATAAATTTAACATCCATTAATTACATAAACTGTAACAGTAATATCTACTTGATTTCAAAAAATTCAAAAAATCCTTTTAATTTAGCACATACGCAAGTTAAATTTAACAACAAATATTTAATCAAACAAACGGTAACTGCTACTTGATTTTTGTAACTCAGTAATTTCTTATAAACTCAGTACATACGCATATAAATTTATCATAACGAATAATGATTCCATAACAGAAATAAAATAAATACTTAATTTAAATTACCTTGGTCTGATGCTAACCCTCCGCTTTCCACTTGCCTTGTTGACCGTTGCTGAACTGTGTAAACACTGCCCAAAACCTTGTTCCACCCTGCCAACTAGGACAACTTCCTAGCTCCAGGATATCATATGGATATCCTGGCCCCCGTGCCCAAAATCTCCAGCAAACCGGTGCCTGTACTGATCCAATCCGACTACAAAACTCAACTCTCCTCTGTGCAATCCAAGAGAGACCTCCCCCAAAATTTCCCGTAGAATGGTAATGCCTCCTTCCTAAACCTCCTCCCCTCATATTCCTCCTTCACCACCCTCCCTTTCATTTAATTCCTTACCTACCCATTTATTACCTTATCCCCTCATATTTAATATCTTATCCCTTTATATTCAATGTCTTATCCCTTTCCGTGTACGTAAGTCTTTAACAAATTAACTTATAAGTTATTATCCCTATTAATTTAATACCCATGTCAATGAATGTAACATGTAATTAATTAATCAATTAATCAATCAAATTGCAACCATTAATTAATTAATAATTATTTAATTAGTATCATTATACCAATCTTGTTTAATTAATACCANGAGCTAGAAGAAGGAGAGATACTCTTCCATTCATAGATGTGGGTAAAAGGCACCCCGCTGCACTTTATTGTTGATAGCGGTAGCTAGAAGAACCTTATCTCAGCATAGGTCGTCAATCGACTTTCCCTGCCAACAACACCGCACCCACAGCCCTACACCATTGGATGTTTGTGATGTTATTTTGGGCCAACCTTATTTATGGAAACGTCATGCTGTATATGACTTAGGCCTCGTAGTGTTATTATTACTTTGAACAGGAAATTGTATAGGATACCCGAGGCTGTCCCACCTAGTGCTATTTCCTTGATCTCTACTAAGAAATGCAGGAAGGTCATCTCTCAGAAGAGGAAGTTTGTCTTCTTCGTGATTTGCTCTCAGAATAAGAGAAAGATCATAGCCACATCCAGGGTCTTTGTGTCCGACCTCTCCACACAGCAGAAGCAAGTAGATAAGGTCGTGGAAGAATACTCAGATATCTTCTCCTCACCTACAGGGGTACCTCTGCATTGCCAGGTCAAGCAGGTTTGTGTTGGGATTATCCCATATTGCATGGGACCTTAGCCAAATAAACAGAGGTGGTGGTAAGGAGAAATTTGCGTGGGGCCGGTTCCAACAACAAGCGTTCGATGATTTGAAGCAGTGCTTATGCTCAGCCCTAGTACTTTCACTACCAGACCTGCAACATCCCTTTGAAATTGAGACAGATGCTTCAGACTATGCTGTGGGCACCGTTCTCACTCAGCACGACCACCCCGTGGCCTATCATAGTGGGACACTGTCAGATACTGTTCGTAAGTACCCTACTTACGACAAGGAAATGCAATCCATTGTACAAGTCTGCTGCCAGTGGAGACATTACATTCTTGGGAAGAAGACAATCATCCACACTGATCATAAGCCACTGCAGTTCATGCAAACACAGGGAAAATTGCAGAATGACGACCATCAAAAGTGGTCCACATACTTGTATTAATTCCACCTCAATATCAAGTATAAAACAGGAAGCACCAATCACGTCGCTGATTGCCTCAACAAACTGCCAGTCGCGACACTCACCACAGTGCTAGACTCTTATGTCCATGAGACATCTGGATGGCCCCAAATCTATGAGACAAACCTGACTTCGCCACCACCTACCAAATGTTGGGTGCAAACGAAGTTGTTGATAATTTCCATCTTCAGGATGGGTTGTTGTGTCGTCTGGGCCATATATGTGTTCCATCAAGTGAGAGAGCAAAGTTGATCTGGGAATCCCACTATAGTTGGGTGGCAGGACACTTCAGCATTTAAAAGACAGTGGCGATGCTACATAAACATTTCTACTAGCCAAAACTTCGATAGGATGTGAGCAAGTATATCAGGTCCTGCACTGCCTGTGCTATTGCCAAACCGACCACTAAGAAACAGGGCATGTACACCCCTCTTCCTACTCCTGACAGGCCATGGGAATCCATCTCAATGGACTACATTTCGGGCCTCCCGTCCACTAAGTGGGGAAATGACTGTGTTTTTGTGATTGTTGATCGCTTTTCTAAGATGGCGATTCTGGTTTCCTGCAAGAAGAGCATCACAACAGAGGCCACTACCAAGCTCTTCTTTGAACGAGTCTGGGTACATTTTGGAATCCCACAAACCATTGTCTCATATCGGGATATTCGATTTATCAACACATTCTGGTCGAGCGTCTGGTCACTGTTGAACACCAAGCTCACCAAATCCACGACCTTCCACCCCCAAACAGATGGCCAAACTGAGGTTGTAAATCGAATGATTGTGCATATCCTTCGCATGTATAATTCAAAGCACCCTTGCGCATGGGATGAGAGCCTTCCCTATGTCCAACATATCTACAACCAACCATAGCCCCTTTCAGGTGGGGTTGGTATTCCAACCATTGGGTCCCATAGATGTTGCACTTCCCCTTGCGGTCAACTCGACTGACTCATCTCCTACTCCAACTGAAGCTGACAAAGCCACCTGGTTCATTGATCAGATCCAACACATCTACCAACTGGTTCAATATATCCTAGAAAAGTCCAATGACAAGTACAAACAACGCCATGATCAACATCGGGTGCCACATAAGTTTCAGGTGGGCGACAAAGTTTGGTTTCTCTTGCAGAAAAAACGCCTTACAGGACCCCATCATAAGATTTTCCCACTCTGTTATGGGCCATACACTATCACCAAGGCCATGGGGGACAATGATTTTGAGCTCAACATTCCTCCCTTCCTTGGCCTGTACCCAGTGTTCAACATGGATATCCTTTGCCCTTATTTCCCACCATTATTGGATACCTCAGAAGTAGTAGAACAATTGACACCAACAGAGACCAACCCTGATTTCATACAACATGCATCCAATGATCATATTGTGTACACACAGATCAAGGGCACTCGACAACAAAGGATCTATCTTTATCGAGTCGTCAAAGCAGGGCAGCTCCTGCACCAAGGCAAGTGGCTCACCCGAGGCCAAATTCAGCAGAAATTTCCTCATCTGATGGGGGACCTCAATGAAATGGATACCATTTATTGCTAAGGATGGAGGATTGATCTATATGGATATCGTTGGCCACCCACCTTTTCCAATTGGCTCAAAACAATTTTCTGACAATTTTGTCAATTTACTATTTTTAGCAGTTTTAACTTTTGGGGCCATTTTGAGGGCCTAAATGAATGTTTTTAAGGATAGAGTTCCTCAATGATATTTGAAGGCATTATTGATCCCCCAAAATGAATCTCCTCGACGATACCTTTCCAACGGGCTATCACATGCCTAAAATGGAGATCGTATGCAAAAGTTACGACCCTGGGAAGTTGATGTACTAACTTACCCAAACGGGACCCACATGTCTTTTGGCGCTTCATCTCCTAGGGTTAGGTTTTTGGATGTCTAGGGTTTTTGGAATTCTTGTTTATTGTAAAAAGGCCTTCAGAGCCTCATTGTAATATTCTTCTTGTGAATGCGCGCAACCGTCACATCTCTTCTCAGAGATAAGCCACCACCATTCCAACAAGCTTGTTTCCGCTGCATTTTACAGTTTCAGCTTATTTCATTATTGAATGGAAAACCAGTTTTACTGTATCTCTGTTATTTTGTGTTAAGGACATGTTAATAATTTTTATTCATTTCGTTCTGCTCATAAAATCTGGATCACCAAATGTAAAAGAGGTATTCTTAAACTCTCCTTGGTATGCGGACCTCATTTTTATACTTCATAACTTACATGCTCCTCCTGTTTTGACTAAGACCAAAGCCAAATTCATTAAACTGAAAGAATTGAAATTTTGTATTCTAGAAATTAATCTTTATTGGAAATATCCTAGTGGTATCTTGCTTAATTTCATGTTAAAAGACGAAGCTGACAAGGTTCTGCAAGATTTCCATGCAGGAGACTGTGGTGGGCATATGAGTTGGAAGGCCACAACTAACAAGATTATGAGAGCTGGTTTCTATTGGCCTACATTGTTTGTTGATGTTCATAAGAAAGTTACTTCTTGCCACAAATGCCAAGTTTTCAAAGGTAAAAGGAAGCTTCTTCCTTTCCCCATGAAACCCATCACAATTGAAGCTCCTTTCCAACAATGGGGCCTAGATTTTATTGGAGAGATACACCCTCTTTATTCGGGCCAACACAGGTGGATTCTCATTGCCACATACTATTTCACAAAGTGGATCAAAGCTATAGCATGCAGGAAATACATTGACTCTGTTATCATTAAATTTTTGGAAAATAACATCTTGTCTCATTTTGGATGCCCCAGGAAAATTATAGCTGACAATGCGGTGACCTTCAGATCCAAAAAGCTTATAGATTTTTGTAACCAATACCACATTACTTTAGGACACTCCACATCTTATTACCCTCAGGGAAATGGGCTAGATGAGTCCTCAAATAAAAGTCTGGTGAACATCCTCAGGAAAACATTACAAGAGAATAAGAAATCATGGCATAATAAGTTGGTTTTTGCGCTCTGGGCTGACAAAATAAGCACCAAAAGATCAATTGGCATGTCTCCATACTAATTGGTGTATGTTACTAAAGAAATTTTCCCCCTTTCCTTGGGAGTCCCTGTTATGAAACTATTACAGGAAGTGCAAGCAGATCCAAACGATGTCCAGAGGAGAATAAATCAAATGATTCACTTAATGCAATCCAGGGAAGAAGTATACACCAAGACTCAGGTTATCCAAGAGAACATCAAAAATATTTTTGATAGAAGAACTAAAGAAGATGATCTTGAGTTGGGTGATTTAGTGTTGAAATGGGATTCCAGGAATGAGGATAAGGGTAAACATGTAAATTTTGATAGCTTATGGAAAGGCCCTTACATCATTCAATCATTCAGAGGAAATAACACATTTTTACTCAAAAACAGTGATGGAACAGACCTGCCAGGCGGACCTGTGAACGATAGGATGCTGAAGCATTACTTTCCACCCCAATAGAGATATCATAAATCCATTTCCACTTTACATTCCATTCCTTTATATTCAGGTTGTGTGCAGGTGTTATTGATCAGATGATTGAAGCCCACAGAGAAGGCCCTAAGCCACTGACTAGTGCCACCAAGTTCTCAAAATAAAAACAAATTAGATAGAAGAAATAAGCAATGGAGTAAGCCTTTACAGAAATCGGGAAACATGTTCTTGTCACCTCTCAAGGAGAGCACCATCCCCAGGTGGAGCCACTATTATAACCCTATGTTTCATAGGATCAACTGGTGACTAGAAATTTTTTCACTCTTGGTGTAATTTGGTTGTAAATAATATTTCATTCTGCAAATTATTTTCAAAAGAAAAGAAAAATATGAAAAGAAAAGATGAAAAGAAAATAAAAGAAAAAAGATGAAAAGAAAAGAAAAAGATTAAAAAGAAAAGAAAAGAAAAAGACAAAAGAGGGCATAAAAGAAAAATGATACAACCCCATGCAATAATGTTGACTTGTCCATACAGTTTAATCATGGTCAAGTCTTTGAATTTATGTTGATAGGATTAGTGAATAAAGCTTGGCTAAACTGTTTAATTTTAGCCAAGTAGATAGGCTAGGTAGTGAATAAATTTGATCAAACTATTTAATCTTGGTCTAATAGCCCTAGGGTAGAGTAATTCTTAACCCAACAATCTAATCTGGGTTAAATGTGTTAGATAAATAGGATAGAACATAGGTTGATTGGATATATTTCGATAAGACAAGCCTAATGATGGTCAAGATTCTTTGTTTTGATGTGTGAATGATGTTTTCTAACCCCTTGGTGACCAAAATAAGAGGGAATGGCGCTAAAACCCACAAAATACGCGCTATACTAAGTTTTTGCAAAGTAATATGCTACACGCTCTGTGATTAAAGGGTGCACTGAGATCAACGACTGAGAAAACACCGCTCATATCTACAGGCGACAAGAAATTCCAGACCCCCCCAATTGTTCTACCTTTAATGGTGGGGGGGGGGGGTCTGATATGGTGGTTTTTCCCGGCGGGCCCCATCCTAACGTGGCACAAATCCATTATGTCAGACCCCCTTTTATATAAACCATTTACTACCTACTGCCCCCTCCGACATACCGCCATACCAGATTCCTATACCACCACCGCCTCGTGACATCACACCCCACTACCTACTGCCTTGTGACATCACACTCCACTTCTTGCTGCTTACAAGTCACATCTCATAAACCCGCCAGCATACCTCCCTCCACTCACCCGTCACACGTCATGTCCCATTTCACCTATCCTCCAATCACTGCTTTCCCCATCATCTTGGCACACCCGTCACCCATCCTTTACTTTGCACCTCATACCCAGTTATCCATTGGCCAATTAATACAGGCTAACATATCCGTTAGTTTTCTGACCTGTCCCCCGCACCCAACGAATACCCATTCACCCAAATTTAATCCCGTTTCCACCATTATCGCACTGTTCACATTTTCTCTGCATACCAGAAGCTATTTTCACCTACCATTGTCAGCCAGTAACCAAGATAAAGCCAATCATCTGCTAACGTTTTTTGTTTAGTTTGCAGGTACTAGTTGAGTTGATGGCCCAAAATCTAAGAAATCAGAGGTCGAGGAAAATCCATTCCTCCCACCTCATGTCGATCTCGACCGAATTTCGTTAGTTGACGAAGACTACCTGATCTAAGAGACCATATGCGAATTCAATTTTTCCGAATTGCGTTCATGGTTCAGGGACACCTTCCTGGATCAAAGTGACAATATTGGACTCTAAGAGTCCAATCTCCCACTGTATCTCTTTCCCCAAATTAACCATTTTCTTGAATTCTCCCTCAAGTGCCAGGCGCATTATCTCCCTGATCATAGAGCCATTGTTTCATTGTCGAGAGAAACCCTTTTCACTATCACACCCGAGGTCATTGACCAAATGATTCAAATCCCCAGAGATGAATCCCCCTCTCCTATCACCCTTGAAGGTCTAACTGAAATGTACCAGAATCTGTCTTTTCCCCAAAGAGCGCAGATTTTCGAGTTTTTCCTCCCATAGAATGCCCAATTCCCCAAGAAAAATCCCCCTACCATTCTTCCATGTTTTTAGAAAAAGGTAGCCAAGTCATTTCATCATTATGTTGTCTGATCGATTATTATTCATACGAATGGGTGGACAAGCCCATCCTGGGTTTCCTGTCCATTTTTTTTGCTGAAGAAAAGGCCACCACCCAGTTCGACTACATCAGTTTTCTAGCCGAGAACATGCATGAGAAACTTTTCAGATTTCCCACAGAGGGCATGTTCCGATATTCTTCAATACTAGATTACATGTTCGTGTTCTTTCAAGAAGATAAGTTCTTATTTTCCATGTAGAAACTGAACCAAGACGACAACCCATAGCCTGTCACCTCTTGGACTTAATTACTGAGAAAAAACTTCATAGAGTTTAATTTCAAGCAATTCATTGAGCATTTTTACCACCCAGTGGTAAGCATGCTTAGTGGTAGACAAGAACCAAGGATAAATGAGGAGATCCAAAGAATTTTACACCTCTCGGACCTTGCCAAGACTGGAGACTAGTATCTGTATCAGAATCACACGGAAATCAAAATTTATGGATGTGAGCTGGCTCCTTATAAACTTCCTAGATATGTACTTGTGAGGATATTCGCCTTGGAATACATTAGGCAAATGATCAATTCAGATGACATACACTTTGTAGTTTTGAAGAATAAACAAGAGTTGAGAATTAAAGGGAAGATATGATCCTTTATTGGTAACAGTCGAACTATCGGGGAAGAGGCAGACAAGCTACTAAAGGAAATTAAGTTTGGCATTAGTTTCTCTTTGCACTATGATCCATGTGGGATTATATCATAAATGAGATTGGGGAATAAAATTTCTCCATATGATCATGTGCCTAGACTAGAGATCGAGAAATTTATGAACCAAACAAAGTGGGAGGTGAACACTCTAGAAGATGCTGAACAACAATATCCTCTAGCCATTATCTCACATACCACTACTCCACATATACCAAAGGAGAAAAGGCCCATAAAGGATGTCTCCCCTCTGATTACTGAAGTCTCAGCTAAGGAGTTCCAGGTGTACAAGAAAAGGCCCAAAACCAGTCACATAACTGACATGTTTGGAGAGGAAGAGACCCAGTGTACCACATTATTCCAGGGAGAGCATTCACCACCTTTCTCAGGTAGCCAACAGATGATGTCTACTTCTTCCTCAGAGAAGCAGATTGATACCACTTTGACCACCTAGCCATCACAAGAGTCTGCAAAACTGAGTATCTTTGAGAAATATGATTTAATCAAGAAGAAAAACGAGATGCTGACAAGTCACACCTATGCTCAGTTTTGGAAACAAACATCAACAACACAACATAGATTTCTCTCTGCTTTTGATACAGAAAAAGGGAGAATGCACATGTCGTTTTTGTAGGCATAGGTGCCTCATCCAAAGGAAATCATAGATTACAAAAGATCAACACTTGAGTTTGATGCCAAGCAAGTACACCCAACTGATCAGATGGATTTGCACGGATAGACTGGAGAAATGGTTTTCTCAACATTGGAAAATGCTTCCACAACCGCTGCAAAATTACAGGTTTCTTCGAACAATGTTCAGACTTAATTAAAGCTGGAGAAAGTGTCTTCCTTTTCAAAGGACAATAGGATCAATTCTTTAGAAGAGATGGTACTAAATATTGGGTATGACCCCTCAAATGTGAAAGTAGTTGAAGAGCTGCTGAAGAAAAAGAACGTTGACATAGCCTCCTTGAGGAAGTAATTAAAACTATCAGCTACTGAAGACTCACAAACCAAAGAGATGGTAGATACAGAGGGTCAAAAAGAGGAGATGCTAAAATTAATCATGGAGTAGAATGCATAGATCAAAGAGATGGAAGCAAATATGGAAAGGTTAGTAAAGGAGAAGGAATATTCAGAGCTCATGGAGGTCATCCCATTGAGTGCAGTCCCCCTTACAGGGGTTAGCACAGTGATGGCATCAACAACCACTAATGCAAAACTTCTATCAGTTTCCCTAGTAACAGTTCCAGTGACATCTGAAGCTTTAGAAAAATCAATGGAGAAGATCACCTTACAAGGAACGGAAATCAAAATAATGGAACAAGAGATTGAGAATCTCCAGAAGCTTAAATCTTCTTTCCAAAGCAACTACAATACAGAGAGACACACATCATAAAAACTGAAGCAGGAGATACAACAACTGCATAAGCAAACAATTGCGGGCAAAACACTGGCATAAGCCAAACAAAACATTTGGATGGATATCTCAAAATCCATAAATGAAATGTGGCCCTTGGTGCTAATCATGTTTGAACAACATGAACTGGTGTCGAGGAATAGGCAGGCTATCGACATGATAAAGGGAAAGCTCAGAGAAATGCCCACAGAAGCAAATGAAATCATCAGGTTTCTTAATTCAAAAACTAAAGAAGAGCTGGAAAACCTAAAGATTGAGGATAGGACAGAGACTATCCTCGAGGTCAAGAGGGTTCTGACCAAAAGAGGAATACTGTTGCAATTGGAGGAGAAAGCCCAGAACATGGATATCGGAGTTAAGAGATTTTTCAGCAAGATCGATGTTTTGCAAAAGAAATGTCTTCTCGGTTTACTGGTTTTGAATGACAAGCTGATGACACTCTTCGATTACAAGAAAACAATCACCACGGTGGCAAAGGACAACTCCAAGTTTTCAGGGATACATGGTTGCATCATAGGTAAAGCATTTTTAGAGACTCTACAACTGGACCTCAACATCCAACATGAAATCAAGCATATCTTCATCACCAAGCCAACTTTCGCAAAATACACAGAAATGGATGAAGTGTACTGCATGCTACTAAAAGTCACCATTCCCAATTAGTAGAGATGGGAATAGTTGTCTGAATTGATTGAGTAGAATATGAGGTGGTCATACAAGTTAGCATGAAGAACAGTCAAAGTCAGGTTGATGACTCGCCAACCATCTTCCCCAAAATCAACATGAAGAATTCGACAGATCACAAGCGGTTCCTACAATTTTGTGTTTTGTTATCTAGTTAGTTAGGTTTAGATTTTTCCATGTCCCGATCATTAAAGACAGGATCGATTGTAATATTTTTTATATATACTTCAAATTTCGAAGTACCGAGGGTTGATCTTTACGCCCAAGCAAGCTGTAAGCACTGTAATTTTTCTCAGGAGATCTACCAGTAATAAAAGGGATGTTTCACAAGATTCTTGCATGTTAACTTTTGGTGAAGTTGGCTCCTCTTCGTTGAATTGTTTTTCTGGCTTTGTAATCATTTATGTTTTCTACATCTGATCATTTAAAAGAAGTTAAAGTCGCATAATTTATCTTTGTATACTCTGTTTCTGGATTTTAAAGATCTAAGTGTTTGTCTTCTGATGTTATGATAGATAAATTCTTAAATGCTTCTTTATTTTAATTGATTATCTCATCTTTTCTGCTATCCATCATTTTTATTCTAAAGGATCTAACAGTTGCATTATCCTTCCCTGTGAAAACACCTTATAAAATCTGTTGTTTGGTCTCAAACTTTATAAAACAGACCCCATAGCCCAATCGATGCGTAAGCGATAATTTCAACCATTTTATAAAACAAACAACATAATTTTATTTATATAGCTAGACTAATATCTAAAACCTGAAACAAAGTTAAATCTTACAGAGAGATCCCTCTCTGAAACTGGCAGGGCTAGATCCTAGTTTCAAAGTGGTTGGATAAAGTTACCTCTGATAAATTTCTTCTACATCCCAACAACCTCTGGCAATTTACAGAGCGATAACATAATCCTTTCTTCCTTTGATCCATATTTCCTTTCTTCTTATCATCCCAGGCCTTTTGGAAATATGGCCTTCCCCTATTCTACTCATACAAATACTTATCCTTTCTTATGGCTTCTTCCAAATTCTTGAGCTCATCTAACTGAATTATATCCTTGTATAAGAATGGAATTCCACTTAGGAACCTATGAATTTTGACCTTCTCATGTCTTATGAAACTCACATACCTAAGAAGTTCCAAGTATTTCCTTTCATATTCATCCATGGTCATGTTCCCAAGTTTGATTTTAAATTACTCTTGCATCTTCTTGTCATAATATTGTTTTGACAAGTACTGCTGTTGGAAATATTTCTTGAACTACTTCCGATAAATTCTCTTCTCATAAAGGTTTTTAACCTGCTTAAGTTGATCCCACCACATAGATTCTTTTTATTGAATATGGTAGTATGCAATATGGGATTCTACATTTGATGAGTAATCATGCAACTAGAAATATTTCCTCGTTCCCATCAACCATGCTTCTGCATCTTCTCCCTTCCTATTCTTCCCATCAAATGATGGTGGCCTGATTTTCCTCAACTCCCCTTGAAAGTTATTTGATCCATGTATCCTCCTATGATTCCTAACAAGAGACATACTTGGGATGATTTTTGAACTTGAACATGCATATTCTCTTCTGGTCGAGTGCCTTGGGGAATGTTGATGTTGATGCCTGTTAACACTCCTTGATTATCTAGATCCTCCATGATTGTCCCTCCTATCATGATATCTATATACTTCTACCTGCATTGCACTAGCTTCTTGTCTTGTGCCAAAATACTTATTGACTTGAGTTTGCAGCATATTCAAGCTTTGTAGTATCTCTTCCTGAGATTTCATAATATTTTCATTATCGACCCTGTAGCTTTTCACTTCTATTTGCAGGCTTATCATAGTTACAAGATCTTTCTTATCTCTTCTTCCATTTGACTTTGTCTCAACATTTCCCATGTTGAAATGTAGACCTATAATATCCTCCTCATGGTTGTAGGATCATTGTGAATCCTCCATATCTCTAGTTCTCATATATGAACTAAATTCTACTTTTTTGTACCTCTAATTATGAAAGAATGTGCATGCAATAATTGTTGTTATAATTAGGCACATTAAAAATATTCATTAATTAGATTACATGTCATCCTTCATTTTAGATTATGAAGAACACAAATGCAATAATCCAAATTTTGGGTTGAAATATGTCTTCTCCTCCTTAGTACCTTTCCAAGGACTATTCTTTTTCTCAAATTTGATCTCTAAGCTAAAAGTTATGGTCTCTGGATTTTTTTCTCGTTTTACCCATGTATTCTACAAGTGTCTTCTTTCTCCTCCTGTACATTTTAACGTACCCATATTCCAAATCTAGTTCCATGGCTATATTCTATGGTTCATAATATTTCCCTATATTTCTCTCATTCCTGTTGTGGAAAATGTTCCCCTGTAGATAGGTGAAACCCACCTTTGATCAAACTCCTTTGATCCAAGACAGAAGGTAACAAATGGTTCCCTACTTTCCACTTAAATCTATTCTATATTCTCACAGACAAGATGAGAATAGAAGATGAGAGAGTGGGATATATGACCTACCTCATTTTGGTTGATTGTCCTTGTTTCTCCAACCCTTGATCTTGACGTCCAAGCTCCCAGTGCAAGAAAAATCATGCAAGAGACAAAACAACACTTCATTATTCCACAATACAATATTAGGCAAAATAGATCTATAAATATTAAACTAAGAAAAAATATACATGCATACAATAAGCAACATCAACATGAGGGGAACATGCCAAGTTATATTATATGGAAAGCAATGAAGCACTTACAACTTTGATGTTGATGTTGTGATATCTCCTCCAAGCTCTCCTTTCCAACCCTTTGAATGTCACAAGACAAAAAGTATGATACTCTAATGTTCTTCCTCCCTCTTTCACCCAAGAATGGCCTCCATTATATAGGAGTTGAGGTATAACAACCATAGGAAAATTTGAGAAAAGGTTGGATCAAATGAGTATTTGTTTTATCAATTTGGTTATCAATTTGGGATTTGTATTTGCATAGGATGGATAGGACAAATATGACTCGAATCCTTGAACAAACCAACTCAATATTCCCAAATCTTACCTCTAAAATAAGGTCTAACTAGTTGTAACCACTTCATCACTCCCCTAGAACTGAGCATGGGGAGATAGTATCACTCCCCTAAAAATATGAAAGGAGTGATGATAAGGGTTCATCCTCCTCTTCATATGGGTAGAGGAGCGATGATACCTAAAAAGGGACAATAAATTAAGGTTAAAGATGGTATTTCGACCTTCAGATGATATATTTATTCCCCAACATGTCTAGGAATCATGATGAATATTCCCATGTGATGATGAAATTGTGACACTCGGTAGTGCAATAAATAAATGTGTAACAGTGCCCTAAACAGACCTCCGAGCAAGGAGTTATGCCCTCCAAAAGTGAATTGGTACTGGAAATATATCCTCTGTAGCTTCAACTATAACTTTCTCATATGAGCTATGTTTTGTGTCTGGGGGATAGCTCATTGGAAATATATCTCCAAGTTCTTTTATTTAAGATGCAAAGATAGAGTGTAACTTTGTATGACATGTTCTTGTGTTTTTCATTGCCTAAAAATGTCATTTTGGCCCTCAAAATCACTCTGCAAGTTAATGACCTTTGAAAATCATAAAAATTCTTAGAAACTTAACTATTTTTATTGTTATAAACATATTTCAGTCTGAGTCGTATATCTCAAATTTGAAGAATTCTCAACCATTGATCCATTAGACCTTCCCCAATCCCGCGAAAGAATTTTCAATGTCAATCGCCAACTCAAAGAAATATGAACTGTTGATTTTCCAACACTACAATGATGGTCAGAGATCAAATATATCTTTGGTAAATCAAACTTGATCATTGATTTTCCTAAACCTCAATCATCAACCATCGACTATTTTTCTTAGCAAACTGATTTTCCCACAAAACTCATCTAACCCTGTTCATCGGTGATCAACCATCGGTGAATTTACTTGGAAACCAACTCATTTACAAATACCTCTGAACCCGGATCATCAAGCATCGACCATCTCTTCGTCGACATGGAAATTATGATGATGTGGCATGATACATAGATGTTGATGTGCCATGACATGTGGAATCTAACATGGTACTTTGGTTGACGTGGCATGACATGCAGATGCTAACATGGAAAGACACGCCATCATCCTCTTTTCCTTCATCGACAATTGAAAACTTATTTTGGATGAATTGAACACCTCACAAATTATTTCGAACCCTAATCATCGACCATCAACGATTTATTTTGGCCAAACCAAATATTCACCAAAATTGTCGATCTGATCATCAACCATCGAAGATTTCCATTGGTAACCTAAGACATTTCTCAAATATTGTCGATCCAATTATCATTCATCAACCATCCCTCTTGGCGAATTCCAACACTTACAAATTTTCGACAAAATCCCAGATGAATCTAGGTCGTTGATCTCCCATTCAAAAGGATCTTAACTGTTGATTTTCCAAACTTTGCCCAACTCTACCGATGAATCTCGACTGTTAATTTGATTCATTTTACCAACCGTCGAAAATTAATCTCAACCATCAATTCTTTAACTTTGTCAAACTCTGTCGATGATTCTCGACCGTCGAGTTTCTCTAATTGTCAAGATATGAAAGCAAATCCTGACCGTCAATCGGCTCCAATTGACATCTCTAAAAACTTATCAGGTTTTAATTAACACATGATGAATCTGGGTTGTTGATCTCAAAATCAAACATGATCTCGGTCATCGATTCATTAAACTCTCCCAGCTCTTCGTCTGCCATTAGAACGTGAATTTTCAACCTTCTAGGTCGAATCTAGCTCAACGATCATGCCAATTGACACCATTAAACCTCTTAGACAATTCCAGGGAATTAAAAACTTGAATTTGCTCATGAATTTGGGGATTTCACTTTTTATTTTTCACCGTTTTGCTTAAATTCGTCATAGATCAAAATCTGTAATAGTGAATTTTACCCAAATTTGCATCGGTTCTTGGCCCATATGGGTCCAGTATTGAACTTAATATCCGATACCACTATGTAACACACCCAGCCCCAAGATGAGTTATTCTACTACTTAAATGACCCAATAAAATTTTTGATACTGATACTAAATGCGTAAATAACATAGACATCGTGAAATTTAAGCTTATACAATGGTCCATGCTATTTAAAAATGTAAATGCAAATGCTTAACTGTGCATAGAAACAACAGAATTCATACAACATCATTAAACCACATAAATAGATATCTGAATGCATCATTCTACTCAAAGTAAGAAACACTAACTAAGATAACTTAGAGTGAAACACATAGTAGCTATATCATCATTTAACATAAATAAAAACAACAAATAAGAACATGTATCTTATGAAAATATGAAACCCACTACAAAGGATGGACGTTCCTCCCGACCGTAAACTTGTTTTTCCAATTATCAACAACAAATCACCCTCGATTCAGGGATATGAATCCACAAGAGACGGTGGTCCCTAAGGTTGGCTATTGTCCCCCTCTCAACATTCAATTCCTATAGTCAATTCCAATACAGTAGATATCTTCCCCAAAACCTTCACAACTGAGGGATGAGATCCCCCTTCACTACTCATAGTTCATCATACCTTCCCACTCCTCTCCAGGTCTTCCAACATGGGTTGGATAGAAAATATCTCTACTAATACCTCAGGAATTCTACAACTGCAACAAGAATTTATGCAGCAGCAAAACACTTGGTTCGCTTGACAAATTTCAAAAAAAATATTTCTCATAGGCCTACATTCTCTCTTCCCATGAAATTATAACTTCAAACAACTACCATACATTCCCACTACGACTTCCTTAAATATTTAGCACTAGAAACTCTCTTGTTTTCTAGAAATATCCATGTACAAATTTCTCTGCATGCAAAAATGTGAATGCATAATTCTACTCCTTTACCCATACAAATTTCCTCTCTTTCTCTTGCTTGCTTGAACTACACTCTTCTCTAAGATGATTTTACTCAACCCCCATGCTCTCAATAACTATGGGATGTGACTTCTCACACCCACCCTCTTACATGAATTCAATGATTGGACTCTATAACACTCAACAAAAAATGGTAGGTTCATAGTAATGATAATTTAGAAAGAAATGGGTTTCATTTTAATAGACATGGGTAAACTCTCCCCCTTGGACACATTCCCTCTTTTGCGAAAACTAAGACCCCAAATATCCATAGGTGTACATCTGCAACTATTGATACATTTTATTTATTATATTCAATTTACATCATTTACATATTACATCGCTTGGCCCTCATCCATTCATTACATTTACAATATACATTGCTAGTTTGAGGTTTGAAAATTGGGATGTTACAAGTATTATAACTATTTGAATATTAAGAAGGAAAATAATCGATTTGGGAATCTTGTTGGCTACCCAACCCAACAATTTACGTCAAAGAGGTGAAAATGTTGAGTTGATAGGCTAGCAAGTTGTTAAACTCAATGCTTTTGCATTAATTGATGAACTGGGTGATATTTTCCTAAATTAGCTTAAGAAAAAGGTTGAGAAACATCTATTTTTATCTAAAGAAAAGTCAAATCACTAGGTTCAAAGGTCAGCAAGACCTTGAACCTAGCGATTTGGCTCAAAAGGCCAAATCACCGAGTTTAAAGGCTAGACTACCTCTTGAACTTAGTGATTTTACTCTTGGTGTTTGAACTCAATGATTGGAAGTTTCTAAACCTTGTTGTACATTTTTCTGTGTAATGTTTAGTCCCAACACTTTAAATGTAGGTGGTAGTGTATTTTCATCCTTTTTCACTATTTATATCATTTTCACCCTTAAGGAGCTTCATATTCAACATTGGGATACATATGATGCTTTTATATTTGATTTTTGTAGATCTATTCCAACCACCATGCACCTCTAGAAATCATATGAGTTCAATGCACATTGATTCAAGCTCATTTATGATGCTTTTTCAACCCCAAAATCATGCTTCACTTCTTTGCTACAATTTTGGCATCATGAGAAGCCATTGATGATTTTTTATAATAGTGAACTTTTTTTTTTCTTTTCAAGTCAATTGGGCATCCAAGCAAAGTGATATCTCTCCCAAAACAACGATGCAATTCCTATTTTTGTCTAGGAGAGACACATTATATTGCATACTATTTTTTCATCCTCGACAATTGTTAAAACTCTGAAGAGAATCAATCTTAGCCAACAAATGGTGCCAAAATACTATTTTTCTTCTTCTCATGTCTTCATTGACGTGAGATATGTTATGGGTTATTTATCCTTTGTTTTTCTGAGTAGAGTATTTCAATTTTTTCATCTCTTGCAAAGTTAAATAGGTCGTTGATGTATTTCTTATGCCAAAGGTTTTATTATTGGATGTGAGATGAGTGAAATAACTGAATTCTTCTCATGGATGTGGAGTGAATGGATTGATTCAATGCCACAATTTGTATTAAATAATCCTCAGTTTTAATCAACACATCCCCTTTGTATAGTTGTTTCTTCCTTTTGATCTTGCCAAAGATTCCATTATTCTCATGTTTTTTGAATACTTGATTAAAATTCCTATGCATGAGCAATGAAACTTCAATAATGATTAACGTGAAGGGTTTAAGTGATAAAATGGTTTGTGTGTTAGCTTATGTGAAGGGAAAAAGTGAAGAGAAGTCTTACATTCCTAAGACATATATGGTCTTGTTACCTTATAAATGAGACACCAAAACCTTTGTTAAACTGTAATTTTATGTGAGTTTTATTTGGAGAGAAAAGGGAATGCACATGTTTATAATCATTCACAGGCTTCCTTGCATGGACTCTAAGAAATATTTCATCTCTTGTTTTCAAGAATTTATTCTTTAGATTGGTGAAAGATACATATGATTATACATTTTTCCCAAAATAAGTATGCCCATCACTTTGAGATTAATCTTGCAGGAGAGGGAATTTGAGGCATATTTGTGTGCAATAAGTGAATATTTCTCTCATGGATCAATGCCCCCCCTTATCATCTTCAACAAATTTTGTCAACATGGTTTTTTTATTTAAATATTCCACAAAATAGGCCTGCTCTTGCAATATGTTGGAGGATCATTCGCAAGGGGAACTTTGATAGAAAAACCTCATAAGAAGTAACTTGAAATTACTCCATTAATGAAACTTGAAAAGTACAAAGTTGTAACACAACAAAATCAAAGAGATATATTGATATGTGAGTTTTCTTTTGTGAGTTCATCACCAAAAACAAATGCATTTCTCATTCATAGTGAAAGGAAATCTTAATTTCATGCATTTGCATTCAGACACTTTTTGGATTAAGGTATTTTTTTACAAATCTTTGCAAATAGTTCAAGGAGTATTCTCACCATATAGATTTGTTCATCGGTTCATTACATAGGTGATGGAAATTTTCTATTATTATTTTCATATGTTTACTAACATGATGATCCAAGATTAAATTAAGGTTATGCATGTGTAGGAAATATAACAAAGGATGGTGTATATGCTATTGGATATTGAAAGAGGAAGATGACACATTAGGAAAGACTATTCAAATAATTCTATATAGTCAAGTAGACAAGGAAAAGAACGAGAATCCCTTGTCAAATAAGACTAGGTAAAAGGATAATGGATTGAATTTCATTATTAGTAGAGTACAAGCCTCAAGTTTGATGAAGGAGTGAGGAAAAACATACAACTCCCAAACTTGAAGTGCAATGCATAAGGAAGTCAATTTAAACTACTACCCAAAAGGCATAGTACCTTTGCTTGGCTTGCGATAACATATAGACAAAAGTGTCAATTGAGAGTTTCATGCAAAGTGAAAGGAAATTATGTAATATTGAATATTTAATTGAAGAATATTCTCATCAACATCAGGATAAAGAAAAAATAAGGTAAGGTTGGAAGGCCAAGTAATTTAGGAAGGCCAAGTAGTTTAGGAACTAGAAGGCCAAGAGTTAGGGAGATACAAGGCCAAGAGTCACTGGAAAATATTATAAATAGAACCATTGAAGTCATGAAAAGTGTTATCTTCTTGGCATTGCAAGATATCTTCATATGTTAATAAGAGATGTTGTTATCTTATGTGCTTATACATTTGCAAAGTTGTGAATAGATGTAGACTATTCTCACCTTTCATGGTTTTCTTGAAGCTTGTAGGCTTGGAATATTGAAATTTGTAGACTATTCTCATGATTGTAATATTAATGCTTACTTACCTTATGCATTACTAACAAATTGACATGGAGTAGGCTTTGTCTCGACGACTTGTGTCTCATTTTTTTGTAGTTTCTTTGGGTTTTGAATAGGCTATAGTTGGTGGAATATTCCTCTTGTTGTTTGTATTTCACCTTTTGTTTAATGTAAATCATCTCTTAGAGGCTCCTAGATAGTATTATATTGGTTTCATTATGCATTTTCATTCCTAGTTGCATTTTATTTTAGATTCATAAACCTAGATTATGGAAGTTTGGGCATGCCAAAACATTTTTCCATTTCAATGATAGAAGGTCCAATTGGTCCATTCATTAAGTGAACCCTATGAATTTGACAAGGGACTTTTTCCCATGTCAATAGTACACAATCCTTCAAATCCATTAAGGACACAGTTAATCAACCAATACCAGGTAAGAAGTAAAGCATATTAAATTAAATATTGAAAATGTCATGCTCCTTAATATATTTAAAGATGATTCACATTGATATATCATAAATGTTCAATAATTTTTTGAATATCAAAATCCATGAGGTAGGGTAATGTAACGTTCCCGTCCATCAACCCCTCCCGGGTAACGCTACCTAATCAATTGTATCTTTTCTTTTCTTCTATGATACAAGTTTGTAACGTCCCCTACCATCAACCTCTATCGGGTAACGCTACCTCAGAAAACTATCATACTCTAATACACACACACACACAAACACACACATATATATAATGCAGTTTTAACCAAACATAACATTATGTACATACACACATTCTTGCAGAAGCAACAATAACACATACCAATATTTAACAGATCATTTATGCTCTTCTATCACACAACCTAATGCAAAAATAATAGTAAAAGAATACATGCAGTAATCATAGAAATAACAACCTATATAAATACACAACATGTAACCAAACTTGGAAATGGTACTTATCTTTAAATTGAAGTACACCAACTGCATGCAGACCTTCCACGAAATTCCCAACCTTAGACCATGTTTCTCATCATTCTCAGCAATGGGTCACCCCCAATCTGGGACTAAACTCCACTGGGAAAGGGATTCCTAGGCTAGGCAGGGACAACATGAAGTTGAACAGTACAACAGGAAGTTGCACAGTACAACATGAAGGTTTTCCTCCAAGGAGCCACTTACGACCACAACTCATAGACTCTCATTCCCCACATGCATGTTCCACCCCAGGAGTGTACACCTTCACTGTCACACAGTTCACTGGCTGCTACACCTCCCTTTCTAGGGATTCAACAACAGGCTTGATCAAGAATTGTCAGAGCTCTATAGCTGCTACTAGACTTCCTCAAGGAGAGCTCACTTCCTCAACACTCTCTCTCACCTGGAGAGAGTTGCTCATAGGCTTGACAACCTGCTTCTTCACTCTCTCTCTTCAACACACGGGCATGGTAATGGCAGCAACAAAAACTGGACGTGGGGAACGATACTAACAAGACAATACACACGCAACCCCTAGGGTACAAGTACAATGAGGGTATCAATTCAAGCTTGTTGCAGAGGTTCAGGGTGTTTTAGGAATTCCACAATGGCGTTCCATGGTTACTGTGTGTTTGTTGGGTGCGTTGGTCAATCGGGGTAACGGATGGCTAGCCTGGTCCGAATGGTCTAAATCGTCAGAATGGTAAGAATGGTCAGAATCCCTAGAATGCTCAGCATCCCCCGAATTGTGAGAACACCCCCCCTAAATTTGCATGCATTTTGGATGACACTTGTGTTACAAGGAAAATCTCTCTATGGCTAGGGTAAACCACAACAGATGAAAATGACTGCAGAAATCAACTCTATCCCAAAAACATGCTATATAAACCAATATGCAAGCAAGATAAGAAAGAGGCCCACCTTTTCTAGATGTTCGATAAAGTCCATCATTGAGCACTTTGACCCAAAGCTATATACCTACAACTAGTTCTCAACAACCAAGCAAAGAAAGCATATGGTGATAATATAAAAGGTTAGCACATTAGATAGCATAATCCATTAATATATATAACAAATACACCCATGGATAATAACTCAAATATTTTCAAGATATCAATTGGACGGGAAATGAGTATATCTATTAATAAATGATCAACAGATGTGAAAATATTATAGACTTCCGTGTCGACACGGTTCAGAACCGAGAAACCAAGTTCCTTCCAACGGGTCCTCCACCACTTCAATCCCCCACCAAAGGCAAGCTCATAGAACAAAGACAATGAGGTTCTCAATCAAATAAGGGAAGATCTTGCGGGTTGAACACTGTGTTCAGAATTAAAGGACAAAGGGATGCAGACTCAATAAGAAGTAAATAATCTCTCCAGAGTAAATTTTCTCTCAAAGTTGAATTCTTTCTCCTCTTTCCATAGCTCATAATTGGCCCATTTATAGCCTTCAAATGGAACTGAAGGGTCGAGTCGGAATTTTTCCAGTATATGGAAGGCCAAGGATCATAGATCTCCTATCGTGACATAGAAACCCAACATTAATTTTCATTTTTTGGTACAAATCCTGATGTACATGGGTTGTAGTGGTGTAGCCTGCATATACGCATGCTGTATAGTAGGAAATATGCGTACATGTGTAAACATATGTATTTTTAGCTCTGGATTTTACAAACAAGGATGATAAGTCTACATGGGGAAATGGGAAAAGGCCTTTTGTGCAAGATTGAATAGGGTGAGGCAAATCTTTCTATAACATATGACCCCTAATGTGTGAGGTTAGAGGAGTATCTATGATGGCTGAAATACATTATAAACAACCCAGAAGTGGAGTGATGGGGAACTCACTGGAAGAACTAGTTGCTCATTGCATTCTGCAATGACTTTGCATACATGGATGCGAATAGAATTACACTGCATATCCATGTGAAAATATACCAAACAACTATCTGTGGCCATGAATAGGCAAATACAAATGCGGTTACATGCCAATGGTTGTCACAGTCATGAACAAGGCCTAGTAGAAAATGTCTCAAAATAAATATGAAGATATCTATATACTATGGAGTACAATCTGATCTCCCATGATCACTGAAGTCATATAGGTACTAGTCCAATGAAAAAAAAGTAACAACTCAGGAAAGATGCAGCCATATACTGATGTATTCAAGTCTTCTACACAATCTTCGAAGGGTGAAAGTCTACCTCATGTGAATAAAGGAGTTGAGGTCAAACACAATGAGACATCGTTTGATTACCGGTCTTTGAGGTATACCATTAAAAAAAGTGAGACAACCTATCGATAATGAAAGTAGGTATCAAGGCACCGAGTACATTCTTACAAGTGTGAATAAAGGAGCCGGTGTCGAACACTTGAAGAATCCATCGATCAGGATACATTGATGTATTCCCAACTGTCGATGGCGAGAGAACCTGCCACTAATGAATGCAAGCCTCAAGGTACTCATAAGACTCTAGTTCTCGTCTCCAGAATGGATGAGCTAAATTCGATGGAAGGAGACCCATTGAAAGGAGATCATTAAGGCATCTCTCATCAGTCAACATGAGGAACAAAGCAGGAGCTTCATGATTTGGTGGAAATCAGACGAAGAACATGTTCACGAACCAACGACCCTGTGTGTCTTTCGTGTGTGCCAAGTGTAAGTGGTACATGAAAAAGACCCTATGAATAGAAACCAATGAGGAAAACTGTTGACAAAGGTGATGAAACCACCAATAAGGCTAATGGCATCCAAGACAATGCACAAATCCCAATGTGTGAATAAATGTCTTGCCGTCGAACAGAAGGGACACAACCCAGTCAATGACCAATGATGAAGTGTCGACTGTTAGGTTCAAGTTACATACCAATGATGAAAGTAGGACCAAGGTGCATGATAGGACTACAATATCATGTGATTTTGGGACAAACTGAGGGTATGTGATCCAGATTATTTTCGGCATGAAATGAGATCGGAGATATAATAAGGAAATGCACAGAGATATCGCAGATATTCAATAATATAACAGAAATATATCAGAGATGCAACCATAAACACAGATATACAGTAATACACAATTTCTATTAATGAAATAAATGTATAGAGACTGTAAAATACAGAGTGAAAGACTCAATAGAATGGTGTCAGCTTATCTCTGAGAAGAGATGTGACGGCTACTCGCATTCGCAAGAAGATGATTACAATGAAGCTCTGAAGGACTTTTTACAATAATAAGGAATGCCAAAAACCCTAGACATCCAAAAACCTAACCCTAGGAGATGAAGCGCCAAAAGTCATGTGGGCCCCATTTGGGTAAGTGAGTGCATCAACTTCCCGGGGTCTTAACTTTTGTATACGATCTCCATTTTAGGCATGTGATAGCTCGTTGGAAAGGTATAGTCGAGGAGATTCATTTTGGGGGATAAATTATGTCATAAAATATCATTGAGAACCTCAATATCGAAAAACCTTCATTTGGGCCCTCAAAATGGCCCCGGAAGTTAAAAACTACTAAAAATAGTAAATTGCCAAAATTGCCAGAAAAGTGTTTTGAGCCAGCCAAAAAAGGTGGGTGGTCACTGATATCCACCTGGATCAATCCTCCCTCCTTAGGAAGAAATGGTCTCCATTGCATTGAGTTCCCGTGGGAGAGGGAAAAGTGTTTGTCGAATCTGCATCTTGGTGAGCTGCTTGCCTTGCTGGAGACGTCACGCTGCTCAGTTTGTGGAAGTCTATCATGAACCTGTTGAGGCTGAGGCTTTTCAAAAATTTATGCTACATGAGACGACGGTGTGCAGAAGGAATATTTGCGCTTTGCTGCAACCTTGTCGACCTGCTCTTGTTGGATAGAAGGTGCTTGGGGCAAGGTTGTAGTGGTTCCAATGTCCTTTTGTTCCCCTTTTGAACAGATTGTGAAGAAGATGAATTTTGCAGTATGAGATACTACCTTGCAACACTTTTTTGGTGGAACAATAGTCGGAACTACCTCTGGTATTCTATAGAGATGACCCCCCAAAGTAACAATGACACTGTGGGGTCGAGACTCATAAACAACATGGTGCTTCCACATATATGGTTGGCCCAAGAGAACATCACAGACATCCAGTGGGGAAACATAACATAATACCTCATCCTTGAAGGGATGGATACTATATGACAATCGACACTATTGGCTGACACAAATTTCTCATCCTTGGCGAAGCCCCCTGATGTTGTATGGTTGCGGGTGTGGTGTTGTCGACAATCCCAACTGTTTGATGACCTCTGCTGAGATGAGGTTCTTCTGGCTTCTGCTATCAACAATGAAATGTAGCAGGGTCCCATTCACCCACATTTGTGAATGAAAAAGGTGCTCCCCCTCTTCAGGATCTGTTGGTTCTTCTGGTTGAATTTTTGTGGTCACGACAATAACAGTGGAGTGTGCGTCAATGATCTGTCCTTTACCAGTATTTTCGTAATCAGATTCAGAATCAGGGTTCAGCTCCTTGTCTTTGATCTCGGCCACCAATGATTTTTTTGAGTGATATTCATCGGTGTTGTTCCAGGGGATTTTGTGGAAATCACACCATTTTTCGGTGTCCTTCTTTGTCTTCCCGTGACCCTTCTTTTACTGTGTCTTGGATTGGTTTTTAGGAGACTGTTTGTTAGGTCCATCTTTGTCATACTTTGGTTGTTGCAGATTTGCAGACCCGAATTCCGGTTTGTTCTGGTGCTTAAATTTCTGCTCAATTTTAACAACATATCGATAAGTAGCACCGAGTGATGAGATGCCTAGAAAATCCATTTCAGTCTGTATATATCTATGTAGAGCCCCACATTATTTCAGAACCAAATGTCGCTCAGAGTCTTTGATACCCATCTTGGTGGGCAAGGTATGGAAGGTATTTGTGAACTTCGGAACTGCTTGGCCCCTCTCTTTCCGTAGTGTGGTCCATCTCATGTACTGGTCCTCATAGTTTCCAACTGGGTAATATTGTTCCTTTACCGCATCCACAAAAAACTCCCAAGTGGGATCAACCCCATATATTCCAGACTCCTCTGTGGAACTTTTCTCCCAGTAAGTTTCCCACCAATGTTTGACATGAGGGAGAGATTTAAGGAGTGCGAAGGTGATCTTTTCTTTGTTGAAAAAGTTGTGAATAGAGAAATAACCTTCTAGCAGAGTTAACCATTTTTCTAGGGCTTCTACATCTATCTGTCCTTCAAATACATGAATATCAAAATTAAATTGTACCTTGAAAGGCGATGTGCCTCCAAAATGGCTGCTTGATGAAGATGCACCTGATGCTATCGACAGACGTTTAAGGATGTGGGAAAAATTCTCCATCATTTCGTCCCTCTGTCGCGTGAGAGCTTTCTCAAGCAATAGATTGATAGGATTGTCCACTTGGTCATTTTTCTTTTCTTCCGCCATTGAGGGTTTATTGGGTGTGTGAGAGTGATTGTCTTCAAGAGAGAAAATCTCGAGACCCAACTTTCTATACTCGGACCTCATCAGGGACATGCACTAAAAAAATGATCAAGAACAACCTGCTCTGATACCACTGATCCGGATTATTTTCGGCACGAAATGAGATCGGAGATATAATAAACAAATGCACAGAGATATCACAGATATTCAATAATATAACAAAAATATATCGTATATGCAACCATAAACACATATATACAGTAATACAAGATTTCTATTAATTAAATAAATGTACAGAGACTGTAAAATACAGAGTGAAAGACTTGATAGAATGGTGGCAACTTATCTCTGAGAAGAGATGTGACGGCTACTCGCATTTGCAAGAAGATGATTAAAATGAGGCTCTAAAGGAATTTTTAAAATAAGCAGGAATGCCAAAAACCCTAGACATCCAAAAACCTAACCCTAGGAGATGAAGTTCCAAAAGTCATGTGGGCCCCGTTTGGTTAAGTGAGTGCATCAACTTCCCGGGGTTGTAACTTTTGCATACGATCTCCGTTTTAGGCGTGTGATAGCTCATTGGAAAGGTATCATCGAGGAGATTCATTTTGGGGGCTCAATTATTAATTTGAATATCATTTAGAACCTATATATTGAAAAAACTTCATTTGGGCCCTCAAAATGGCCCCAGAAGTTAAAAACTGCTAAAAATAGTAAATTGCCAAAATTACCAGAAAATTGTTTTGAGCCAGCCAAAAAAGGTGGGTGGCCAGTGATATCCACCTAGATCAGTATGGAAGACATGAAAATTCAAGAGTTCTGAGAAGTGGCCAACATAGGTTGATAGACTTCCTTTGAACAAGAGCATGAGACATATGGAAGACTCTCACAGCATAGACTCAATGATGAAACCATGATATTCAGGAGGCATTAATGAAATTCTCTATAGGGATTGGAAGAGTAACCAGTCAGTAGAGAAGACTCTATAATGAGCTCAACTTCCTAAGGCCATGCTAAACCCAAAATTATGGTGACGAATGGACTTAATAACTTTGTGCTCTATTCAAAGGCGACACGACTGCTGCCAATATAAGATAGTACTCCCTTCCCAGCCATATTTTTTTGTTTTTTCATAGACAAATGAATTCTATGATACAGAGGAGGAAACGAGTGTCACAAGTGAGAAAAACTAGTTCCAACAGTGGAACATACCTATGCTCAATGCAAGGAGATGCATGCGGGAGATGGACACTTGGGGGAATGTTCCCTCCTAGGTATAGGGTGTCAAATTGTGAAGGATATAAATGAGGCTCTACTTGGTTGAGGATGCAAAAATTGTTGAGGAAAACTGTTTATAACACAATGTGAGAACCGTCTAAAGGCTCAATACTGCAAGCAAGGGCATGAGATGCAATCATAACTTGATACCAAAAATTGTCCTTTTTTATGAAATTTAGTCTACTTGATGTGAAAAAGGGATAAACTTGTTCCAAATAGACATCCTTTCAAGCACAATTTATGAGTGTGAAAGAGACAAGTTCACTCGACAATCTTTTCTCTTTTTGAAGACGAGTCACAAAAGAGCTTAACTAAGACTCACGACCTTTCAAGTCTAATTTACGAGTGTGAAAGAGACAATTTCACTCGGAAATATTTTCTCTTTTTGAAGACGAGTCAAAAAAGAGATTAAATAAGACTCACGACCTTTCAAGTCCAAATTAACAAGTGTTAAAGAGACAAATCACTCAGCAATATTTTTTCTTTTTAGACGAGTCAAAAAAGAGCTTAACTCAGACTCACAAATATTGTTTTAAGCAGCATGTAATGGGGGAGGCCAAGTCTCCCCTACAGGACTTCTGTGAAATGTCAACAACTTACGAAGAGCTGACACAAGCTTGGGAGAACCCAAAGATTTCCAAGTCTAAGAGGATAAAATACTTGCAGAGGTTACCTTATCTACAATATATTGAAGAATTCCCCTTATCTAGAAGGTTGTAGAAGAAGGAAGTAGAGGCTCTACAATATCATTCCAATCAGAGGAAACCTTCCTAGGACTTGAAGGGAGCATACTCAAAGAGAGTGGAATGATATCTAGTGAAGAAGGTACATAACTAGAAATTCTAAGGACATGGTCAAAGGATGCATCACCCTCTAAAATAAGAGTGGGATTGACCAAAGATTGCATCGGTGATGTCACTTACTTAGGCTTGTCACTCTCTAAGAGAAGAGTGGGGTCGACTGAAGATTGCATTGGCATGACCACTTCTTAAACTATTGGTTGAAAAGGATGTGAGAAAACAAGGTCAAGAGATGCATCAACCCCTAAAGGAAGAGGGGTGTCAGCTGAAGATTGCATCAACATGATTGTTGTATCAACCAAAGAAGGTTGGGAAGCCAAATACGACTCAGAACTGAAAGGGCCCTCAGTCAAGGACCATGCTTCTTGTACAACAATAGTAGTAGGGCACAAACGAGTAAGGTGATCTCCTTTGCAAAACATACAAAGGAACTTGGGCTTACGTCTTACACGTCTAGGCTTCTCAATTGTATGACTTCCCCCAACATGACTTGCAGTGGCTAGTAACATGCTCCCAACATGAATTGTAGAGGCTAGTAGAAAATCTCCAACATGACATGCAGAGGTTGGTGATGAATTCCCACCATGACTAGCAGAGGTTGGTGATGTATGTGCAGTGTGACTAGCGATGACTAGACTTGTGCCCCCATCATGACTTGCAACGACTAGTTGTTGATCTTCAACATGACTAGAAAAGGTTGTCAACCCATCTCCAACATGACTAACATAGGTTGGTGATATAATTTCGGTATGTGGTTGAACCTCATAAGACACAGTCAAGTAAGGTAGGGTCCAAGGATCGATAAAATATGAAGTGCGTAAATGAATGGACCTCTCTGTCGAAACAAGCCTACTAGACATGGCATAAACGTGGTGGATCAGTCCCATGAAGTTGAAAGTACCCATAAGGGAAGAATACATTCTGACACTGACATTCCCATTTGTCAGTTGAGAATTGTCGATCACAGGGATCGACGATCCAACATATGCATTGGCACTAGCGTATGCAAAGGATAATTGGTCAATCATCACGATCTTCCCTTCATGAGGAAAACAAAGAGTACGGAAGATGGACGATGTGACGACGACCATAGAATAGGTCCAATTGTAGGAAGAATACCGTGAGGGTGAAAGGAATGACCGTCAAAAGAAGTCAACATGTTCGATGAATTAGAAAGAGTCAGAGAACCGAGAGCTTTTCAACAGATCAGGGACATCACACATGTAGCATCACCTTCATCAACAACTACACATTTGAAGGTATATTTTGAGTACCCTACATGGATTTGGAATTCCACATGGTAAGGCAAGAGAGGCTTCACATCTGTGACGTTAAACTTGATAACTTTCGAGCCACTAGGTTCTAGAGCTCCTAACGCAAATAGTAAGGAATTCCTCTGTGAAGGACACTTCTGGAGTACCTCCAAAGCTGACATTGCATAAGGGGTTTGACCCAGGTACTCAACAATATATTAGTTCTAGGAAGCTCTAGAATTTGGAGTGTGGGTAGAGCGCTTGAGTAATCCTTTCAGAATACTAGGCGGTGGCTCTGGTTTTTCAATCTATAAATTCGTCTCTGGAGGAGGAGGAGGAGATTCTATACCAGGTATAGCCTATGAAGAGCTATAATCTCAATATCGAGTGGCTACATTCACTTTTTCATCGACCATATTGATACACAAACGGTCGCCATCTTTCAACGACGAGTTTTCACTCCCACCAGCCACATTTCTGGCATTTGAGGAGCTCAAGGCCTTATGTTGGTTATGTGTAAAAGGATTCATCAACACAACGAGTGGTAGAGATAATAGCCTCATAGCTTCTGCAAGTTTGGGGCATAAATGAGTAAGGTGGTCATCTGTACAAAGCTTACAGGGAAATTTCACCTTACATCTTTCTCTCTTGCACTCTCCATCATTATTATTCGTCTTCTCATTATTACCATTGTCCTTGAGTTTATTACCATTTTCCCCACCCTTGTGATTATTACATCCTTTATTCTTATTCTCTCTTGGTTGTTGGTTACCATTTGGGTTGGCCAATGATTGCATAGAATGTACATCCACTGACTGAGTGGGATCAGAAGACATAGATGAAGCTAGCCCTCCTGCAGACTGGTTTAGAGGCAACTCTTTCAAATGGCTTGTCACTGAGTTTGTGGATTTTACATTGTTGGAGCCTACAATTCCATTGGCATGAGGTTTGGTATTTTGTCTAGGGTCGTAATTTGACTGTGGTGCATCCAGAAGAATGTGGTATAACATCCCAGACTGAGCATATATAAGATCTAACTGTTGGGCTTTAAAGATCTCTTCTTCCTCAGTTTTAACCCTGGATGTAGCAACATAATTTGAGAGAGGAGGGTGCAAAGACTTAAGGAACCATTCTAAAAGAAAGGTCTGGGGTATGGAAGTCTTAATCAACCTCTTCCATCTGTGCCACTCCTAGATATGATCTGAGATATGAGTGGTGGTGTCCTGGTGTAAAGTCAACATAAGTTCTAGGCCAACATCGTAACTAACCGACAATTGGAAGTGGTTAAGGAAGACCAACACCATATGACTGAAGGTCCCATATGCCCCCCTAGGTAGCTCAATATACCATTTCACAACAACTCCAATTAGGGTACATTGAAATAATATTAAGTGAATAGAATCATCATTAAGGGAATTTGAGGTGCACCATAGGTGAAAGGTAGTAACGTGATCACCAAGATCCTCACCATTCTTACCTTCAAATTTCGGGATGTCCAAAGGAAGCTTGGTGGGGATGGGGGGACATGTAGGATCATGACTCATAGGTTCATTCATCAACTTAGAAAAGTCTGTCAGATTAAGCGTGGCCAAAAAAGGGAGATGGGGTTGCAGCATTTGGCCCCAAGCTCTCAGGAAATATTGTGTTTGAGGAACTGCAGCCCATCCAGGATTCTGGTAAGAACCATGGCCCTGTCCAGGATTGTAAGACCCTCCTCCGAGTTGATTCATAAAATGTTTTTTGGGCATCATTCCAGTAGGAATGTTCTGATGGGGGTTATAAAAATTTCCCCCAGTCGCATTGGATCCAAGTTGGGGGTTGCCCAAAGCATGAAACTAACCTCCCCTGGGTGTGAATACATAGGATAGAGGTGGATTCGTCATGCCAAATGTGTTGGTAGGAATCGACACCGAGGAGGTAGGGATGTAGGATGGAAATTGAGAAGATTCTTGTCCACTAGGTTGGTTGTTCCACCCAGAAGCAAGAGGATTAGACCCGGGGTTAAAAGCAGGAATGCCTCCCATATTAGGAGTCATTTGAGGGATTTGAGAACCACCAAATGAAAATGGATTATCAGGAGGTGTAGTTCCCCCAAGCACAATGCTATCATTAGGGCCAACAGCTGGGATGGCATTCGAAAATTGCGAAGTAAATTTCGACATACCATAGGAAAAAGGACTAGAGTCCATAAGGATGGACTGAACATTATAGCTTGGTGAGTGACCAAGAGACCCAAAAAGGTTTGAGGCAAGAGATTGATCATTCATAAGAATCCTAGTAATGATAGGTGCCTCCAACACTACAACCATTGTGGTTGTAGGAGTCGAAGGGGTGCCATTAACTATAGTGGGCGTGGGAGTCAAAGGGCTCCCATTGTTCTGAAGACTAGTTTCATTACTCATCCTTGTAGAATCACAATCCTGAACGATGGAGGTGTGTGTACCATGCCTAATAACTCTACACCTTTTAGAAGGCAAAGACTTGAAATCCGGTGGTAACTGTAATAAGTGACGGGACCAGTGGGGATGCTGGTTCGAATCCACGATGAGTTAAGACTCTAAAGACAAAAAACAAATCCTAAGGCCAACTAGTAATAAAAGATCACACTAAAATTCAAACGACGAATATGCACACAAACGGGGTAAAGTGGGTGAAAGTGGTTTCCCTCCCTAAAGAAGGTATGTCTCGCCCAAGAGGGGCCTGAGACTCCTCGCTAAAGATCAGAGGTAACATAATCAATTATAAGGGCCCTCGTGGGATTAACAACCAGTCAGTCATATCTCCCTGGAGAGGTAATCCTCCATAAAGGTTGTGTGATGTCCAACCCTTATCTGACCCAAGGTACCTGCAGAATAACCCCTGCAAGTAACCTATGTGGCACCTAAGTCAAGAAACTAATAAACCAATGTATAACTAATGCACAATAGAGCAGTCGTAAGTCATGTCCACCGTATGGGTAGGGTAGCAAAGCCCGAAGCCTTGAAAGTATCGAATCTCACGGAGGTAAAGGTACTAGCAAGATCCCTAGAAATATCTCTGATTCTAAGAAGGTATCGGAGGGATATCCCTTCAACCAACCTCGTGAAACCTCATTATTAAATCCGATGTGAGAGGAGCCTCCTGATATTACCAATTATACAATGGATTTCCCTAGTATGGTCACCAATTTTGTTACGAGGAGAATATCTCTATGGCTAGAGTAAACCACAACAGAAAAAAATGACTACAGAAATCAACTCTATCCCAAAAACATGCTATATAAACCAATACGAAAGCGAGATAAGAAAGAGGCCTACCTCATCCATATGTTCGGTGAAGTCCATCGTTGATCACTTTGACCCAAAGCTATATACCTGCAACTAGTTCTCAACAACCACGCAAAGCACACATATGGTGATAATATAAAAGGTTAGCACATTAGATAACATTATCCATTAATATACATAACAAATACGCCCATGGATAATAACTCAAATATTTGCAAGATATCAATTGGACGCGAAAGGAGTATTTATATTAATAAATGTTCAGTAGAAGTGAAAATATTACAAACTTCCATGTCGACACAATTCGGAACCGAGAAACTAAGTTTCTTCCAGCTAGACCTCCACCAAAGGCAAGCTCATAGAAGATAGACAATGAGGTTCTCAATCAAATAAAGGGATATCTTGGGGGTTGAACACTGTGTTCAGAATTAAAGGACAAAGGGATGTAGACTCAATATGAAGTAAATAATCTCTCCAGAGTAACTTTTGTCTCAAAGTTGAATTCTTTCTCCTCTTTCCATAGCTCAGAATCGGCCCATTTATATCCTTCAAATAGAACTGACGGGCCGATTCAAAACGTTTCCAATATATGGAAGGCCAAGGATCATAGATCTCCTGTCGTGACATGGAAACCCAACATCAATTTTCATTTTTTGGCACAAATCCTGATGTACGCAGGATCTGGTGGTGCAACCTGCATATAAGCATGTTGTATAGTAGGTAAGATGCGTACATGTGGAAAAATATGTATTTTTAGCTCTGGATTTTACAAACAGGGATGATAAGTCTGCACGGGGAAATGGAAAAATGCCTTTTGTGCAAGATTGCATAGGGTGAGGCAAATATTTCTATAACAACTTGGCTCTCCAGGAGAACGTTCCCCACCACTTGGAACTTGTTCCTCTCCCTAAAGGAACTTAGGATAAGTTAATATCCTCTTTTACAACTTTTAGAATAATAATATATTATTCTATTAGGATCTTAAGCTGATCCCTTCTTTCCTAGACTTACAGCCCCATCCCTTTCCCTATTGAGTGGAGCTTCGTCCCCCATAACTCTTTCTTCATAGTCGGTCTACATGCAACGATGTTGTTATAATAATAATATGAATATTTACATGTAGAAAACAGGTTCTTGGCCTTTAACATCTAGGCTCTCCGGCCTAATAAACACATAAGCCTACCATCTTATAATTACTTGGCTCACCAGCCTACAAAACATGTTACATTCATAATTACAACCATGGCTCAGCCTTGGTTGTTTTAACAATCCCCTCCCATTATTTTTTCACTGTCCTCAATGCAACCCATTTACACAACATCAATAAGATTTTCAAAATATTCAAAAAGATGCATGTATTATGCTTGCATAACATCTTTGTGCTCCCATTTTTCATCCTCAGGACTGTACTAAGTCCACTGGATATTTACAAGCCCTATGGCTCGATTTTGGAGCTACTTGCTTTTTCGGTCTAGTATGTGCACTAGATGCACCTGAAAACCACTTTCTTGCTCCACCTGAATCACATTCCAATCAATAACATGATTAGCACCAGGTATATATTTCTTAAGAAATGAGACATGAAATACATTATGTATAGACACAGATGTAGGCAATGCAAGCATATAAGTTACTGGACCAATTCTCTCTAGGATTTCAAATGGCCCACAATATCCGGCTTCTAACTTGGAATGGTTTCCCAGCTCCAGGGAACTTCTGTTGACTTTCACCTTCAAGAAAACATGATCCCCCACTTTAAATTCCTTGTGAGTTTTGTTCTTGTCTGCATAGATTTTTTGCCTGTCTTGGGCAACCTTCAAATTCTGTTTAATCTTCAACATTTTCTCTTCCATTTCCTTGAGAAAATATGACCCAACCACTGCCCTATCAGTTGGGTTGTCCCAACTTACTGGGGTGTTGCACTTTCTGCCATAAAGTGCTTCAAACAAGCTCATCTTTAGTGATTCTTGATACCCATTGTTGTAGGAAAATTATACCAGGTGTAGATAATATTCCCATTTAGATGGTTTGTCCATCACATACATCCTTCGCATATCCTCTATCACTTGGTTCACCCTTTCTATTTTACCATCAGACTCAGGATGATAGGCTGTGCTGAAGTTCAGATTTGTTCTGGACCCTTTGAATAACCCCTTCCAAAACTTTGAGGTAAAATTTGGGTCTCTGTCAGATATAATTGTCTTGGGTATGCCATGCAAGCGTGCTACTTCCCTCATATAAATATCAACAACATTGGTTGCCTTGTGAGTAATCTTCATAGGAATGAAATGGGCAAATTTAGTAAGCGTTTCCACCACCACCATGATTACATCATCCTTCTTTCTTGTTCTGGGAAATCCTATGATGAAATCCATTTTCATCACTTCCCACTTCCTCTGAGGAATGGATAATGGTTGTAGTAACCCATTTGTGTGTCTATGCTCAGCCTTGACCCTTTGACACTCCAAGCATTTAGCTATGTATTCAAAAATATCCCTCTTCATGCCTAGCCAATAGTATTGGTTCCTGACTGCTGAAACTATTTTCTGATATCCTAGGTGTCCCACATAAGGTACATTGTGAATTTATTTTAAAATCTTACTCCTCAATTTGGGAGAATTGGGTGCATAAAATTTGTTTTTGTACAAGAGAATTCCATCAATTCCCAATTCATAATCTTTAGCTTTCTACTTAATTTTACCTTGCTGGAATTTTGTTACCAATTCCATGTACTGCAAATCAACTTTTGCAGTCTCATAAATTCTTCCTTTAATATCTATCAGATACATGCTAATGGTTGTAACATGTAGTTCATGCACTCTCCTACTGAGTGCATCTTCCACCTTGTTCTCTTTTCCTTTGATGTGCTTGATATCAAATTCATACTCACCGAGGAGTTCCAACCATCTACTCTGCCTAACATTCAAAGTAGGTTGATTAAACAAACACTTCATACCATTATGGTCTATCCTCAACTCAAAAATATTTCCCATGAGGTAATGCCTCCACTTCAAAGCGTGCACGATGGATGCCAACTCCAAATCATGAGTGGCATAGAGCCTTTCAGGCTCTTTTAATTTTCTTCACTTGAAACATATCACAAATTCGTTCTGACTAAGGACTCCTCCAAGTCCTTCTTTGCACGCATATGTGAAAACCACAAAATATTCATTTAGATAAGAAATCCACAGAATTGGAGCACTGGTTAATAGTTTCTTCAATTGACGGAAGCTCATTTCACATTATGTTGTCCATTGAAACTTCTTCCCCTTCCTTTGCAAGGAAGTGATGGGATGAGCTATTCTCGAAAACCTTGCAATGAACCTTTTGTAGTAGCTGGCTAGACCCATGAAGGATCTGACTTCTATCACATTCTTAGGTTTTTTCGACCCTTTAATGGCCTCAATATTTTCAGGGTCCACTGCTATCCCTTCTTCATATATGATATGCCCCAAATAGTGAATTTTGTTTTGATAAAATGAGCACTTTCTCAGTTTGGCATACAACTGATGCTCTCTTAGCACTTGCAACACCATACTTAGATGATGCTCATGCTCTTCTTCCGACTTGTAATATAGAAGGATTTCATCCAAAAATACAATGACAAACTTGTCCAAATATTCTCGGGAAACACCATTCATTAGGCACATGAAAACAGATGGTGCATTTGATAACCCAAATGACACCACTGTGAACTCATAATGACCATACCTTGTCCTGAATGCGGTATTGCTGATGTATTCCTCTTTAATTATTACTTGATGGTATCCTCAATTGAGATCTATCTTTGAAAATATCCTTGCATCCTTCCACTGATCGAAGAGATCATCAATCCTTGGTAGAGGATAATTGTTCTTTATAGTCATCTTGTTCAATTATATGAAATCGATGCACAATCTCAATGTCCCATCTTTCTTCTTCAAAAACAAGACTAGGAACCCCAAGATGACACACTTGGGTGTATATACCCCTTCTTTAGAAGTTCTTCAAAATGCATTTGCAACTCCTTCAGATCTAATGTACTCAATTTGTAAGGAGTCTTTGATACTGGAGCTGCTCTAGTCATTAAATTTATAGAGAAATCAATATCTCTCTTTAGAGGTAGTCCTAGTACCTCCTTGAACACATATTCAGAATCTTTCAGGATTGCATGATCCCAATTTTGGCACCTTATCCTTATATACTTCCTCCATATGGGCTGCAAATATTTGACAGCCCTTCCTGTAACACTTCTTTAGCTGCATTGTTGAGATTTACCGGACAGTAACTACCTTGGGAATTCCTTGGACTGCTCTCTCTTTTCCTTCCTCATCCAAGCAAGTGAATTCCTTGTTATGATAGTCTAATATGGCATGGTGTTGGTCCAACCAATCCATACCAATTAGACAATCATATGATCCCAAAGGAAAGATGTTCAAATATGCCTTGGTACTCAGTCCATTCATGCCTAGTGGACATGATTTAACCAACTCAACAACCTTTATCTTGGCTCATCTAGCTAGATGTACCAGCCAAGATTCCCCATGCTTGCTTCTTGGTAATTGAAATCTTTCCACTACCTTAGGATCTATATATCTATGAATAGCCCCTGAGTCTATTAAAATAGTAAGGGCATGGTTATTGATCATACCTTCGACTTCAATCATGTGTGATTGAAACTCATCTTGCTTGTTGTCCAAGGCTGCATAGATTCTTGGTACTCTTCTACCCATGTCCTCCATTGTTTCTGCTTGTTGAACATGGTAAAAAGATCTCACCTTGTCCTTTATGTGAGGGAAATACCTATACTTATGATCTCTTTTACAACCCCAACATTGCATAGGTGTCTGCCTTGGCCTTTTCCCACCTACTTCAACCATCCTGGGCTCTCTCAAAACTGATTGTCCTTGAGGACTATTTCTGAAAAATGGTGGCTTGTTTCCCTTCTGCCTTTTCTCCCTCTTAAACATCCTCTTGTCTTCCCAAGATTTTTGGAAAGTAGGCTTTCCTTTTTTTTGATCATATAATCATTTTTCTCTCCTTATAGTTTCTTCCAGAGTCTTGGGATCATCATATTGGATTTTATCACTTATGAAAGATGGCAACCCAATAAGATATCTTTGGATATTGATGGTCTCATCCTTAATGAAAGGGACATACTTCAACAGCTCTAGATATATCCTCTCATATTCATCTATATTCATGTTTCCCAGTTTAAGTTCAAAGAACTATTTAATCTTCTTGTCATATATCTCTTGGCTAAGTACTTCTTTTCAAAATGTTTCTTGAATTCCTTCCAAGTTACACTTTTCTCCTCGAGGTGTTGTACTTTCACAAGTTGATTCCACCATATGGATGCCTTTCAATTAAGTTGGTAGATGGAAATTCTTCCCTCTTCATGAGAATAATGGTTTTGCAATTGGAAGTACTTCCTCATTCCTAGCAGCCGTGTCTCAACATATTCATCCTTCTTATGCTCTCCATCGAAAGTAGGAGGTTTGATGTTATTAATTTCTCCTTTCAAATCATCCACCCCAGACCTCCTATTTTTCCTGACAGGAGATGGACTTGAGCTACTATGTGCTCTCCTATGGGAATTCTTTTGGGAGTGTTGGTGATGCCTGCTACCACTCCTTGATCTTCCTTTATTCTCAGGGGTCTCATGACTTCCTAATTTTTTGGAGCCACTCTCCTTATCCAACTTCCTTTCAATTCTTTCTAGGCTCCACATTATTTTCATATTGAAGTCTTCCTGATTCTCCTTGCCTCTCTTAATCCTTTCCTTATCTGCCTGGTGAATTTGGACATCCTTTTGCAAATTTTTAATGATTTTCATCATGCTCACTTCTTTATATATTTATTCTCCATGCCCGTTGGAGTTCATTCCTTCAACTCCCAAATGGACATCCATTCCTCTAACTTCATCCTCCAAACTGTAAGCGTCTTGTGCCTCCTCCATTTCTCTACACTATGTAACAATCCTATTTGGTTCTGACAATTGCTAGCTCTACAAAATGTGCAGTCAACCAATTTTTTGTCAGGCTATCGGTCTTTAATCATTTTCTAGAATAACATAAACAATTTGATCCAACAAAATAATATCAGACTCCATTTTATGTGGGTCTTGTCGATCAAGAATCCCCACGGCTCTATCTTTTAGCCATGTTCTGTTCTAGAATTCACTTTCAGGAGCTAGCCCCTTTTCTTCAGCCCTTAAATCACATGTGACCATGGTTGTGACCAAGTGCTAATAGTTAGCTCTTACTTGGAGTCTTGAAACTTCAGGGCTCTGGAGCTTCGAAGGTTTCCAAATAACATCACAACAAATCTCTCGGAGTGTCGAATTGGAAAACTCGTGAAGTGGGGTGGATCAATAGTCCACGTCCTCCCAGCATCCAACGACTAATATTTACTATGGAAATCCAGGCTTCAGAGCTCTGAGACTTCAGAGCTTCGGGATTTTGAAGCTTTGGGGCTCCGGGACTTTGGAGGATTTTACATCTGCACACCCAAAAAATCCCATACCGTGAATCTCCGAATACTTCCATGTCATCCTCTGTGACATCATCATGTCACATTACTTCGACGCTATGGAAATTCGGGGATTTCTTCTGCACATTCCATCACGAACCATTTCTTTCAGAGTGTGAAGTCTCTAGACCTTGGGATATGATGCCACGCATACCCTATGACCAACGGTTGGGATTAACTTTGGCCTTCGATAGTTCTCTACCCAATGCTAACTATAACACCTTTCCTCCAGAGTGCCTAGTATCCGAACTGTGGAATCTGTTGCCGCATGTCCTTCGTGATCAATGGTCAAGGTAGAATTTGACCTTCAAGCCTTTGGGAGTCTTTCCACTTGAACACAATTCCTCTGGAGTGCCAAGTCTCTAGATTGCAGGATCTGGCGCCACACGTCCACTGTGACCAAGTTACTATGGGCCCAATCTTGTTAAATACTTTTCCAAGGTTTTAACTGCTTTATGTATTCATCAGAGGCCCCACTACCCATGCTCGTGAGGAGTGCCACGTGGTGAAATACTAGAAGAGGACACGTGGCCCAATATGGTTGATGGCATGTGTCATGTTCTAATTGGAATTTCTATATTCAAAGGGTTCTTAACTAACTAACACATGGAACACATCCCATGTTTCTACATAATCCCTAGTGACATTAGCAGGCCATGTCATTTCAGGACTTTAGGCTTCGAAATATTTTACACTTGCACACTCCAATTCTCCCGAAAGACAAACTCCCTAATTTTATTACCTTCCAGGGTCCACATAGTACAGTTTCCAACAACTAAGGTGGTGGAATCTGGCATGTCTAGGAAAGGTCCACATCACCACTAGTGATGTCATCATGCCATGCCACTTCTGTTCTTCAGCTTTGGGACTCTAGGCTTCGAGGCTTTGGGAGATTCTACACTAGCACACTCCAATTATCCCAAACGTCGAACTCCCGAACAAGTTGATCTCCTGAAACTTGTTTCTTTCGACGAACGGTCCAGATTAACTCTGGACTTCAGGACTTTATATTTTTTCACTCTATTTACACCTTGTTTCTCTCGAATGTCAAATTCCCAAACAAGTCGATCTTCCAACATGTGTTTATTTTGACGAATGGTCTGGATTAACTCTAGACTTTGGGACTTTGAGAGTTTTCTCCTTAGCAAACTTTGTTTCTCTCGAATGCCGAACTCCCGAACAAGCCAACCTGTCGACACATGTCTCTTTTGATGAACGGTCTGGATGAACTCCGAACTTCGAGACTTCAGGAGTTTTCACTCTAGCACACTCCATTTCTCCCAAAGTGTCGAACTTTTGAATTGATATGAGATCTATGGATCATGATCACTTGCACACATATATGATGGATGAGATATGTTTTTCACCACTGTGCCTTACCTCTTGATCTTAAATCGATCTAACAAATCTGATTTGTCTGTGGTCAAATCCAATGATAACACTTCTCCCTAGATCTACTGTGTAGATCCCCTCCGGGACTTCAGAACTTCGGGCTTCAACCCATTTTTCTCTATAAAACATAAACTTCATTGAAGTCGTGAAGTCCAAAGGACTTGCAGGTTAACTCTCATGCACCTTTGTCTAGATCTGACGTCTAGAAAAGTTGTCCCTTCCCCTACGCAGATATTATGCCTCGAGTTCAAACCTTGCAGCCCAACACAACGGTTGTTGTGCCTTCTTTATATGTTTCCATTCCATAAACCATTATACCTCCTGAGCTTCATAACATGGCCAAGGTATTCTCTTGGCACCCAGGGGCGCTCCTAACTCATATTTTTCTGTTTCGACAACAATTCCTTTCTGAAATTTTTTCTTCAACTTCCACTAACTTGGACCATCAAGGCTTAGTGTTGAAACCATGGCTTTGATACCAATTTGTAAAGTCCCCAACCATCAACCCCTACCGGGTAAACATACCTAATCAACTGTATCTTTTCTTTTCTACTATGATACCAGTTTGTAACGTCTCCGACCATCATCCTCTGTTGGGTAACGCTACCTCAGAAAACTATCATACTATAATATATACATACACACACACACACACATATAATGCAATTGTAACTATACATAACATTCTGTACATACACACATTCTTGTGGAAGCGACAATAACACATACCAATATTTAATAGATGATTTACATTCTTCTATCACACAACATAATGCATAAATAACAGTAAAAGCATACATGCAGTAATCACAGAAATAACAGCCTATATAAATACACAACATGTAACCAAACTTGGAAATGGTACTTATCTTTTAATTGAAGTACACCAACTGCATGAATACCTTCCATGAACCTCCCAACCTTAGACCATGCTGCTCATCACTCTTAGTAGTGGGTCACCCCTGAGCTAGGACTAAACTCCACCGGGCAAGGGATTTCTAGGCTAGGCAAGGACAACAGGAAGTTGCAGAATACAACATGAAGGATTTCCTCCAAGGAGCCACTTACAACCATAGCTCACATACTCTCATTCCCCACATGCATGTTCCACCCCAGGAGTGTACACCTTCACTATCACACAGTCCATCGAATTCTACACCTCCCTTTCCAGGGCTTCAACAACAGGATGGATTAGGAATTCTCAGAGATTTTTAGCTTCTATTGGACTTCCTATAGGAGATTTCACTTCCTCAACACACTCTCTCACTTGGAGAGAGTTTCTCGCATTCCTGACAATGTGCTTCTTCACTCTCGCTCCTCAAGACACGGGCATGGTGATGGAAGCAATAGAAACTGGACGTGGGGAACGGTACTGACATGAAAATATGCAGGAAACCCCTAGGGTACAGGTACAAATAGGGTATCAATTTGGGCTTTTTGCAGAGGTTCAGGGTGTTTCAGAAATTCCACAATGGCGTTCCACGGTTACTGTGTGCTTGCTGGGTGCGTTGGTCAATCGGGGTAAAATATGGCCAACTTGTTCCAAATGGTATGAATCGTCAAAATGGTGAGAATGGTTGGAATCCCCAGAATGCTCAACATCCCCCAAATGGTGAGAACAACCCCCCCCCCC
>SNQJ01S0009110.1:293320-332096 GCA_010110895.2 Picea sitchensis | reverse complement strand
AAAAAAAATCTGCATGCGTTTTGGATGACACTTGGCTCTCCAAGAGCACGTTCCCCCCCACTTGGAACTCGTTCCTCTCCCTAAAGGAACTTAGGATAAATTAATATCCTCTTTTACAGTTTTTATATTAATAATATATTATTCTATTAGGCTCTTAATATTAGCCCTTCTTTGCTATATTTACAACCCCATCCCTTTCCCTACCCAGTGGAGATTCATCCCCCATAACTCTTTCTTCATGGTCAGTCTACACACAACGATGTTTTTATATTAATAATATGAATATTTACATGTACAAAACAGGTTCATGGCCTTTAACATCTAGGCTCTCTATCCTAATAAACACATAATCCTACCCGCTTATAATTACTTGGCTCACCAGCCTACAAAACATGTTACATTCATATTTACAACCGGGGCTTGGCCTTGGGATATTACATGTAATAACATACAATGATCCTTTTATGGAAGGATCAACTCCTATTCACTTTCTTCTTCAAGGGGGAACATCCCAATGAGTTAGTATATAGTATAACAATATTCTAATACATGATTAAATAAGGAGAAATCCATCCTTATTTATAGCTACCTACCAAATCCTAATCGTAACCAAATAATAACTCTCTATTTTTATAAGAAAAATACATTCGTTAGGGATGGATGCCACTTATCTGGTAGTCTTTCTAGTTACACATTTCGTTGTAGCTTCACACAAGATATAGGCTACCCACACCTCAGATGGTCATATTTATGAGGTAGTACAAGGGGGAATAATAAGAGGTGAGGGAATTGTGTGCAATCTCTCTTTGGACCACTCGGATTAGGTATTGTTCTCACTCTACTCCCTAAAGAGCCTAAAATGCTAAAAAATGGTGAATATGTGTAGGGGAAGGGGATGATGTGATTTCTGATTTTTAAAACGAGAAAACTAAAAAACTAAAACAACAAGCTATCAATTATCTTATGTACCAAAACAATTGGTCTAAAGTAGCTATGGAGGTCCACTAGGGTCTGAAACAACTTGCAAGATGAATTGATTATGAAAATATGGGTAAAAAGGGAGTAAAATAATCCTCTGAAACCTACAAATATATCATTTAATGTGGCTGAAATTTACAAACAACAAACTAAAAGAGGTAAACAATGATCATTTCACACTCAAATGAGCTAGAAAATAAGCCTAGCATTCATTGAGAACTAAACTGGGAAAGTGTTGGATAGGCAGTTTGAATAATTAAGTTTTGAAGAGAGCGCACAAAAGCAAAAAAGGGAGCAGTTTGTGGGGTCAAAACAAAAGTCAAATAAGGCACAAAAGAAAGAAAGAAAACAACAATTCAGAATAAAATAAGGAAAACAATAGTTAAGTGCTAAAGTAGGAAAGGCAACATGCTCACGAAAAAGAAGAAAAAAATCTAGGACATGTTAGGGTTTTGGGAGGGTTCTGAGCCCTAACTCTATGTATAAATATGTAATGGGTTGGGAAGAATAGGCTGCTAAAAAGGGAGATTAGTTTTCTTATGAGAGATAATCCCTACTTAGGGTTTTGGGAGATATTTTGTAGAGAGAGAGGTGAGCACTGTAGAGTGACTAGGATAGATTGAGGTATGATATGTTACATCTATTGTAAGCACAGTGTGCAGACCTGAGAGGATTACTTCATGAATATCAATAAACAAGCCAACCATTGCGGAGGTAGCCCAAGGATTGGATGAACCATGTTAAATTGAGTCTCTATGGGTTGTGTTCATGTGGTTGTCCATGGATGTTATGTTATGCATGATTAGTATAGATATGTTTACTATATGATTGATGAACAGTTATAATGAATGTTACAGTGGCTTATTTATGTTTCAATCTATGTTATAAGGGTTCTGCAGAATAGAATTTGTCAACTAATCAAAGGATATGAAAAAATAAATTACGCATAGGGTGGATAAATAATTTGGATTTGATGATAGCCTCACATCCTCTCGTCCCTGCAACAACTTGGTTCCTGCAACCCTAGTAGATACCTCACTTGAGACTTCACTTGCATGCAGATGATTCTAAAAGGGCTAGTATCTGAAGGGTTTTTTTGGTTGATGAAACTGAACCTAGGGTCTTATAACTACGGGCCAACAAATGGTTCCATTATCGAGACTCAGAATATGTAATTGAGGTAATGTTTTGGATAAAGGGATTTATTCAAGGGTTTGCGTGAAAGGTTTATGAAAGCATTGGGTACTAAGATAAAGATGTTGTTGTGCGAAAAATGTGTGATGACGATGGAATATAAATGCTAAGGGGCATCATGCACATAGGGGAACTGGGGGATGAACAGGGGATGGTATGAAGGTAGGAAATAATGAAGAAATAAAGGAAGAAGGAAGGGAGGGACTAAGGATGCAGAGAAAAAAGTAAGGTATACCAGAAGAGGAAGATAATTTGGAGTATTGCATAGTGGAAGAAGGTACAAGAGATTGAAGACTGGGGTTGAGGAAGGAGAGTGATGTAGTGATTATGAGAGAATATTACCCTATGAAATAGTCCATATCGTAGAAATATTTCACATAGGAGGAGAGGAAGAAGACTCTCAGTTCAATCATATAATAGAAGAGTCATTAAGTCCCATCATGCTAGATCATGTGTCGATTCCATGACCCTGTGTGTGTCACCTACATATGAGGTAACATTTGAGGATTTGTCAAAATAACTTATAGTTAGTAAAGGAAGACATAGTAGTAGTAGTATCCAGAGTAGTGGAAGAAATGCATCGAGTTAGAGTCGGCCAACATCTCCAGGAGGAGGTACTATGCAGAACACCATGGCAGGGTTAGAAAATACATTGAGAATGTCGGAGTTCCAGGCAGTTGGATCGGAAGACCCAGAAAAACATATATTTGTATGTGAGACAATTTCAACTATGAAGAATGTTCAGGATGAGGCCACAAATATTGCATAATTGGAAACAACATTTAGAGGCTGTGTATTAGTATGGTACATGAAATTGCAGAGTAATACCCTAGTAGGTCAAGCAAGGACACTGGAATAAATTTGACAAGCATTTTTAATACAGTTCAAGAAGTGGATGATCCAGGTGGATATTGGTGGCCACCCACCTATTCCAACTGGCTCATCTTGGCATTTTTTCAGTTTGGCAGTTTTTTCCTAGTTTTTGGGTCCTGAACTTCCGAGGCCATTTTGAGGCCCTAAATAGAAATTTTAGGGATAGCCACATTCAAATTGTAGATGAAGTCAAATTTTGACATCATAATGTGTATTCCTTAGATATTCCTTTACAACGAGACATCGTGCACATAAAATGGAGATTGTATGCAAAAGTTACGACCCTTGGAAGTTGATGTACCAACTTACCCCCACATGACTTTTGACACTTCATCTCCTAGGGTTAGGTTTTTGGATGTATATAGTTTTAGAATTCATGTTTATTGTAAAAAGGATTCCAGAGCCTCATTGTACTCATATTCTTGTGAATGAGTGTATCCATCACATATCTTCTCAGAGATAAGATGTCGTTATTCTAGCAAGCTTGTTTCAGGTTACATTTTAGTTTCAACATGTTTCTTATTTAATAGAAGTCAAGTTTTACTGTATCTCTGTTATTATTCACTGTTTATCTATGTTAATATTATAAATCTATGTTTCATTTTGTTCTGCTCATAAATGCAGATCAGTGGTGTGAGTGTGTTCTACTCCTTGTCATTTTTAGTGCATGTTCCCGATGAGTCCAGGGTATAGAGAGTTGGTTTCTCTTGAGGAAAAATTCTCTCACATGCCCAAGAAACCTTCCATGGAGTGCGAAAATAAATATGATGGGACAAGAGATCCTTTCAAAAGATTACTCTAGGAAACCCTCGAGCGACAAAGGAATGAGATGATGGGAAACTTTGGACAAATCCTTTGATGGTTGCTGACAAGCAACACATCCACCTCAAGCAGAGGCGTTGCCCCCTTCAAGGTACAAATCAATTTTGACATTCCAATATTTGAAGGTCAAATAGATTCAGATGTTGTAGATAAATGATTAAACCTTCTAGAAGGGTATTTTTCTGTCCACAACTTTTCTAATAGATAAAAGGTTACATTTGTGCTCCTCAAGGCCATCCCCCATGTCAAACATTGTTGGGAGACTTTCAGTGATCAAAAGGAAATAGAGGGATCCACATTATTTGCAGTTCACCCACTTGGGGTTACTTCAGGGATTCTATTAAGGATAAATACTATCCTATTGGAAGTTATGACAACTTGTATACACGATGGATCACACTGTGTCAGGAAAGAGATCAAATAGTGCTAGATTTAACCAATGTCTTCCATACCTTGCACACCAAGCTGGGTATCAAAGATTCTAAGAAAAATGTGGTGCTCAAGTACCACAACAGTAGACATAGATACATCTAAACAGAAATGGAGTTTATGGACATCTCATTCTTGGGCGCATCCTATCGATATGCTATCAAAATCGAGCAAAAGATTAAACAAAATACATGGAAGTTTCGGTCTAGGAATCCCTCAAACAGAAGCAGGGAAAGCACAAACCCAACCCACAGAAAAAAGGGAAAAGAAAATATGTACAACCTCAATACAACTAGTCTAAATTGTAAACAAAGAAGGACAATGGAAAGATGAAGAAATACACAGGGAAGTCATGCGAATTCCATAAGAGACCTTGGCATAACACTGCTAATTTCCGCTCAAAGAAGTCATTGGTGGTGGAGGTGAAAGACTTTGAATTAGATGTGGGTTCCAACTCAGAGTCAAAACTAGAAAATGGGAGACAAATTATTGACGCAAAGCCCATTTTCACCATTACTACCACCAAGATCCATCCTGGTGAACCTGATGAGCCAGAGGAAGGCAAGTGTCTCTTTCCTTCAAAGATGTGGGTGAAGGGTACTCCACTGCAATTCATCATTGATAATGGTATCCAGAAGAACCTCATCTCAGTGGAGGCCATCAAGTGGATGGACCTACCAACAACGTCGCACCCGCAACCATACACCATCAGATGGATCCACCAAGGAAGCGATCTTAGCATCAACCAACAATGTCTCATGTCCTATGGAATCAATCCCTTCAAAGATGAGGTATTTTTTGATGTCACTCCCAATGAAGTTTGTGAAGTTCTTTTGGGCCAACCTTATTTATGGAAATGTTAGGTTGTATATGCGTCTAAGCCTCACAATGTTATTATTACTTTGAATAGGAAATTGTATTGGATACCCAAGGTAGTCCCACCTACTTCCATTTCCTTGATCTCTGCCAAGCAATGAAAGAAGGTAATATCTCAGACCAGGAACTTTATCTTCTTTGTGATATGCTCTCAAAGTGAGTGAAAGGTTGCAGCCACATCCATGACCTCTGCGGTTAATCTCTCCACGTAGTAGAAGCAAGTGGATAAGACCATGGAAGAATACAAAGACATATTCTCCTCACCCATTGGGGTACCTCTACACTGTTAGGTCAAGAATTCAATCAATATGACCCTCGACGCACTGCTAAAAAATGAGCCAATCTATCGCCGCTCTCTGTTAGAAAACGAGGATATCAAGCGTCTGATCCAATAATTTCTCCAAAATGGGCACAACCGACCCAAATCATCACCATGTGGAAACCCAATCATTCTTGTGTAGAAGAAAGACGGGACCTGGAGACTTTGCATTGATTATCGGGCCCTAAATAAAATCACAGTAAGGAATCGATATCCAATTCTTTGAATCGACGATCTCCTTGACCAACTCAAGGGGGACAAATACTTTAGTAAGATTGATCAAAAGTCTGGCTACCATCAGGTCCCAATAGAGAATATATATGTATGGAAAATTTCCTTCAAGTCCAAAGAAGGTCTTTTCGAATGGTTGGTCATTCCCTTTGGTTTAAAAACACCCCAACAACTTTCAGGAGGATGATGGATGATATCTTGCGGCCTTTCACCAATTCTTTTGTGGTGGTGTATCTGGATGACATACTCATATACAACAAGACTTGGACGAAACACTTGCAACATATTCAGTAGGTTCTGCACACTCCACGACAACAAAAGCTATACGCAAATTTGGAAAAATGCTCCTTCGGCATGGACAAGGTCCAATAACTAGGCTACATTGTTGATGAGAATGGGGTTCATTTTGATCCCACCAAGATATTGGTCATTCATGAATGTCCAACCCCAACCACACTCGTTGAGCTTCATAGCTTCTTATTCCTTGCCAATTTCTATCGCAGGTTCATGTTGGGATTCTCCCATATTGCATGGGACCTTAGCCAAGTAACCAAGGGTGGTGGTAAGGAAAATTTCATGTGTGGCCTATTGCAACAACACATGTTTAATGATTTGAAGCAACACCTGTGCTCATCCCTATTTATCTCATTACCCGACCTACAAAAACTCTTTGAGATCGAGATAGATGCTTCAAACTGTGTTGTGGGTGCAGTTATCACTCAACACAGACACCCCATGGCCTATCATAGTGAGACATTATCAGATGTTTTTCGTAATTAACCTACTTACAAGAAATAAATGTACTCCATTGTGCAAGCCTGCTGCTAATGGAGGCAATACATTCTTGGGAAGGAGATATTCATCCACACTGATCATAAGTTGTTGCAGTTCATGCAAACACAGGGAAAATTGCAAAATGACCTCCATAAGAAGTGGTCCACATATTTGTTGTAGTTCCATCTAAACATCAAGTATAATTCATGAATCACCAACCACATCATTGATTGCATCGACCACCCTCCAGCTGCAACACTCACCATGGTGCTAAACTCATGTGGCCACGAGACCTCTGGGTGGCCCCAACTCTATGAGAGAGAGCCTAACTTCTATGCCAACTACTAGATGTTGGGAACAAAAACCAATGTCATTGATTTAAATCTTTAGGATGGGCTTCTATGCCATCTGGGCCATATTTGCGTTCCATCGAGTGAGAAATTGAAGCTGAGTAATCCCACTATAGTTGAGTGGCATAACACTTTGGCATCGAAAAGACAGTGGAAGTGTTGCAACAACATCTCTATTGGTCAAAAATTCGACAGGATGTCACCAAGTATATCAGATCCTGCACTACCTATGCCATTGCCAAACCAACCATTAAGAAACAAGGCATGTACACCCTTCTTCCTACTCCTGAAAGGCCCTGAAAATCCATATCTATGGACTACATGTCGGGCCTTTCGACAACCAAGCAGGGAAATGACTATGTTTTTGTGGTGGTTGATCATTTTTCTAAAATGGATATTCTAGCCACCTGCAAGAAGAGCATCATAGTAGAGGCCACTGCCAAGCTCTTCTTCGAACGAGCATGCATACATTTTGGGATACCACAAACCGTCATCTCATATTGATATAGTTGGTTCCTTAGCATATTCTAGTCAATCCTCTAGTCACAATTGGACACCAAGATCACCAAATCCATTTCCTTCCACCCCTATACGAATGGTCAAACCAAGGTCGTAAATTGGATGATAGTGTATATCCTAACATGTACAATTCCAAGAAGCCTCGCACATGGGATGAGAGTCTTTCCTATGTTTAGCTCAGCTAAAACATAGCACTACATAACTCAAACGACCACAACCCCTTTATGGTGGGGTTTGGATTTCGACCATTGGGTCCCATAGATGTTGCACTACCCCTTATGGTCACATAGGTAGACTCATCCCATGCTCAAAATGAAGCCGACAAAGCTACTAGGTTCGTTGAGAAAATCCAACACATCCGCCAACAGGTTCAGGATATTTTACAAAAGTCGAATGCCAAGTACAAGTATCACCATGATCAACATCGGGTGCCACACAAGCTTCAGGTGGGAGATAAAGTTTGGTTGCACTTGTATAAGGAACACCTTGCGGGGCCCCATCAAAATATTCATCCACTCCGCTTTGGACCTTATACCATCAAGAAGGCTATGGTTGATAATGTGTTTGAGCTCAACATTCCTCCCTTCCTTGATTTGCATCCAATATTTAATGTGGACCTCCTTCGGCCATATTTTCCACCATTATTGGACACCTCAGAGCGTTGGAAGATTGGTTGTTGTCATTGATGTCAACCCTAGTCATTGGTTTTGGACTGCAAGATTGATGAAAGTATTTGGACATGAAGGACAATGCACATGCATAGACAACACCCATGGATGGATAATATACATCATGTTGTTTTTGGTGGTAGGTGGCACATCATGTGGATCCTCATGGTTGAGGAGAAATGAATTTTTGAAGATGACAAAGTGAATTGAATAAGGAAGTACATGTCGTCCCTGAAGATAATTAAAGAAAAGAATTGCAAAATAAGAAAGTGTCAGGTCGGCCCTAATGTTAAAAGGAAGTGACATAAAGGGTATAAGTACATATCACTATACATTCATTTTACACAAGTTTGAAGTCGAATTTCAGAGGATATTTGAAGTAAAGAAGACCGAAATTTAAGGGAGGATGAAGTCTCTTGGTGATGTGTTCTAAGGTATGTTATTTACAAGTCATCTTACCATTTTCGCTATAACTTGTTTTCTAGAATGATCCAGATGGTAAAATTGATATGGTATTGAGAAGACATATATAGGTACCTGTGGTAAAAATCTCATCTCTTTGTTCACTATACTTTTGGAGATACACTATGTGGAAGATATGGTTTTTGACTAGTCCTGAAGCTAGTCATAAACAGGTGTTCCTGGTAAAAAAGTCATAAATTATTCATAGAGAATACAAATGAAGTGAGACAAATTTCATTGGAAATAGTACAGGTTTTATTTTCTTGTGTATGAGTTTCAGAATCTGATGTTAAATATTGAGTGTGGGGCATTATGTACAAGTTCACTCTCCTGAATAAACCAAAATTGAATAAGGTCTACCATTCTCTCTATAAATTCTTTTTGGGGAAGATTCAAGGAGTGAAATTTGGAGGAGTTTCAGAGAATACATTGAGTAATATTATCTACAGGATCAGAGTATTCCAATAATTGAAGAATTGCAGAAGTTGAAGAAGTCTCAAGAAGCATTATCAGGTTCTATGTGATTGTTGGTTTATGGAGATGATTTAATGTAAAGTTTTATTATCTCTCATATATTCTTGGGTGGAAGGAAGGGGCAAGGATGGAGAGGTCAACCCTCTCTTGATATTAAAGGATTGTATCTTCCTCTTGGAGGTTTATCCCTCCATTTATATTTGGAAGCTGTAGCTACCTTTGGAAGTCATTACTTCCCTTGAACAATAACTATTGATTATTTCTCATATATTGTGCATGGCGTATTGTGGTGTATTGGTGTAATTCTTATACTATTGTTTATTTCTCATTGGATATAATTGAATGGTTTAAGTATAAGTTGATTTTTTTTTAAATTATACTTGATACTGATTCATCCCCCTCTCAGTATCAACAATTGGTATCAGAGTGGGTTACCTTTAGTACATTTTAACTACTGGAAGGAAGATCCTAAAAAGAAATGGAAGACAACATTCCAAATGGGATTCCACCATTTGATGGAATCAATTTTGAATACTGAAGTAATATAATGGAAACTTACTTGAAAGATATTGGGGAAGATGTTTGGTTCTTAGTTGCTTTAGGATACAATGCTTTGAAGAAACCAAAGACTGCAACTCAGAAGGAAGCAAAAAGGAACAACAAATTGGCAATAGATGCCATCCTGGATGGATTGACAGATTCAGTAAAATCCAAGGTGGGATCATGTGTATAAACAAAAGAGATTTGGTACAAGCTACAAGACCCTTATGCAAGGGAAGAAGTAAATGAAGAAGAAGAAAATCACGAAGTAGAAATGATTCAAGAAGAAGATGAAAATCTTAAAAAATTGAAGCATGTTGAGATTGAAAATAGCAAGCTCAAAGACAAGCATAGAAAACTAAGAAGTGAATTGGATAGTTATGAAAATACAATTGTAAGCTTTAAGAAACAATTAGAATACTTTGAGAAACTAAGAGAAGAAACCATTTCCTTGAAAACTCTACTCAAAGAATAAAGAAGAATAGGAGAAGTAAAGAATGTCCAGATGATGAAGAAAGAAGAAGATTGTGAGAAACTTGAACAAGAAGTTGTCTCATTGAGGAAGAACTTAAGAAACTCTCAAGTGCCAAAAGACTTAACACATCTTGGATGCATGGGTGAAACATCATACAAAGAAGATGAAAATACCAACAAGAAGGTTGAAGAAAGAGCTACATTGACAATTGATGAGAAGTGGACCAGGATACCAGAAAGAAGGAATGATTACAAAAGAGATGGATATCCAAGAAGACCTCCTACCTTCAGAAATCAAATAAGATTCAATCAGTATGAAGGAAACTATAGAAGAGTAGATCATGAATCCAGATGGACTACATGACAAAGAAGGTCACTTACTCCCAGGTATCAAAATTTCTTTCTTGGTCATTGTTATACTTGCAAAAAATTTGGACATAAGGAAATTAATTTCAGAATCAATGAAAGGAACAACTATGCAAGAAACATGAATGGTGTAAATAGAAGATACGGAAATAATCATGGATTTGTCAACAAAAGTTATAATTCATTTTCCCCATTGATGGACAAAAATATTGTATGCTACAAATGTAATTATCTTGGTCACAAAGCATGAGATTGCAGATATATGAATGAACATGTCCCTATGACAACCACAATATGGACAAGGAAAGAGATTCCAAACAATAAAAATTGTCGAATAGTATTGACTGCTGAAGAATGTAAAGAAGAAGATGAATGGTACATAGACAATGGATGTTCTTCAGACATGACCGAGGATCAAGACAAATTCATCAACTTGAAGAGAAAGGGTGGCAATGTTGCATTTGGAGATGACTCATCTTCCAAAATAATTGGAAAAGGTGTAGTAGAACTTGGAAGCAAAAATGTAAAAGAAAAGAATGTCCTATTGGTTGAAGACTTGAAGCATAATCTACTCAGTATTAGTAAAATGTGTGATCAAGGATATAGTCTCACGTTTGACTCACAAAGATGCAAAATCAAAGAAGAAGGTTCAGGAAGATTGGTTGCAACTGCAACAAGAAGACCAAGTAACATATACGTCCTAAATTCACGAAAAATCTCCAAGGAAGAAAGGCACTATAAAAATGAAGTGTTATTAAGTGCTATATGTTAAGGGGGAGCATCCCCAAAGAAGAGAGTTACCTTTTTCCATTAAAATCAGGGGGAAAAACCTTACCCTTTTCCATTGATGTCAAATGGGGAGAGAAATTGGGATCATGGTGATAGGGGGAGCATGAGTGTTTCCATCGATGACAAAGGGGGAGATTGTTGTCATTGATGTCAACCCTAGTCATTGGTTTTGGACCGCAAGATTGATGAAGGTATTTGGACATGAAGGACAGTGCACATGCAGACAAAACACCCATGGATAGATAGTATACATCATGTTGTTTCTGGTGGTAGGTGGCACATCATGTGGATCCTCATGGTTTAAGAGAAATGAATTTTTGAAGATTACAAAGTGAATTGAAGAAGGAAGTACATGTCGGCCCTGAAGATAATTAAAGAAAATAATTACAAAATAAGAAAGTGTCAGGTTGGCCCTAATGTTAAAAGGAAGTGACATAAAGGGTATAAATACATATCATTATACATTCATTTTACACAAGTTTGAAGTCGAATTTAGAGGAGATCTGAAGTAAATAAGGCCGAAATTCAAGGAAGGATGAAGTCTCTTGGTGATGTGTTCTAAGGTATGTTATTTATAGGTCATCTTACCATTTTTTCTATAACTTTTTGTCTAGAACGATTCAGATAGTGAAATTGATATGGTATTGAGAAGACATATCTAGGTACCTTTGGTAAAAATTTCATCTCTTTATTCACTATAATTTTGGAGATACACTATGTGGAAGATAGGGTTTTTTTACTAGTTCTGAAGCTAGTCATAAACAGGTGTTCCAGGTAAAAAAGTCATAACTTATTCATAGAGAATCCAAATTAAGTGAGACCAATTTCATTGGAAATAGTACGGGTTGTGGTTTCTTTTGTATGAGTTTCAGAATAAACCGGAATTGAATAAGGTCTGCCATTCTCTCTATAAACTCTTTTTGGGGAAGATTCAAGGAGTGAAACTTGGAGGAGTTTCAGAGAATACATTGAGTAATATTATCTACAGGATCAGAGTATTCCAAGAATTGAAGAATTGCAGAAGTTGAAGAAGTCTTAGGAAGCATTATCAGGTTCTACGTGATGGTTGGTTGATGGTGATGATTTAATGTAAAGTTTTATTATCTCTCATATATTATTGGGTGGAAGGAAGGGGCAAGGATGGAGAGGTAAACCCTCTCTTGATATTGGAGGATTGTATCTTCCTCTTGGAGGTTTATCCCTCCCTTTATATTTGGAAGCTGTAGCTACCTTTAGAAGTCATTACTTCCCTTGAACAATAACTATTGATTATTTCTCATATATTGTGCATGGAGTATTATGGTGTATTGGTGTAACTCTTATACTATTGTTTATTTCTCATTGGATATAATTGAATGGTTTAAGTATAAGTTGATTTTTTTTTTTAAATTATACTTGATATTGATTCACCTCCCTCTCAGTATCAACACAGAGATCCCAGAACAGTTGAAACCAATAGAGCTCAAACCTGAATGAATGGAACAAGGATCCACTGATCCAATCATGCACACACAGGTCAAGGGCACTCACCAACAAAGTATCTAGATTTATTGGGTTGTCAAAGCATGACAACTCCTGCACCAAGGAAAGTGGCTCACCCATGGCCAAATTTAGGAGAAATTTCCTCATCTGATGGGGGAAATCAATGCAATGGAGACCATTTCTTCCTAAGGGGGGGAGGATTCATCCAAGTGGATACAGGTGGCCACCCACATATTCCAACTAGCTCATCTTGGTAGTTTCTTAGTTTGGCGGGTTTTTCCTAGTTTTTGGGTCCTGAACTTCTGGGGCCGTTTTGAGGCCCTAAATGGTGTTTTTAGGGATCACCATAGTCAAATTGTTTATGGATTTAGATTTTGATGGAATAATGTGTATTCCTCAGATAGACCTTTCCAACGAGCTATCGTGTGCCTAAAACAAATATCGTATGCAAAAGTTACGACCCCAAGAGGTTGATGTACCAACTTACCCCAACGGGGCCCACATGACTTTTGGTGCTTCATCTCCCAGGGTTAGGTTTTTGGATGTCTAGGGTTTTGGCATTCATTTTTATTGTAAAAATGATTTTAGAGCCTCATTGTACTCATGTTCTTGCAAATGAGTGTAGTTGTCACATCTCTTCTCAGAGATAAGCTGCCACCATTCTAGCAAGCTTGTTTCAGTCTGCATTTTACAGTTTTAGAATATTTATTATTTAATAGAAGTCAAGTTTTATTGTATCTCTGTTATTATTCATTGTGTCTCTATGTTAATATTATAAACTTGTGTTTCATTTCATTCCTCTCATAAATTCATATCAATTGAATTCTTAGTCACAATACATCACAAAATGGAAGGAGACCAGGCAAGTACAAAATGAGTCAGTGTGGGGCTACGATCCAATATTTAAGGATTTGATGGGTAAGTTGACATTTCAAATTCTTGATCAACAACACAGAGAATGGTTTATTGCAGGAATATTGCCACACATTCGTTTCCCATTGATACAACATAATTAGGTTGTTTCATATCCTAAATATTTGGAGATTGCAATGAAGCTAGAAGCATCCTTTGTAGGCAATGGTGGGAGGATGGCTCAAGTTTAGACACAACTAGCTACTTTGAAAACCAAGCTAGTAGAACTGACGAAAGGAAATGAGAAGTGGGAACAAATTTGGTGTGTCAAGTGTAGGATTGAATCCACCATAAGGATGAATTCCCAACTTTTGCGCAGTATTTGGAAACTAGAGCACCGAACCCATTACCAGGAGGAGGGTACTATGAAATATGTAAGAAATGGGGACATCATCCACATGATTTCCCACTACTGCAGAAATATTAAAGTACTCCAACGAAATTATTTTCTAACTTTTGCAAGTTAGTAGGGCACAAAGAGAAGGATTGTCATGCATTAGATATGATGAGAGAGCACACTTCATATATGTATAGAATTCAAGAGGAAAAACTCATGACATAAGGAGGTGGTCCACATTATAATAATTAGAGAGGATTTAATCTAAGAGGTCAAGGAATTTTTGGTAGAGGAGTTAGATGCCCAAATTTTTTCTACAATTGTAATCAATAGGGACACTTAGCTCACGACTGCCCAAATACTTGTACAACTTCTACGTATTGTAGAGCACTGGATCATGTGACAGAAGATTGTCCTCGGTTATTGCTCAAATGGAAGAAAAGAGAGAATCAAAGAACATACAAAAGATATAAGCAAATATATGTGATGAAGGACCCAAAATAGCAGTTGCCACACGTGGAGGAGCTAGGACAAGAGATACCATGATAAACAGAGGGAGGCAGAGTGAGAAATGGGTGAGGAATTCAACATGACCTGTTCTTCCATTTGACCCAAAAAAAAGAAAAAGAGACATATTAGCAAACAAGGAATGAGATACTAGGACCAAATTGGATAGCATCAACATCATCTACAACCCTTGTGGTTGACATGCCTATGATCTATGATCGTACTACCTCAGAGAGTCCCCTTGAAAAGGTAAGTCCTTTGAAATAATTTATGAGAAGGTTTTTAGCATGATGAAATATCAAGCTGCATTGAATCATGCATTGTGCAGAATAATTGATAATTGCACGCAAGAAAATGAACGTCCTATTGCACAGAGGGTAGTGAATAAGGTATTGCACAAAAAGAGGACAAGAAACAAGTTCAAATTAAGTGCGCATATTGGGGATTATGACATGGACTAGATCATTTTAGACTTAGGCTTTGATGTAAATGTTTTTTCGAAGCAAACATGGGAAATGATGGGGAATCTGAAGATGATTTGTTATCCCATCCAGTTAAAATTTGCGAACAAGCACAAGCTTGTACCGATTGGCTGATTGTTAGGGGTACTTGTGAATATAGATGAAGTGCGCAGTGTGGAGGATTTTGAAGTCATTGGGATTGTGGATAATATTCAACCAAATACAACACTAATGGGGCTTGAATGAGCCTTTGAAAATAAGAGAATTATTAATCTAAAGAAAAGGGAAATGATCTTTGAAGTAGGGGACTTGAAGGCTACTACACCACTGGATCCAAAAGAAGGAAATATGTACATAGAACCAACTAAAGGAAATGAAATTGATAATTTATATAATATGACTGTGTGAATCAATGACTAGTTTAATCCGACTGTATACGATGCCCTAAGTTGGAGAATAATTATCTAATGTGCGTCATATTCAAAGGAAGGACTAAAACATTGGCAACAAAGGATGCATGAAGTATCAAACAGACGGTGTGTCTGCATTACTCGATCATTGTGTTGGATTGGAACAAAGTTATGTAACCCACCCAAGTATGATGGTTTGAATTATATAAGTTCTTTTGTAAGGGAATTTGAATTATAGATGCCCAAACACTAAAGATTTTTGGAATTAGATGTTGTATTGAAATCCACTCCAACTAGATGGTGGGATGCACATATAAAAGGGATAGAAGATTGGCAAGAGTGTAGAATATTGATGCAATTTAGATTTGGTACAAATGTTGATTATATTGTGTAGAAATATATAGGAGTAAGTGTCCCAGAATATCATATTGCATAGTGGATAAATATATGGAGTTTGATACCGAAGAAGGAATGGACACATATGTTCATACATACATTGGAAACAATCTCCAAGAATTGGTACTTGGAACTAGAGATATGTAGAGAAACAACGAACTTGGATGAGATAACTCAAAGGTTGAAAGTAACATTTAATTTTGAAGATGAATCTTCATTGATAGATGCAACTTTGCAGGCCATTAGACAGAAGATTTTTTCAGAAGAAGGGTCGATGGAGGTAGTACCTATGTGTAGTGTGCATAGAAATTCTATGACAGTTCATGAACTACTGAAATTTTATAGTGTGGCTCAATAAGATCAGGATGAGGATGATACAAGAAATATACAAATACCTGAAACTGAGGGGAAACACACAGTGGAAGGTCCAGAGCTTGAATCTGCTATGTATGCACAGGAACTAAGGACGTGTAAGGTAAATATTGGGACAAAAGATAATCCAAAGTTTGGGAAGATAGGAGACTACTGGAATGATGAAACTGTGGAAAAAATTGCAAACTTACTGTGCAAGTATCAGGATCTATTCCCAACCACAATTTCATAAATGAAAGGGATAGTTGGTGAGCTAGGAGAAATGAAGATCCTTTTGAAACCCGATGCTAAAACAACAAGACAAAGACCCCATAGACTGAATCTAAAGTATAAACAGAAGGTAAAGGAAGACACAGAAAAAATGTTAGAAGTGTGAATTATTGAACCAGTGGTGGAATCAAAATGGATAAGTCCAACGGTATTACAAGATAAGAAAATACGGGGAATTGAAATTTGTGTAAACCTAAGAAAGATAAATGATGCATGTCTACATGATCCATTTCCGACACCTTTTACAGATGAAGTGCTAGAGAATGTAGGGGGGTGAGAGGTCTATTCTTTCATGGATGGATTCTCAGGATATCACCAGATAAAGATTGTGCAAGAAGATAGACATAAGACTACTTTTGCAATAGATTGGGGAAGCTACTAGTACATAGTGATTCCTTTTGGGCTGAAGAATGCACCTACAATTTTATCAACATTAGTGGTTGCAACATTTAAAGAATTTCTTCATAAATTCCTTAAATTTTCTTTAGATGATTGGATTGTGTTTAGTCTCTTGAAGAATCATATAGAAGTACTAAGATTAATGTTGGATAGGTGTATACAATGTCATATTTTTTTGAACTTGAAGAAATGTATTTTTATGCGCCTTTTGTAATTTTGTTGGGCCATGTGGTATGTAAGAAAGGCTTACTAGTGGATCCTGCCAAGATTCCAATGATTTTGGACTTACAACCACCTACATTAATAAGACAGTTAAGAGAAACCCTGGGCCATACATGATACTAAAGGAAGTTCATTAAGGGATATGCACATATTACAACACCAATGGAGAAGTTGTTGAAGAAAGAAACTAAATTTCAATGGAATGAGGATTGCCATAAAGGTTTGGACACATTAAAGCAGAAGTTAGTGACTGTGCCAATTTTAATATTCCCAGATTGAAAGAAGGAATTTAATGTTCATGTGGATGCATCATCCATATCTTTGGGTGCAGTATTATCCCAGCCAAGAGAAGGAGAGTTAGACCATCCAATTGCATTTGCAAGAAGGAAGTTGTCCACAATAGAAAAAAATTACACTACAACAGAATTAGAAGGGTTGGAAATGGTGTATGTATTGCAGAAGTTTAGACACTATTTGTTGGGTTCTCATTTCAAGATGTATACAAACCACTCTGCACTCAAATACTTAGTCAAAAAGCCATTGTTGAGGGGGAGAATTTGAATATTGTTACTTTTGTTCCAAGAATATGACTTTCAATTCATCGTTAAGCCAGGAAAATTGAATGTAGGACCAAATCACTTATTGCACATTCTATATAAAGAGGATGCAGGGAACCTAGATGATATTTTACTGGATGCACATTTATTTGTTGTACGAACAGTGGATGACTACTTTGCAGAAATTGTGCAATTATTAAGTACAGGAATGGAACCATCAGACATGAAAGTTGCACAAAATAAACAATTAGTGGTTAAGGCAGTGGACTATCAACTAATTGTAGGGAAATTATACAAGTTTGGTGCAGATGGGATATTAAGACGATGTAGATGCATTATGTAGATGCATTAATTTATTGGTATCATAATGGTTAAATTTGTGTCTAATTCGTAGTTGGTAAGCTACGAGAAATTAGTTAGCAAAAAATTTCAAATTTTCATGTGTATTCCACATAGTAATGTTCCTCAATTAAGTTGGGGGATGTTACAGTTGTAGGATAATCTATGGAAATATTTGCATTGTTCTTAGAACTTCTTCTCTATTAATGGTCAACCCTAGATATAGGATAGTTATCAACAACATTGCTCTCTTGATATGAAATACTAATTTATCTCTATGTTTAATTATGTTACTATAATTTTCTCTCTAGTAAATGTATAAATTATAATTATTTCACAATTCAATGACTATGCATGTTAAAGTAATTCCCTTTAATAATTTCAATTTAACCTTGTTTTCTCTATAAAATTGTTAATTCATAAACAATAAAAAGGGTGCCATGTTTCTCATGTCTTTCAAGAATAGGAGTGTCATGTTTCACATGCCCTTCAATCATTTGATTTTTCTTGGTGGGGAAATGGTTCAATAGTGGAGACCCTGTTAACTCAATATTTTTTTCCCTTTGTTAAGAGATTGATGGCCACTAAGGAATAAGGTAATAACCTTATAGAACACCCCTTATATAATCTTTATAAATTCCCAAGTTTGTGGCCTACCCTCACGATAATATGCAACCTCGAAATAAAAACATCCCTATATTTTCAACTCAGGCCACATAAGTGGAGTGCTAGTAGGTGGAAATATAGATGTTTCTCCTCCTCTCTTGGTGATACTCAATATTCTTCCATACAACCCCTTACTCATATGTGGATCAATTAGAAAGCATGTTCGTTATGCTTGCACACACTAAAATCAAAGCATCAATAGTTTAAAAAATCCAAATTCAAAGTATAACATAATCATACAATTTGTATAGTTCCCTAACTCAATATGGAGTCTGATGTAATGTTGACGCAATCCTACATCAATACTCCCTTATGGTTTAATGTCACACTAGGAAAATTGTCAGTAGCATTTGCAAGTTAATGTATCCAACATTTTCATGTCAATTTGTCCAAATTATATAAATCAATACCATCAAATTCATCATATCAATGCACATTTAATTCATCTACTTTATCTTATAAATTTTTAAATAATCCCACTCAATAATCATCATTTAAGATAAATCAAATAATTAAACTTTTAAGTTTCACCGGCATAATGTCATTCAATAAATCAGGTCGTTTGTAAAAAATGCCCTCAAATAATAATGCTTAGTCTATCTCAATAGTCAAATCAAAATGGGGCACTACATAAAACCCCCTCTTCAAGAAACTTCATCCCAAAGTTCTAGAATATGTATGGAAACTTCTGATGCATCTCAATTGTGTCCTCCCAAGTAACAGAACTGGGACTATAACTATTCCACTTGACCTTTACATGGTCTACTGAATGATGTTGAAGTTGTCAAATGTCTCAATCCAAAATGTAGATTGGTTCAGCCATTAGGGACCCCTCATTTGAAACCTAAAGATAAATCAAATCAATAACATGAGAAGAATCCAAAATACAATGACGTAACATAGACATATGAAAAACATCATGCATATGATCTAATGATGATGGCAATGCAAGATGATAAACAATTAGTCCCTTTATTTCTAAAATTTCAAAAGGTCTTACATAACTTCGCGAAAACTTAGCTCCTTTACCTAACTTAATTAAGATATTTTGTAGCCACAGATGGGATTCCATATAGAGCTTAGCGCACATGACTAACCATAGGGAATTAAGAGAAACTGCCACTTGGATCATCGATCCTTGAGTCAACAACGTGGGTGGAGGCTTCAATATGTCATCACTTCAAAGCATTCAAGGTATTTCGTACTAAGCTAGATTTTGTTCTAGGGGAATTTTGTAGGTCTATCCGAGGAAGGTCAATGTCCATAACTCCTTGTACCAGGTGATTAATTTAGCATTAACATCCATGAAGTGGTCAATGGGAGATGACTTAAGGAAGCCTAACATCTAGGGGAAACGCCATTTGGTTTTTGGTTTCTATGCGCTGCATTATCACAATGGGGGAGAAAAGTGGGTTAGATAAATTCACATAAGTGATTATTTCATTTAATTATCACCATGTCGAGGAAACAACACCACTTGAAGCGGGGTAGGGGAAAATAAACTATAGTGGGTCGACCTCTCTCCTTGGTCATGGGAAGTGATAATTTGAACAACCACAGGAATCAATCCAGGTCTCCATATCTCAACTTAGCTATGGCTCACTAGTAGGAAAGAAGCCACACCTCATCTGATTGAGGTTGTAAAATTGAATGGTTTAATAGACGTGGGTGCTCTATGGGTTACACCTCTAAATATTTCCCTGATTGGACTTATTCAAATATCCCACCACCAATCTCCCCCCATGGTCACTCTATTCGTGCTCATGGTTCTCTATATTCAGGGCATCCAGTTACTCATCCATCATAATCACCCTCCTCTGATAATCCTTGTGCATTTAAAGAGGAGGACTTCCAGTGCATCTTTGAGGCCTTTCCCACACTTCACCATTTGATAATTGAGCTTCGAAGTGAGGTCTTCGATGTCAAATTTCACCTTGAGATTTTGGAACACCACATTTCCATGGAAATGAATTTGAGCATTGATATAGATGCCTCATTAACTCCTGCGACGGTTGGATCGATGAAAACCATCCTCTTTCCTTCAAGACATAATTGATATTGAGCATGATGGTCACCAGGTTCAATACTTTTCTTACTATTTTTTCTAGTTTTTGTATGGTCCATCTAGTCATTATATATATTAGTTTCGAGGCCAAGATAATATCATATACTTATGTTTTAATTTTGTATTTGAAAATTTTAAACAACATCCATGCTATTATAACCACCTGGATTTGTTATATTTTTGGTGACATAGGAATCATAATTATGAAAACTCAGTTGTGGCAAGGTTGGTTTCTAGTTATCACGACTCTTGCTCCAATGAACACTTGTCATTTTGTAATAGTTTTTAGTGAAAGGTAATTTATAGATCACTTAGTTACAAAAAAAAATAAATCTCTTTTGCAGTCTCATTTGAAAAAATACCGTATCCCCAACTTTGTAATATCTATCAAATCTATGCACATCTGCATAACTCTTTTGTTTGTATTGTGCTTCTTCTAATATTCTCGTAATCATCTTCATTTGTTCCTCCATTTCTTGGATTAATTCTGGTCTAATTAGGATTCTATCCTCTAGCATGTCCCAACTAAAAGGTGTTCTACACATTCTTTCATATAAGAATTCAAACTGTGCCATCTTAATCAAACTTTGGTCACTATTATTATATGCAAATTCGAAAAGCGGTAAATACAATTCCCAACACTTTTGTTGGTCCATCACATACGTTTGCAACATGTCTTCGAATATATAATTTATTATTTCTTAGACACTTGTCCAAAATCTTCCCAGAAATGTTAATCTTTTGTCTAAGATTATCTTCTTTGAAATTCCATGTAATCTTAATGTCTCGTTTACAAATACGCTCACAATATCTAGTGATTGATAAGTAGTCTTTACTGCAATAAAATGTGCACTCTTGGTTATAGTGTCTACTACTACAAATATTGAATATTGTCTCCTCAAAATCATTGGTAATCCAACAATGAAATCCATTGAAATCACTTCCCATTTTGATTCCAATATCACATGTGGCTCCAACAATTTTTCCAAATATCAATGTTCATCCTATATTTGATGACACTTAAGACATCTAGCTACAAAATTAGCTATATCCTTCTTCATTCCTTTCGAAAAGAATATTGGTTTTAGGTCTACATTCATCTTTTTCACTCATGGATGAGCCATATAAACTGATTTATGAGTTTCTCTTAATATCAAATCATGAATTTAATCATTCAATGGTACATTTATTCTTCCATAAAATCACATTAAGTCGTCATTATCTAAGGAATATCCTTCATACTTAATAATTCCCATTACTTCATTTTCTAACTCTAATTTAACTTGTTTTTATTATTCATATTCTAATTGTAACTTCAATGTAGCATACCCATGTTACCAAAATCTGCTCTAATACCATATTATAGCATCCCCAACCACCTCCTGGGAAATGCCACTTAATACTTTCTTGCTCTGATACCAATTTATAACGTACTTGGCCACCCAGGTCGAGTCACGTCACATAATAACTTCTCTTTTCGTCAACTCTGATACCAATTTACTAGAAATTCCACCAAAACTGCTTTGACACAATTCTGTCACTAATTAAAACACACAATTACTCTACAACACATGATTATATACATATTCCTAATAGAAATATACACAATAATAACAAAATTATATATTCAGCATAAATAACATAAACCCATGATAGAAATTTCATAAATATTACTACAAACATGATTTAACACACAATTGGCACTTATATTTAAATAAAAGACACCAACTGCAGGCAGACCTTCCATGTTCCTCCCAGCCTTAGACCACATTATTCATAAGTCTCAATAGTGGGTCACCCCCGAGCTAGAACTAAACCCCACTTGGGTAAGGGTTCTCCACCAGGTTAAATTATCACACTTAACAAGAAACTCAGTCACAGGTGACTCAAACACAGGAAAGTTTGTCACAGATGCCAATTCACATTAATATCCTACAGTCTCTCATTCCCCACATGCATGTCCCACCCCAAGAAGTGTGCCCCTTCTCTGCTCAACAATCCTTCAGTTTCCCCACTTCCCTTCCAAGGCTTCAACAACAGGCTAGATAGGAAGTATCAGAGCCCTCTCGTTGCAGTTTAGTACCTCGAGAGATAATTCCCAACAATTCTCTCACATAGAGAGAATGCAAATTTCCATGGGCCTGACAACCCGCCTCTTTAGTCCAATAACCCATGGACCTTACAAACCACCTATTCAGTCTAGTAACCCACGGGCTTGAAAATATACCTCTTTAGTCTAGCTCTCCAAGATAAGACTTGTATAGGTATCTACGATATTAATCAATAGAATTACTTGTCCTTCTAACAGTCGGTTTCATGAAGGAAACAATTGGGTTCACTCACTGAAAAGTTATATGATAGAACAGTCAGTTCCCTCACAACTCGATCACCCCCCTAAATAAATCCTCATCCCATGATCATCGATGGATAAATGATAGGTTACAATAATGGACTAAGTCCAAACTATCTGACTGCATGTTCCCCAACTTGACACTTGTCATGTTGAGAAATGCCTTCAATCCACAACATGTTCCCAACTTGACACTTGTCATATTGAGAACTTCCTTCAACCCCGTGTCCCCTCCTTAGGACTTAGGATATAATAATATATCCTTACTTTACACTTTTTAAGGAATATTAATATAATATTCCTCACTTTACTCTTTTAAAGAAATATTAATATAATATTCCTTTTTGGGTTTAAGACCCTTTAACCCATCCCCCTTAACCTCAGGTAGTGGATTTAGCCCCCCGAAATCTTTTACGTGGTCGGTTTGCTGCAGGGATGTATTTTCATTATATTGTATGTGATTACACTTACAACTCAGTACATAAATACTGATCTTTTGCATCCATGCTCATGAGTGCAGAACTTCTGGGTTGCACACACTCTTTCTTCAGTATGACACCCTCGCACCCTTACATAGTTGCACATTACATCATGACTTATATACAAAATTATTCTATGGCCTTCAAAAACCTGTGCACTAAGACAATGCACATTGAATCCATGGTTGTGCGCCTATTCCTTCAGTGCACCATCCTTTTGCACTAATACTTGCATGTGTTGCATTCATTAATTTGTTTCACTTTCAATGTGCTATTCATGTGTAATTACACAGGTGTGTGCCAAAACATTAAATTGTGCGCTATATGATTTTACAACTGCGCATACTCCTTTGGTGTGAGATCCTCACACGCTAACTTGATGCACGCATAACCAAACCAACAAACTTGTTACTTCATCTCACCTGCTAATATCTAATTTACAGTTACAATTATATGTAAAATTATGGGATTCGGCCTAAGGGTATTACAATCCCCTCCCCTTTATTTATGCATTGTCCTTAGTGTAGTATATACACATGTACAATCAAAATTTCAAAATTTCTAAAAAAGATGTGGGTACTCTACCCACATAGAATCCTCATGCTCCCAAGTTCAATCCTTAGGGTCTTACTAGATCCATTGGACTTTTGCTATCCCTATGGCTCGATTTCAGAGCTTCTTGATCTACTGATCCAATATGCACTACAGATGCACCTACAAATCTCCTTCTTTCTCCACCTGAATCACATTCCAATCAATGCCATGATTAGTATCAGGAAAATACTTTTTAAGTAATGATACATGGAATACATTATGAATATGCATTGATGTAGGCAAGACAAGTATTTATTCCACATGCCCAATCCTTTCCAGGATTTCAAATGGACCACAAAACCACACTGTCAACTTTGAACATTTTCCCAACTTAAGGGAACTTATGTTGGCCTTTACTTTCAAGAACACATGATCAACCACATTAAAATCCTTGTGATTTCTACCCTTATCAACATAAATTTTCTTCTTGTCCTTTGCAATCTTTAAATTTTTCTTTATCTTCATCATTTGTTCTTCCATTTCACTGAGTAGTTCTGGCCCAACTATTGCGGAGTTTGTTGGGTTATCCCATCTGATTATTGTGTTGCATTTTCTACCATAGAGTGTCTCAAATGGCCTCATCTTTAGGTATTCTTGGTACCCATTGTTGTAAGCAAACTCTACCAAGTGTAGATAATCCTCCCATTTGGATGGTATATCCATGATATACATTCTTAGCATATTTCTATTACTTGATTCACCCTTTCTGTCTGCCCATATGACTCTGGCTAAAAAGTTGTGCTAACAAGCATGTTTGTTCCAAATCCCTTAAACAATCCCTTCCAAAAATTTGAGGTAAATTTTGGATCTCTTTCAGACATAATTGTCTTGGGAATTCCATGTAATCGAGCTATTTCTTTCAAATAAATATAATCTATTTTAGTTTCTTTGTGTGTAAGATTTACTGGAATAAAATGGGTAGCTTTGGTAAGCTTGTCCACCACTACCGTGATAGAATCATGTTGCTTTCTAGTTCCGGGTAGTTTGGTAATAAAATCCATTGTTACCACTTCCCACTTCCACTCAGGAATCGACAATGGTTGTAGGAAACCAACTGGTTGTATATGCCTGGCCTTGACCTTTTTGCATGCCAAACACTTGGCAATGAAATCAATGATTTCCTTATTCATTCCTGACCAATAATTTTGTCTCTTGACAACTGCAATAGTTTTCTTGTATATGTGTCCAACATAAGGTACATTATGCATTTCTCCCAATATTATATCCTTCAATTCCCGAGAATTTGGCACATATATTATGCCTTTGTATCTAATAATTTTATCATCTTCCATCTTATAGTCTTCATCTCTCTATTGCATAATACCTTGCTGAAGTTTTTCTCTTAACTGCATATATTTATGATCTGACTTTGGAGCTTCTAGAATTCTACCCTTCAATTTTGATTGATACATGTTAATTGTTGTATCATGCATCTCATGCACCCTCCTATTGAGTGCATCAACCATTTTGTTCTCTTTACCTTTGATATGTTTTATATCAAAATCATACTCATTAATGAAACATAACCACCTTCTTTTCCTAGCATTAAGAGATGGTTGTCCAAACAAGTATTTCAGAACACTATGGTCTATTCTCAACTCAAATATTTTCCCCATGAGGTAGTGCCTCCACATATTCAAGGTATGCACTATGGATGCCAACTCCAATTCATGAGTTGCATAGTGTCTTTCATGTGCCTTCAACTTCCTTGATTCATAGGACACCACATATCCATTATGACTAAGGACACCACCAATTCCCTCATTACATGCAACAATGCATACCATGAAATATTTATTTGGATCGACAATCTTCAATATTGGATCGACAATATTCAATATTGGAGCACTTGTTAATAAATGCTTCAAGTGTGGGAAACTCTTTTCACAATCCAATGTCAACTCAAACTTCACACCTTTCTTTTTTAAAGAATTAATTGGGTATGCCATTCTTGAGAATCCCTCAATGAATCTTCTGTAGTAACCTTCAAGGCCCATGAATGATCTCACCTCCAAGACATTCCTTGATGTTGGCCAACTTTCAATATCTTTTATCTTTTCTGGATCTACTACAATTCCTGCCTCTGAAATGATGTGTCCCAAGTAATGAATTTAATTATAGTAAAATGAGAACTTGCTCAACTTGGCATACAATTGATGCTCCCTCAATACCTGTAACACCATTCTCAAGTGTTCCTTGTTCTCTTCTTTAGATTTATAATATATCAAAATGTCATCCACGAAGACAATGAAAAACTTATCTAAGTAATTCCTGAATACACCATTCATGAGATACATGAAGACAGATAGTGCATTCGTTAAACCAAATGGAACCACTGTAAACTCATAATGGCCATACCTTGTTCTAAAAGTGGTCTTGTTGATGTCTTCTTATTTAATTCTTAGCCGATGATAGCTTGACCTGAGATCAATCTTGGAGAATATTTTTGCATCTTTCAGCTGATCAAAAAGGTCATTTATCCTTGTGTTGGTTATTACTCTCTCTATTTATTTATTGGTTGACCTAGGTTCATATTTGAATAGGTTTCCAACAAAACCCTCTAAAACTATTTGCCCTCCTGGTGAACCAGAAGGAAACACATCACACTAAATGTACTGCACAGTCTCACCCGATCTAGTTCTACGGGTGACTACAATGCTCATATGCTTGTAGTCTAGGAAAGAGTGGGGATTTGGGATTGCAATTCATCTTCTTAGGCCTTGAGTTGGTTGTTCTTTCTATTGTTCTTAATATTGATTCATTTGTTAAATCTATGCATGCATTCTAACATATCTAACATATAACATATATCACAGAGTTATCCATTCATCCATTCATAGTCTAACTACTTACAGAAGGAAAATATGAAATAAACACAACACATAACACATGTGTTACTGTGGTTCACCCTCCCTGGGATACATCCACAAATATCTAGCTTCTTATGCTCTTTTATTTAAATTTATGTAATATATGGCATCATGCACACTACAATTCTAATTATACAATCAAAAAATAGGTTCACTAATCCTCTACGAGCCTGACTAGACCACACCAGGCTCCTCATCCTACGATCTAACCCTCAAGATATAGATACTTGACTCTCCTACATCTCAACAACTTACAAAAATGGTATCATATCTTACATTTGTTTCCTTAACCGAACAGAAAAAAACTTAGGAACCTCTACCTATACCTCCTAGGTTCTTATTTATATTAATTTTCAACTTATCAGCCATCACAATCTCTTAAAAAACCCTAAACCTAATGTGGTTCAGTTTTCCTACATGTACTCCTTGCATTCTTTCCTCCTTTGCATGCAATTTTTCCTCACACGTGTTGTTTCCAACTGTCTTTTTCCAAATTAAGCTTTATCTTCCCAAAAATGGTATTTTCCTCAAAATTGGCCTGCACCCAACACCTTGGAAAAGGATACTTATTCTTCACAGTTACTTTGTTCAACTACCTAAAGTCTATGCACAGTCTCAATATTCCATCCTTTTTCTTTACAAATAATATTGGGGCACCCCAAGGTGACACACTTGGGCGTATATATCTCTTCTTCAGAAGATCTTCTAGATGCATTTACAATTCCTTCAGTTCAAGTGTACTCATCCTATAAGGTGTCTTATATATTGGAGTTTCTCCATGCATCATATTAACAGAGAAGTCAATATCTCTTTTGGGTGGAAATCCTAGTATTTTCTTGAATGCATCTTCAAACTCTTTCAATACTACACAGTCTTCAATGTATGGAACCTTATCCTTAGGTGTCTCCTCCATCTATGCGGAAAATATTTGGCACCCTTTCCTCTAACACTTCTTCAGTTTCAAGTCTGAGATTTCTCTGAAAGTTACTTCTATAGGAATCCCTTATATTGAATTTAATTTTCCTTCCTCATTCAATCAAGTAAATGCTTTGTTACAACAACCTAGGACAAAATGGTGTTGATCCAACAAATCCATACCAATTAGGCAGTCATAGGAACCAAAAGGTATAATGTCCATATCTGTGTTGGTATTCAGTCCATTCATGTTCATTGGACATGCTTTGACCATCTCATTAATCTTTATTTTAGCTCCTTGTTGATATCAATTCTTTCTTTCGAAACTTCCCTCCCATTTTCAATTTTCCAAACTTGTTTTCTCCCCTTCTTTTCCCTCTTCTATACTTACTTTTTTTCCCTTTTCTTTTTTCCTTCTATTCTCCCTTTCTAGTTCTTATACTTAGTCATTTTTTCCAAAATGACGGGTTCGCTGGTTCCTAGGTTGACATACTTATGGATCCTCATCTCCATCCACACCCTCACATCATGAGTCCGAGCGATTGTCGCACTATCCTATACTTAGCCTTTTTTGCAGTCACGGATTCTCGGGTTGACGGGGTCAAGATTCCATATCCCATGTTTTGTTATATACATTTTTCTTCCAAAAGATCCTCAATATACCTTTTGACCATTGGACCCCCCCCTAGCTCCTAAGTATCTCATCTCTCCTCTGTTAAGTCCAACTGACCTTGTTACAACACTTAGTCATTTTTCGACCTTCTGCACTCACACGTTCGCAGGATCCTGGGTTCCCAGGTTCACAAAAATCGCAAGTCCTATTCCGCTCCCATCTGTCCCTGCCACCTTTGTGTGTTTCCCAATATGCATTTAGTATTCTTTAATGCTAAAAACTCATCATGAAGGTTCCATAAATATTTTCATTAATGAGCGAAGGGCTCAAGGAGATCTCCTATTAAAACACATTAAACCAAGATTTGTGGAGGATTATATTATCCCTCTCAAGCGTTCAGTTTAAACATTATTTGGAGAAAAGGAACGTTCCCGTCAACTTATGGCAGCAACTCGACAACAGTTCTGTGGAGATACATTGAACATTTTTGGGCATGAGGACCAAAAATTTCAATGGTCCAAAGCATATTCTTACTAATCATCCCCCTCTGCCTAGAAGGAAGTAATCTGGATGTCTGGAATCGCTCATGCAGGTTGCGTCCCAGAGGTTTTAGACTGTAAGGAGTTGGTTTCCTGGTGAGCTGAGAGATATATTCCAAGCCAGTGGATCATTCAATTGTGGGACCATTCCCCTGTCTCTCTTTTTTCTCAGGTATTTTGTAATATGTTGAGACTTCCTGAGCCAATGCTTGCCTTCAAGGGTGAATATTGTAGAGAATTCTTAAATAAGCATGACAATGGGTTGGACCTCTTACATAAGTTCATAGAGAAACCATCGTTCGTCTCTGAAGACATCACAATATTGCAAGTTGGCTCATTTAAAAATCCCTTCCGGGAAATTGCTTGCCTTTTCACGAGGGTATCAGGACAAGAAAATAAAGCCAACATTTCCCACATGATTCTTTAAATTTTTTACTTTACGGTCAAGGAACAGGCCATCTTCAATTGGGGAAAGTTTATTTCTATTGAAATATCTTCCCAATTTTCACAATACAAGAAGGAGAAGAAATTATTTATGTCCTCTTATTTGATTTTTGCGATAGCACATTGTTGTCAGTTTCTGAGATTATCTGTGTGTAGGAAGGTAAATTGTGAATTTGACCTGGTAACCTTCTGGTATCAAACATTATGGAGTCACAAAGCCTCCCAACATTTTTATGAATATTTTAACGACTTTGTCTTAGTTTTTAAAGGTTTTTCGTTTGGAAAGGATACCCCCTGGATGTCTGACCAGGCGAGTAAGTTCATGGATAGGAAGGGGACATTGGAACAAATGGAGAATTACAATGTCATAAGTATTTTTGGTTCTAAGGAAAATCCTTCCTTCCTTCCATGCCACATATCTAACAAAATGTTTGTTACTGAAGTAGTAAGGCAATACAACTACTGGTTGCAGTTTTTCCATGAAAAGAGAAAAAAACAATTCATATCTCTGCCTTGGAAATTTGGGGACTTCATATTCAGAAATATGAACAAGATTAATGAATTTGTAGGCCACTTCCACAACCCGAATCTAATATATGTTGAAAGGATAAAAGGGTTCGACCCTAACGAAATTTTTGTAGAACATCTACTGGCAACTGGCTTCAACAATTCTTTTCTTAATATTGTTTTGAATGAAGATTGAGATAATTACTTGGGCACTCCTTCTTGTGACACTGGTGACCTGGAAACAATACTCAACACCAATGAGTCATACAAATAGAAAGGAAAATGTCCCAGCGAGAAGAGTGCTCAATCCCCAACTGTCACTCCAAAAAGTACAACATCTCAGAGCAATGCTCCAAGGACCCACCCAATTAAGAAAGTGACCCACATTTCTTCAAGTGGAGGAGGAGATAAGAACCCTCCTTCGGGAAAAATTGAAAGATCCCATAAACTTCCCTTGAGGAAGAAAAGAAAAAATATTGTGCAAGAAGAGGAAGAACCTCGAGTCAAAAGTGACATCCATGGCTTCGCCCTTGAGGATATGGAACTCGAGACTGATATCGAAAAAGTGTTCCCCAATGCTGATCATCAAGGGGACATGGCTCACCAAAATCCTCTGATGGAAATAGTTGAGAGTGAGACCTTTGATGAATAAGAGTCTTTTGTATTTCAAAGTGCTTTTTTTGACGAGTCCAAAAAATTAATTATTGAGAAAAGAGATGTAAAGAATAAAAAGGGGAAATGGCATTCATAGGTTAACCTACGGAACATGTGTCCTTCCCAAATTTCTCGAATTCACCAAGAAACTGGATATTGTCTAAACAATTCTATTGGAGGCCTTGAAGAAGAGAACACCAAGTTAAAGGAAAGAATCAAAGAATTGGAAGAATCTTTGATGCCTCTTCCAGTACTTACTAGTCCTTTAGCAATGATTGGGCCTACCACACCTACAACTAAAATATTGAAAGTATCTTCAAGCCTAATCACATCAACAAGGGATATGTGGATAAGAACATTAAGAAAAGAATGGAACTCATTACTGAGGCTTGGGATATATCAAAGAACATGGTTTCTTTTGGAACGAGGGCACATGCCTTCCATGAATATTTATAGGCGGATTTGAAAAATGAAGAATTCTTTTACCTTGATGCGGTCGTACCTTTTGGTTTTAAAGTTACCAATATGACAAAGTTGAGATGAAGAGAGTAGGATCTCCCTTCTTCGAACCGGAAAAAACAATTGAATGCATGATGGAAGGAAAATGTTAAAAACTTGAATATCATTGTCCAAGCATGTGACCAAGTTTTATTGAAGAAGAAAAAACTATTCAAGAGGCTGACTGAGACAGAATTAGTCGGAAGCACCAATGAGGTCCAAGACCCCAAATTGATCCTCAACTCGTTGTTCCTAACCAAGAAATACTTTGACAAACAATTTGAGATCTTTAAAGGGTTATCATTTGAAAAGTTCTATGGCATTCTTGAGTATAATGAAGATGGCGTAGATAACTGGCTAGTGGATTATTCAGTAAAAAATCAAGATATTGAAGAATCTTTGCATAATATTTACATTGATCTAAGGGACTTGGAGGGACAACTATTCAATGTAAAAATCCAACATGAAATAAAAGTGGCACCAATGAGAAGCTACATCGAAGAGTGGTTTAAAAAAGCTATTGACAAACTAACCGATGAAGGGAAAAAGTAAGTTGATATGGTTCATGTAATCATCGATGAAAGTGTTAAATTATTAGCTTGATTTCTTATGCGGATTAATTCTTTTATTTTCTTCAAATCTTTGATTCCAACTTAATACACTTCAACAATTCCAAATCATAATCAAATAGCAATAACTATGAAGATAAGTAAACATGCACATCAACAACACATATACCCTAGGAAAACCTTGTACAGGGAGAAAACCCCCAACAAACAATATTCCTTTATTGCATTAATAATGTAAGATCTCTTACAAATATCCACCATGAATGTTTTGCTCTCAAAGAGCTTGCCAAGATGACTCTGACCTGAAAAAGACTTACAAGACCTTGCTGAAATACACCTTTGATATGATGTCTCTTTATCATTGATGTGCTCCTCTATTACTTCACCCTCAACCTGCATATGAAAACTCTGTTTCAAAATTGTGTTGCAAAACTGTGTTGAGGAGAGGGTTCGACCTCTTCTTATATAGGTTGAAGAGGGGAAGAGGGGAAGCTCGAAATAGTAACATGATTGCATGCATTAAACATAACTCAGCTTAATGCTTTAGTTCAAACTTAAAAATATACTTGAGATTGGTTACAACTCAACATTACACTTTAGTTCGAACTTTAGAACTAGAATTGAGATTGGTTACAACTCAACATTACACTTTAGTTCGAACTTAGAACTAGACTTGAGACTGACATGCTTTAGTTCGAACTTAGAACTAGACTTAAGACTTTAGTTGCAACTCAACATTACACTTTAGTTCTAAGATAGAACTGGCTAGACTCAAGGCTTCAGTTGCAACTCAACACTACACTTTAGTTCTAGACTCAAGACTTTGTTGCAACTCAACATTACACTTTAGTTCCTAACATAGAACTAGACTCAAGACTTGAATTACAACTCAACATTACACTCTAGTTATAAAATAGAAATAGATTCAAGACTTTAGTTACAATTCAACATTACACTTTAGTTCTAACTTATAGTCAACATTACACTTTAGTTCTAACATAGAACTAGACTCAAGACTTTAGTTACAACTCTTGACAAGGCAATTCGAAATTCTCTTCATGGTGGATAATGTTTACACGTGCCAATGCACTATATCAATACAATTATATCATTTTCAATATTAGGAATATCATTTGTTTCTAGCTCATAGGAATTTTGCATTCAACCTAACTTTTGCTAGATACCTTGACTTTTGCTCATGGCTCACAAGGTTTGACTAGGCTCACAGAGGTTGTATGTTCCCCCTGAATTTTGCACTAGTTTGTCTATGCTCACAGAGGTTGTACGTTCCCCCTGACTTTTGCACTAGAATGTCTATGCTCACAGAGGTTGTACGTTCCCCCTGACTTTTTCATTAGACTCACATAGCATCTCATTCATCCTGACTTTTGGTTTGACTCACAGAGGTTGTCCATTCCCCCTGGCTTTTTTCAATACCTCACAAGACTGGTTGGTTCTCCAAACTTACCTAGCTAGCCTCAGGGTGGCCCATGTGTCTTCTCATTGGAGAATGATTGTCGATGTTGCAAAATTTAACACTCCCTCTCAGTGAGGGAGTCATTCTTAGCCACACCAAGCTTGCCTATCAGCTACAAAAACTGTCTCAAGGTCAGAGGCTTGGTCATGATATTAGCTACCTGCTCGCTCGTGGTTGTGTACTGTAACTTTACAGTTTTTCTCTGGAACAAGTCTCGAATGTAGTGGTACCTCATGCCAATATGTTTTGACCTGTAATGAAATACTGGTTTCTCTGTCAATTTTATGCAACTTTGATTATCACAGTGAACTACCGTCATCTCGAGCTTGTCACTAAACAACCGAGAAACCAATTTTCTGAGCCATACTATTGCCAATTTTTTGAGCCATACTGATTCCTTGCTAGTATCACTTGCTGCAATGTACTCAGCCTCTGTTGTACTCTGTGCAATGGATCCCTGCTTTTGGCTTGACCAAGAGATCATAGCAGATCCTAAACTGAAGCAATATCCAAAAGTACTCTTCCGATCCACTGGGCTTCCTGCTCAATCAACATCTGCATACCCATGCATAAATAAAACACCACTGGATGTATATCTCAGACCATAAGTAATGGTCCCTCTAAGATATCTCAAGATGTGCTTTGCTTCCACCCAGTGTCTTTGTCTTGGTTCAGTCATGAACTGACTCATTGCAATCACTACATAACATATATCTGGCCTAGTGTGGATCATGTACATAAATGATCCAATCAACTGCCTATACATGGTGGGATCCACCAAATATGAACCTGTATCAAAATCATGTAGCTTCTTCAGGTTGGTAACCATTGGAGTAGACATGGATTTGCAATCCATCATACCAAACCTCTTTAGTACATCCACTATGTATTTTCCTTGTGCCAAAAATATCTCGCCTTATCTTTGCCACACTTCCAATACTAGGAAGTAATGCATCAAGCCTAAGTCTTTCATCTTGAATTCTAAGGTTAGCTCCCTCTTACACCAGGATATTAGCCCTTCATTTCCTGTTAGAAAGAGATCATCAACATACAAGATTAGTATAACAGGTTGGTTACCTCTTACCTTGAAGTATAGATTTGCATCAACATCACTTTTTTGAAAGCCTAAGCTTTTAAGAAAGCCATCAATCTTGTCATACCAAACTCTGGGAGCTTGCTTAAGACCATACAAGGCCTTCCTTAGCTTGCATACATGAGTGCCTTTGTTATGCAGTATAAAACCATCTCGTTGTTCCACAAAGACCTCTTGTTCAATCTTTCCATTCAAGAAAGTTGTTTTTACATCCATCTAATGTAGCTTCCAACCAAGTACAGAAGCTAAAGAAATAATAGCTCGAATGGAGGTATACCTGGCTATAGGAGAAAAAGTCTCTTCGTAGTCGATTCCTTCTTTACGAGTGAAGCCTCTCGCTACAAATATTTCTTTGAACATTTCCACACTTCCATTAGTTGCATGTTTGATCTTATAGATCCATTTGGAAGAAACCATTGATTTGTCTTTTGGCGTTGGCACAATGTCCCAAACATTGTTCTTTATAATAGACCTGTATTCCTCAAGCATGACATCCTTCCATACTTTAATTTATCTGCTTCTTCAAATGAAGAAGGTTTAGAAACACTAATGTTTCTCATCAATGCAACATAGCCTCCAAACCTATGAGGCCTCTTCCTTTCCCTGAAAGTTCCTTTGGGAGCAGTTATCCTTTCTGCTTCCTGCACTATTTATTTAATCCACCCTGGCTTCCTTTTGGCTGGAGTTTCTTCAAGATTTCTTTCTAACACTTCAACGGGTTCTAGGGGCTCATTACTTGTCCCTTCACAAGGTTCCTCCCTCTGATTATCTGATTCTTCATTGTCAGAAGAGGGTGAAGTTGGTTGAACTGCTTCTGAATCCTGTTGAAGTTCTCTAGATTTATTAAATGTGGCTTCCTCATGGAAAGTCACATATCTACTTACCTCTATTTGCCTCTGACCTGGTACATAAATCTTGTAAGATTTGGAGTTCTCACTGTACGCCAAAAAAACCCCTTTCTTGCTTGAGGGTTCCATCTTTGTCCTCTTTTCCTTAGGGACATGAATATACACAGGACATCCAAATATCCTTAGATTCTCTACTTCAGGTTTGATCCCTGAGAAGACTTCTTCAAGAGTCTTGTCCTTCAAAATAGCATGTGGACACCTTTTCTGAATATACATGGCAGTGGAGGTAGCTTCTGCCCATAAATAATTTGGCAGATTCTGGTCAAACATCATTGCTTTCACTGCCTCACAAATAGTCTTGTTTTTCCTCTCAGCAACACCATTTTGCTAAGGGTTATATGGCACAATCATCTGTCTCTTGATTCCTGCTGAATTGCAGAAATATTCAAACTGAAGAGATTCAAACTCTACTCCATTGTCTGTTGTAAGGATTCTGGTGTGTTTCCCTGTCTTCTTTTCAATAAAGGCTTTATATTCTTTGAATTTATCTAATGTGTCACTTTTAGATTTAAGAAAATATATCCAACATTTTCTTGAGTAATCATCAATAAAAATGACATAATAAAAACAACCACTGAGTGAGGGAGATGACATGGGACCACATACATCAGAATGAACATGATCTAAGATGCCCTGTGCTATGTTGTCACTACTAGGAAATGATTTCTTTATATTTTTACCTAGCATGCATCCCTTACAAATTTCATTTTTACTAAGAGAAATAGAGGGCATGCCACATACCATGTTTTGTAGATCTGGAAGAGATTTGTAATGAAGATGTCCAAGTCTTTTGTGCCACAACTTGTTGGAGCTAGTCACATCATGAGTCAATGCCTGAATTGACTATCCTGACACGACGTACAATCCTCCACTGTGAGTTCCAATGGGTTTTGTTGTACTTAAGTAGCTACCTTTGGCCCATAGTAGTGCCTTCCTGTCTTTGAAGATCACCCAATATCCCTTTTCCTCAAGGGTTTCAACTGATAGTAGATTCTTATTGAGCCATGGAAGATATAATACTTCATCAACATGAAGTCTAGCCCCAGATTCCAATTTGAAGGAGATAGAGCCTACTCCCTCTATCTTGTAACATTTTTCATCCCCAAGCTCGACCTGCTCTACAAAAGATTTTGTCTCGAAATCCGAGAGGATCTCCTTGTACCCTATCATGTGCTTTGATGCACCACTGTATACTAACCAAGTTTTCGGCCTCATGGAAACTGAACTGGATAAAGAAGAAACCAAATAATATTCTTTCCTATTTTCTTTATCATTAGAAGGACTTTTTTTATTTCTTTTGGATTCATCATCCTCAGCAGTTGAGGCATGATGTTTCCCTTTCCTAGGATATTTATTTCTAAACCAACAATCTTTAGAAAAATGACCCAACTTATTACAACTAAAGAATTTAATCTTAGATGTATCAATATTCTTGCCTTTGAATGTACCTTTGATGTTTGGCTTCCATTTAGAGCCTTTCTGGAAAGTTCCTTTCTTCTTTCCCTTGAATCTTGATGTTAAAGTTGAGTGCTCTTCTTTCGTTGGATCGCTCCTAGTAGTTGTGTGACTCTCCTCCTGGAGGCAATCATGCCATAACCTCTCAAACGTGGGATGAATATCTCTCCCACTTACACTGGATAAGAAGGTCTCCCATGAATAAGGGAGACCGTAAAAAATGGCATGCACTAAATCATCATCATCCACTGTCACCCTTGTGACCAAAATCTGATCTCTGATCTGAGCTATCCTGGATCAGAAAGATGCCACTGATTCACCTTTCTCCATCTTCAGATACTTAAGCTTGTGCTTAAGTGTCCTCTTCTGACTTGGAGCCTGTTTCTCATACAGATTCACCAAGGTATCCATACAGTCCTTGGAAGTCATCAATGAATTCATTGCAGGCATTATACTGTCTTTGACTAAGTCAAAGATGATTCGCTTGGACTTTGATTAACTCTTCCTGAAAGTCGTTCTTTCTGCATTATTCATTGGTTCCTCCACCACTGTGGTCACATACTGCTCAATATCATGCTCTTGCAAGATATTTGTTATACGGAGCTTCCACACATTAAAGTTGGTAGCTTCTTCGAGCCTATCTTCGACCCTGAATGAAATGGAGGATGCCATGGTCCTCACACTAGAAACTTAATCAAGCTCGCTTGGATCTGTGTGTACCTGCTGCTGCACTTCAACATGTTTAACACACCCTAAGCTCTGATACTATGTTAAATTATTAGCTTGATTTCTTATGCGTATTAATTCTTTTATTTTCTTCAATACTTTGATTCCAACTTAATACACTTCAACAATTCCAAATCATAATCGAATATAAATAACTATGAAGATAAGTAAACATGCACATCAATATCACATATACCCCGAGGAAACCCTGTACAGAGAGAAAAACCCTAGCAAACAATATTCCTTTATTGCATTAATAATGTAAGATCTCTTACAAATATCCACCATGAATGTTATGCTCTCAAAGAGCTTGCCAAGATGACTTTGACCTGACAAAGACTTACAAGACCTTGCTGAAATACACCTTTGATATGTTTCCTCTTTATCACTGATGTGATCCTCTATTACTTCACCCTCAACCTGCATATGTAAACTCTGTTTCAAAATTGTGTTGCAGAACTGCGTTGAGGAGAGGGTTCAACCTCTTCTTATATAGGCTAAAGAGGGGAAGAGGGGAAACTCGAAATAGTAACATTATTTCATGCATTAAACATAACTCAACTTCATGCTTTAGTTCAAACTTAGAACTAGACTTGAGATTGGTTACAACTCAGCATTACACTTTATCTCGAACTTTAGAACTAGACTTGAGATTGGTTACAACTCAACATTACACTTTAGTTCAGACTTAGAACTAGACTTGAGACTGACATGCTTTAGTTCGAACTTAGAACTAGACTTAAGACTTTAGTTGCAACTCAACATTACACTTTAGTTCTAAGATAGAACTAGACTCAACACTTTAGTTGCAACTCAACATTACACTTTAGTTCTAGACTCAAGACTTTAGTTGCAACTCAACATTACACTTTAGTTCTAACATAGAATTAGACTCAAGACTTTAGTTACAACTCAATATCACACTTTAGTTCTAACATAGAACTAGAATCAAGACTTTAGTTACAACTCAACATTACACTTTAGTTCTAACATAGAACTAGACTGAAGACTTTAGTTACAACTCTTGACAAGGCAATTCGAAAGTCTCTTCATGGTGGATAATGTTTACACGTTCCAACCCACTAGATCAATACAATTACATCATTTCCAATATTAGGAATATTGTTTGTTTCTAGCTCATAGGAATTTTACATTCAACCTAACTTTTTCTAGATACTTTGACTTTTGCTCATGGCTCACAAGGTTTTGTTGAACAACTGAGAGGGGGGGGGGGTGAATCAGTTGTTACCCTGCTTAAACAATTATGCTTCTTTTAAAATCTTTACAAGGCACTCAATGATGATCACAATAAAGCAGGGAAATAAACAATGGCACATTCAACATCAGTCACATATATGAGAAACACAAAGACAAATATTTCCCAAGGAAACCCATACAGGGTAAAAACCTCTTCTTCTTTACATGATAAGTATTATTTACATTCTTTACATTATCATACATATGAGAACCAACTCATTGTGAGGCTACAACCTCTGTTTTGCAAGATGCAACTTGCTGAGAGCACCAACTCTCTGTTTTCTCTAGCACCCAC